>OZ026835.1:42110765-42529941 GCA_964023205.1 Lutraria lutraria
GACTTGGACCAATATACTAGTACACATGTGTAGCGACTTGGACCAATATACTAGTACACATGTGTAGCGACTTGGACCAATATACTAGTACACATGTGTAGCGGCTTGGACCAATATACTAGTACACATGTGTAGCGACTTGGACCAATATACTAGTACACATGTGTAGCGGCTTGGACCAATATACTAGTACACATGTGTAGCGACTTGGACCAATATACTAGTACACATGTGTAGCGGCTTGGACCAATATACTAGTACACATGTGTAGCGGCTTGGACCAATATACTAGTACACATGTGTAGCGGCTTGGACCAATATACTAGTACACATGTGTAGCGGCTTGGACCAATATACTAGTACACATGTGTAGCGACTTGGACCAATATACTAGTACACATGTGTAGCGGCTTGGACCAATATACTAGTACACATGTGTAGCGACTTGGACCAATATACTAGTACACATGTGTAGCGGCTTGGACCAATATACTAGTACACATGTGTAGCGACTTGGACCAATATACTAGTACACATGTGTAGCGGCTTGGACCAATATACTAATACACATGTGTAGCGACTTGGACCAATATACTAGTACACATGTGTAGCGACTTGGACCAATATACTAGTACACATGTGTAGCGGCTTGGACCAATATACTAGTACACATGTGTAGCGGCTTTGGTTTTATCGCTTCAGTTAATTTCTGAGTATTCATTGTAAAAACGTTTTATCACTTAGCAACGTAAGTGAATTAAGTTCAAACAGGTATTGTCAAGTATATACGTATATGTGTACTATATAAGTACAGCAGTACATAGGGTGACAAATGAACAAGCGGTCATGATTATCGATGTGTCAGTGACCAGTACTACGAAACGTCTTTGGTTCGAAACAACGGTACATCCGGGGAATATCGGTATATTTATTACATTGATTTAAAATAACATTTTTCTTGAATTATCTAAACAATTAAATGTTATTTCAGTTCATATTGAATTACAGTCGTTTGGAAATCTATACAAATAAATATTGACACGTGACCTGTACTTCGAGACGTAAACAACAAGATGGCGACCGAGATTACGGTTGGCCATATTTGGACAGTTAAGTGTCCAATTGGTCCGTTTCGTGTAATTGGTAAAACATCAAGGTTTTAGTAGATGGGGCACACTAGTTCATATCGTGATATTTTCTTTTTGGTGATAACCATCTTAAATATGTAGAACAGGTAAAGTATTGTCGTCCCTTATTGCAAGATACGTGACGATGTTCAGTGACTAATCTTATATTTGGTCACAACTTATTATGACTGTTACAATACACATGCTCAGAAGACGTCATCGATAAAAAATTGAAGTCCGTATTTGTGTCTCGTGTGTGATAGGAAGAGGAAAATAATGTTCCCGATGCAGGGCTCGAACCCGCGACCTCCTGTTTGCAAGTCAGATGCTCTACCAACTGAATGTATCGGGCTGTTAATGTTACAGCCAGTTTATAAATACAAATACTATATACAGTACTGCTACATACGTGTAGTTTAAGTATGTTTCAGCGTGGTAACCTTTTTCCGTTTCTTGTGTCTCAGATCAATTTGTCTATACTCGGAACCATTAAAATTAATGAGCAAATGACGCTTGTTCAGTCACATGTTATAATTAAGTATATAGACTTACATTATTATACAATATTTTTGCAGTGTTCTTATTAAGTGTAGATTTACATAATTATACAATGATTTACTATTCTAGAGTTTCCTGTTCAGGTTGGACGAGAATTTCATGGGCTGTATTGCTTCATCATGTACGTATTTTAGTACGAATAAACATTGCTTCCAACATGTCATTTAATCCCAGGGTAGACATTCTCTATCCGTAACTGTTCACATAAAAATCAGATTATTTTTTCGCAGATAAAATATCAAGATGATAATGACAAAAATGTAATATTATGGAAATCGGCATTAGTTATTTACACTGTTGTGAGGAAAAATACCGTCGTCCATTTCTTAGTCACAACATGTTCAATGCCTATCTGGTTAATCATTGAGATTTCTCAGATTTATAATTGAATCAAAACAAAAGCCGATATATTTATAAATATCAAAAGTCGAAGTTTTCTAGTTGATTCCAGAAAACAGTCTCTCTGACATTTGACGCATACAATACACACAAAGGGTATCCGAATGAACATTTAACCAATCAGTTTGGCCGACAAATTTTATTTGAATTCGAATTATTGTCATTTGAAATGCTACACATTATGTTGTTTGTCATCTGACAGTGTTTTATGGTGGCTGTTGGTGCCACTTAGTGGTGTGTTAGTTGGCGCTCGATGTAGAGGAAGAGTAACCTCTATCCGACTCTTATTATTTAACAACCGATTGCCGTCATTGTCATTATTGTTTGACGGGTACTTGTTAACAATCGAAGCATATTCTTCCAGAAGTAAGAAGTCTTGAGCCGCTATCCAGTCGCTTGTCCATTTTGACAGTTTCTGCATTTCTTTAGCTCTGATTTCAAAATATTTCTTGTTGTTTCTTTGGTGTGTTTGTCCAATCATGGATAAATATCTATCAGTCACCGTTGGTTGAACGTCCTGGTAGTTTAACACGGCGTTAGGTAGGAGATGTACAGTCTTTATGTTTCTATCAGTGTCCGTTTTGTTGGTTTTGTTCATTTTTTGAGGGAGAACGGAATAATTCCAGGAATACGGTTCCTTGATACCAGCTTTACTTCCGAGGCCAATATAATTTCTTTGTCCCCGTTTGGTGTACACTAAAATAAAACAATGTCATAAAATTTCATATCAATATAAAATTGACATTGCATATCAATGCACATAAATTGAAATTCAATTGCAAAGAAATATGCTCTGTGTGTACTAGAAATTTATTTTATCTATGTACATTATAGTCTCACCGTTCACTGTAACCATTTTGCTCACGTGATGTGTACATCGGACTTAATACTTGGTCTGTAAATACATGTAGTATGTATACTTGGCACTAAACCATGTATACCGTTATTCATGCCTTTAACAATAGGCTATAACGTCAGTAAACTGTACCAAAGGTAATGAAAGGTACTAAGGCAACTCACGAAGTAAACCGTCATTGTTTATTACAAAACATTGAAGTTGAAACGAAACAATACCTTATATACCTGGTACAATAAACTCGTTCGATTAGCACGTTTTATATTATCTATGCATTCGAAGCAATGAAATAGATAAATGTTCTGTTCAAATTCAGTGTACTTAACAAATCTTCCAACGCATTTCTATATTTCTTCATATTGTCTTCATTTGTTATTTTCTTTCAAATAAAATTTGCAGAAAATGTAACACAGCAAGCAATCTAATCAAAACAATGTGTATTGACAAAATGTGTCACATAATTACCAATAAGCTGTTCAACGCTCGAGTACGTGCACGATTTGCACGTGCAAATCGAACAATTAAAATCGATATAAGCTCATTCATTAACGTTTATCTTTCACTTTAGCAATTGATTTTGTTACCACTGGGTCGTAATTATGCCAAGAATTAGTCTCTAAATCGTGCATGTGCGATTGGTCAACTCCAGACTGGTGCACCGCAGCTCGCAGTTGCAAGGGCTTTAATATCTAATGTTACTACTGTGTGCAATTTATGGAATAATTGGCAGCTTGTTGGTAAGTAAACAAATAAACATATTAAAGCACGCTTAGCGAAATGTTTTCCACCAAATAATGTTTTTTTTTTTTTTTTTTTTTTACGTTTATAGTCATACGAGATATTTACAGAATTTGTGAAAAATGTGAATTAATAAATCATAGGTAACTGACAATAATTGGATACGATTCGTTGTTTGCTAAGTTTTACTTATGCAACCTGTTAGCAGATGGTTAGGTGATATGTATTCATAACATCATTTTATTAATACATGTAGTTATATTGAACAAACATCGATCATTATATATATCAGTTTTGTTTAGTATAGTATTGTAAAATAATAACCTGCGTTTGTCCGTGTGTCCACAGTATGATTTGTCTTCTTTTGATTTACATGTTTACTCCAAAATGAATACGGCAGACGGGATGACAATCTGTGACCTTTGACCTCAATCTCGTTGTCATGGTTACCGTATATTCGCTGCTTTTTATGATCCGTCACCACTCTGCGGTCACTGTACAAAAGCAGGGGTCCAGCTCGGGTGGCATACGTCTTTGGTAGTAACATGGGCGTTTCTCTGTTTCTTGGTGAATTACCGACATCCAGATCATGGTAATACTTTTCATTTGACATTGACATGTCAATTGTGTGAGGATTTTCAGACTGGTTAGTGACAAGATTTGCGTATTCTGCAGTGTCCAAAAGTAATTCTACATTTTCGGTGTCGTCTTTTTTTCTCCTTAATCTACCTGAACCGAGCATAAGGCGAGATGCCCGTGGTGATGTTATTGCTCGGCTTGGCATTGGCACTTTTTGAATCATCTCCTCTTTGTCACTGTCCGACACATTTTGACATTGCTCACTATTTTTGTTCAAGTACACCATTGACTTGCCACAAATCCCACCTTTGGTAGCAGAAGATAAAGCGATACCAGCGGAACGTATTTGTCTCGGGGAATGTAAAACTGATGAACTATTAGAAGCGAAGTTTGAAATTCCGAATCTCGGGTCCGCCGAAGCGACTCGTACTTGGCTCTGCGACATGCTCAAATCTATGTACCATTTATTCGTTCAAGAAGTCGACACTTATTAATTGTTTAAATCACGTTAATTGCTATAGAATTAAAAAATATAAATACATGTATAAAATACACTCAATGCTGGTTCGTCCTTTTCTTTTCTGCCAATGTATATCCGGACGTGAAAACAAAAACATTGAAGCTGGCTTGCTTTTAAATCCAGAGTTGTATTGGTTGGGAGTTAAAAACCTAATATTATACAGATTAAACACAGATACGTGTAAGTATTAACGCTCAAGTACAATATTGACAGTCTGTCGCATATTTATCTTTAACCTAATTGATTTTAGTGGGTTTTAAATCCCAAAACTGTAGACGATCGTTAGGCAATTAAGTAAAATTCGATAGACATAAGAAAGTATCGGTTTTGTCAAAAATGATAAAAATGCGATCACCTATGAACGGCTTAAGAACAAAAACAATTATATTTAAAGATCAGATGCTTTGTTATTTTACTAAGACCAGATAATGTCGCTGAATTTGTAATAAACCTATTATTATAATGATAATTGCTCACAAATCGCAATACACAGGTGTATTCATATTTCGCGAGTTAATACTCGTATATAGCGTGTACGATTGTGACAAACATAAACAAGAGGGCCATGGTAGCCCTATAAATGCTCACCAGGAGAAAAGGTCATTTGGAGATTAACATTGTTGAAGTTTTCTATACGAGTCCAAGTAAGACCAAGTGACCCATCTGGGCCGTTTTTTATCCCATGGCCATTTTATGAACAGATTTAAAAGAGGTCCATTAGACAAAGCTAGATACCAAAAATCTTAGCTCTAGGCCTTGTGGTTTCGGAGAAGATCTTTTAAAATTTTCGTATATAAAATAGAATAAACCCCAGGGCAGGGCTAATTTCGACCCCGGGCCATAATTTGAACAAACTTGGTAGAGGTCCACTAGACAATGCCACATACGAAATATCTAAGCTCTAGGCCTTGCGGTTTCGGAGAAGAAGATTTTTTAAATTTTCCTATATAAGTCTATATAAATCAAGTGACCCTCGGACAGGGCCAATTTTGACCCTAGGGCAATAATTTGAACAAACTTGGTAGAGGTCTACAAAGACAATGCTACATACCAAATATCTTAGCTCTAGGCCTTGTGGTTTCGGAGAAGATTTTTAATTTTTCCTATATAAAATAGAATAAACCCCAGGGCAGGGCCAATTTTGACCCTAGGGCAATACTTTGAACAAACTTGGTAGAGGACCACTAGATAATGCTACATACCAAATATCTTAGCTCTAGGCCTTGTGGTTTCGGAGAAGAAGATTTTTTAAATTTTCCTATATAAAATAGAATAAACCCCAGGGCAGGGCTAATTTTGACCCTGGGGCCATAATTTGGACAAACTTGGTAGAGGTCTACTAGACAATGCCACATACAAAATCTAAGCTCTATGCCTTGCGGTTTCGGAGAAGATTTTTTAAATTTTCCTATATAAGTCTATGTAAATCAAGTGACCCCCGGGGCGGGGCCAATTTTGACCCTAGGACAATAATTTGAACAAACTTGGTAGAGGTCCACTGGACAATGCTATATGCCAAATATCTTAGCTCTAGGCCTTGTGGTTTCGGAGAAGAAGATTTTTCAAATTTTCCTATATAAAATAGAATAAACCCCAGATCAGGGCCAATTTTGACCCTGGGGCCATAATTTGAACAAACTTGGTAGAGGTCCACTAGACAATGCCACATACAAAATATCTAAGCTCTAGGCCTTGCGGTTTCGGAGAAGAAGATTTTTTAAATTTTCCTATATAAGTCTATGTAAATCAAGTGACCCCCAGGGCGGGGCCAATTTTGACCCTAGGGAAATAATTTGAACAAACTTGGTAGAGGTCCACTAGACCATGCTACACACTAAATATCAAAGCTTTAGGCATTGTAGTTTTTGACAAGAATATTTTTTAAATTTCCTATATAAGTCTATGTAAAATCAAGTTACCCCCGGGGCGGAGCCAATTTTGACCCCAGGGGAATAATTTGAACAAACTTTGTAGAGTTCCATTAGACAATGCTACATACCAAATATCTCAGCTCAAGGCCCTGTGGTTTCGGACAAGAAGATTTTTTAAGTTCTTTCTATTTGTTGCCATAGCAACCAGAGTTTTTAATGAAATTTAATTTTTTGAACAACTTTGAAAGCGGACCACCCAAGGATCATTCCAGCAAAGTTTGGTTGCAATCGGCATAGCGGTGTAGGAGATGTTGTTTTAAGTAAACATGGACGCCACGTAACGACGCACGACGAACGATGGACGCAGGGCGACCACAAAGGCTCACCCTGAGCACATTCGTGCTCTGGTGAGCTAAAAATGAAATAATACCGCAATTATTGAAAATAGCAAACATTTGTTTTTCTATAATTTGTTTTTCCTGTCATAATATAGATGTAATTATACTGTCCTTTTCGTATTGTCTCTTCTCAATGAGATTTGTTTAAATAACTGAAATGCTTCACTTTTTCTCGACCTTTTTTAGAGTCAGTAGGAAAATAGTCTAAATCTCAGGCAAACAATGTGATTATTTTTGTCTCAATAAAGTTTAACGGTTATAAAGGCATGTAGATATGTATACTTAGGTCGTCAGAAAATTACGAGCAAATTAACTAGATCTATCAGTAACTTCTTCACATGCATAAAATCACGTGCAAACTTTTCACGTGTACCAATCTCCACATCAGTTATCCCCCGGTTGTGGAACCTCGGTCACTCTTTCAGCTGCATACAAATCACAGTACTGAAAGTACTCATGGAAAGTAAACTTTCAAAGGCTTGCCCTGCAACATAGAATATAAACTACTAGTACTAGTAGTTTAGCATTTGCATAGCGGATGTAGAAAAACGTAGTACTTTGGTCCCATGTAAATTCATGCGCTAAGATATTTAATGAGTTTAAATTGTTTATAAAATATTCAGCTTGATAAAAAAGTCTGATATGACATAAATATTGATAAAAACTTTCATTGTAGTAGATGGAAGGAATGTTCCTTACGAAGATGATTAGTAATGACTACATCATACCACTAAGGGAGGTAATTCTCACTGCAGAATACAACTAAACTGGTTCCCGTTGACTCCCAGTCGGTCCGTGCAAAGCCTTCGGTGCACGACAACATGGAGCGGGAACCAGTTTAGAATATGACACGTGTGTTGACAGTCTGGTACTCAGACACGAATACATTCGTAATTACTCGGACATTCCCGTCACTAAGAAAAATCGCCTCCTACATATTTTGGTTATTTGGTTTCCGGTCACTACTTTTTTAAAACTAGGCACTAGTTCTAAAGCATCTTTCTTTGAATGACTGACTTTCAAACGTGTTTACCGTTCGTGATTGATAAGATAGGCATCACGCTCTCATTGAAAGACAACGAGGTTGTTTTCCTTCGTTGGATTCCCAGGTTCAGCTTTGATTGTGAGCAACAACAACAATATGGCGGTCTGTCTATTACTAGTATGTCCAAGGCGTTTTCTTTGGACAAACGCCAAGGAGTTCCGATTGCACTGGACCAAGGCCACGTTAAGTGTTAAGATCTTTTAACAAAGCATGATTTAATTTCTGAATCTCATTCTTTAATGGAACAAATGAAATATAGCAGTTCTTTATGGCGCAGCAACTACGCAACTGTTCCCAATTTCCGGTAGACGTTTTTAGCGCAGAATGACAATTTCGCGAAATTCATGTCTCGGCGATATAAAGGAAACGTGATTACAAATGTCATTTATGTCTTGCATGTGATATAATTATTTCGTTTAATTAACAAAGAAGCATTTATATTGCATCTAGATACTAAATTTCTCCACTGATAGTTTTTATTGCTGCATTCAATTAAGGAACCAGTATGTTTGTAGATGTCACGCGTTAGCTGTTATTTCGCTCACCGTTTTAAATTCCTTGATGCTTCTTCATTCCGTACATTTTCCTCAATTGTCTCTACTTATCATTGTCATTCTGGTCCCCAGAGGTTATGGTTCCTTTTAGAACGTTTTCAACCGAATATTAAGAGAAAAATAATCTACCAAATGAATTTTCTCATATTATGGGATCCATTACGAAAGAGGAAAGCGATAATTATCTTAGCTGTTTAGCTTATAAATTGTACAAATGTTGACGGGGTGACGCTTGGTCAGGTTTTAGTTCGAGAAATCCGTGTCAGTAAGGCAATACTCATTAATGTTTCGATACATAAGCTGCTCTATCATAACATGTACAGTCAAAACCTGTGTTAGTGGCCACCTTCGAGTAAAGGCCACCCTGTGAATAAAGGTCATTTTTCTAAAAAACCTTCATAGATTATTTAGAAAAGAGTGGCATAAAAAGACCACCTGTCAATAAAGGACACTTTGTGTATTTCCAAAGGAAGACCTTTGACCACAGGTTCGTCTGAATAAGAATACTGACGTATCAAACAGTGTAAATTTGTGTATATTTTTCTGTATACGTTCAACTTCACTCCTTACCAGGAACAACCTTTGTAGTCTCATCACGATCTTAAGAACTAGGTTCCAAAGGTGTCGTTTGATATATAAATATGATATTCATAAATGTATGCAGCGTTTAAGTATAGTAGTTTTGTGAAATTAATTTAGACTGTTGACCCAGGAGCTGAATATAAACTTAAGTTGTCTCCGTCGTCAAGAGGTTTTCGTCCCTGATTAGTGACACCTCACCGCTGGAAGTTCGAATCCCACCTGTGACGCCGGGACAAATTTCACATATGAGGAAGCTCGCTTACGGAAGATCGATGGTAGTAGGGATGTTCCTCAATCAATGAAGCTCGGAAGTCGCTAAATGACACTGACTGTTGGCGCAAAATTAAAACCCGGTGATAAATGAGAATAACATTGCACGTAACAACTTATTCAAATAACGTATACAGTACATGTACAATTTCTCCAGAGTGGCCCTCGATTGAGCAACAACCTCCCTTCTACAAGAGTAAGATCTTTTCCCACCACACAATTTAACTGTTTAGAAAGAAATAATCTCTCTTGGACAACAACCTCTCAACAACAACATACTTGTGCTTCTCCCAAAGGCGGTTGCTCGCTTATTTGAAATAAATATGTTTAAACTTATCAGTTAAAGCCGACAAGGACATACCGACAACAACTTAACATTTAGCTATAACAAATATCGTTGCCGTCTATGCAAATCCGCAACTAATTCCAAACCCCTTTTCTGACTAGACCATCTCGTAAAAGATATAATCAAATGAAGAAGTTACGATGATTTGTCTCGGAATTGCGCTCTTAATGTAACGCTTTAGACCCCAGTAACACTTCAGAAACGACTGAATGCCGACTCGTGGCATCCAAATATAGCTGCTCAACAAGAACCAATGTCGAGCATAGAATTGCGTTAAGAAATGTTATAGCGCCATGAGATAATAATTGGTATTGAACGTCGTTCAAAAAGTTCAAGGCAATCAAAAATTCTGGTTTAGTCGCTAATGGTTTAGTATCGGTTGCCGATGTTTGCCGACCTGAGACTTCACAGAAAGCACCGCCAGTCATTTAATACCAGACGCAGAACTGTCACCAATCACCTAACCTTTGAATAAAGACGAGAATAACCTTAAAAGGATCAGTCTGGTTTATCAAAAGGTGTTCGATGATGCACTGACATTCTCCTACCTACATATGGAGTATCTGTCCTTAAGCGGAACACTTAAAAAAACCGGCACAGACCATTAACAACCGTTTTATGACTTCCGGGAACCCCTACCGACCGTTTTTCATTAGTACTCGTTACTGTTTTGGAAGACAAAGTTTTATTTGGAAAACATATCCTCCTAAATCTCTTGGCAAATTAAAACTCAATTTTATATGAATTATTTTTGTATGGATCGCTTTTCAAAGTTGTTCAACAAATTTATTGCGTTCAACATTCTGGTTGCCATGGCAAAATAATCACCTTGTCAGAATATGCAATGCCTAAATCTTAGCTATTTGTTTAGTTGACTTCTACTAAGATTGTTCAAAGGGACAATTTTGGCATCGCCCTGGAGGTCACTTGATTTTACATTGGCTCCTATGGGAATGTTTTTATTCTTCGTGTCAGAAACTTTTGATATTTGGTGAGAAGCTTTGTCTAATAGGCCACTATCAAGAGAGTTCAAATCATGGCCCGGGCCAGGGTCTATATTGGTTCTTTGCAAATCAACACATTTTTAAATTACATTGCTCTCATTTTTCTGATTTAATTGTATTCAACCATCTAGGCCGTCACTCGCTCGGTGCATGGGTTTAAATTGTTGCAGACCAAAGTACTAGGTTTTCTTCATCCGACATGGAGATGTTTCCATGTAATGATATATTTATTTTGGTCACCTGGTGCGGCCTTCAATCAACTTCCTCTAAGATTCGACACTAAAAGGAATAAAAGACTTCAATATGAAAATAATAAACAATTCAAATAATAATAAAGACTTTATTTATAGAGACAACGCATTTAGGCATAGGCACAATCTTCCCAGCAAGCATCTTAAATGAAAATGACAAAAAAGAGATTTTTTCGAAATTATGAATTTGAACACATTTGCCATTTAAAAAGGGTGGCACTAGTCTAACACAGGCTTTGTTGCATATTTGCAGTTGCCTTGAGTATCGTATGCATCATCTTTGAATAAAAGGGGATATTAATTAAACAACTATTGTTTCATTCAACATTTACATAAAAGATTATGTTAGATATATTTATGCCATCCACATTTTTCTCCGATGCAATTAACGCATACATTTCACGAAATGTGTCATGTCTGTGTTGAAAAGGTAACTTCTAAACTGACCAGTTCAAAAAAATTGTTTGATTTAATTCGTCTTAGAGGTTAATATTCTCTACAGAAAATGCACACAAATGTATATCCAGTTTGGAGAACATGACAGCCCATAACAAACTGTTTCTTTTTCACGCCTACAAAATTGCCCTCTCGAGCAACTTTATGCTACGTTTGCACTTTGTTCCCGGCGGCCGCGACAATCACGATACAGGCCCCGAGGTTATAAAACTTGAGAACGGTTTTCGAGCTCAAAACCCACATTTTGTCTTTTAATGGTTCTAAGTTAATTGTGATACATTCATCTGACAGCATGATTGATCTGATTATGTATTTTAACATTAATCTAAATTAACATTTAATCAGCTCTTTCTTTTCAACCGTATTACTTTGAAAACGGAACTGAGCTTTGAACTCGGAGACCGTTCTCAAGTTTTATAACCTCGGGGTCAGGCAGGTCACCGTGGAGAAAACTTGATGAACGTGAGACACCGCAGACGGACGGGATAGGCAAACTCTTGTATTATACTCAAAGTTTATTATACCTTACAAGTCCAATGTATCACTCTTCTTGTATTATACTCAAAGTTTATTATACCTTACAAGTCCAATGTATCACTCTTCTTGTGTTATACTCAAAGTTTATTATACCATACACGTCCAATGTATCACTCTTGTATTATACTCAAAGTTTATTATACCTTACAAGTCCAATGTATCACTCTTCTTGTTTTATACTCAAAGTTTATTATACCTTACAAGTCCAATGTATCACTCTTCTAGTATTATACTCAAAGTTTATTATACCATACAAGTCCAATGTATCACTCTTCTTGTATTATACTCAAAGTTTATTATACCATACAAGTCCAATGTATCACTCTTCTTGTATTATACTCAAAGTTTATTACACCATACAAGTCCAATGTATCACTCTTCTTGTATTATACTCAAATTTTATTATACCATACAAGTCCAATGTATCACTCTTCTTGTATTATACTCAAAGTTTATTATACCTTACATTTCCAATGTATCACTCTTCTTGTATTATACTCAAAGTTTATTATACCATACAAGTCCAATGTATCACTCTTCTTGTATTATACTCAAAGTTTATTATAACTTACAAGTCCAATGTATCACTCTTCTTGTATTATCCTCTTTTATAAAACCAGTTTCTTCTCCAACATGGACATTATACAATTCTATTTATATTTAGAAATAAGTGGGAAGTCCATCGTATAACTCAATTTACTTCAAGCATACAAGGTTGTCTTTTTGCATTATGCCACTCACGTAAAACCACATCGTTGCCATAGCAACGACGTTATTACAAGAAAATGATAAATGCTCTCCATTATTAGAGGTTGTTTTGGTCAGTTAGCAATCACTTATCAATTAAACCTACACGATAGTATTGATTTGGACTCTTAATTTGTGGGCTGCCAAGTAACCGATAATTATGTCTATGGACATAGTTTCAAATCGTAAATATAAAGTGTATGACGTCATATCCGTTGTCAGCTCTTTGTACATTTAATTAGAGTCATTTATTTTACATTAGGTGTTGAGCATGTATTTGTATTTGTCACTCATATCTTTACGTCTTGAAGGCCATTTTCTCAATAGCTATATGGACAATTTTTGTCAAATTCATCTACTATTCTTATAAAACTACAATTAATTATGCAACAAAAATATTCACCATTAGTTCAGAAAAAAATAGTCGCCCTTCCTGTTACTTGACCAATCAAAAGGGTCGGCAAGTCTCAAAACTTATATTTCTAGTTTTATTCTAAACAATATTTTTCGTACTTTGGGGGTCGATTCGTCCCCAAATTCTTTCGTACTTCAGATCTTTCATTTAGGTCTGATTTGATGTGAAACTTAGAACTCATTTTATCGCGATGGGAAACCACACGTCCATGCATCTAATATGAATTTAGAAACCAGGGTTAATTTATTCTTATCTTAAAACGCTGTAATTGGTAATTGCAATGTTATCAACATCATTACTGATAGCTGATTCATACTTTCGACGAGGGTAGAATTCTGGAACCATTGATTAAATCCGTGGATTGCCGTTCATAGTCACAAGAATATGTCGGTGACAAACGTTTAAAGCATTTTGGATGTAAAAAATAAAGTAAGTCTTATTTTACCTAGAAAGATGTCTTTTCGGTGAAACTGTATTTTACTTCCTGTAAAAGCATTCCGAATTGTTTTCGCGAAGATGTCTAAGCTCACTTTTGACTTATATTTCTTGGCATGACGTATTAAATATTCAGAAGAAATTCCTCTTTCTATTTGATGATTCAGAGTAAATCCTTCCATTGGGTGGAATCTACAAGCGTTAAAAAATTAAGACCTCGCCAACTTATTGATTAATATGTACTGCTTGTGGTTGTAAAATTGTAAAGTAAAAATGTACAAAAATGTAGTCTTATTCGATCGAAATAAAGTTATTAATACACCGTACTTGGCAAACATTTTATTTTTATTTGAATTAATATACAGTATAGATATGACTACATACGTGATTTATTTAGTTGACCTAACATTAACATTAGCATTATGTAAATATTGTTCTAGAGCAAATAAAATAGATTTCTTTTATTTTACTATCATAAATATAAAAAGTTTATGGGCCTTTAACAGTGAGTTAATCGAATGATGTGTTTGTTGTTTGCATTACAGCAAATCCTGTGTAGAAAGGTCATCTTTGGGAAAACATAATATGTCCTTTATAGACAGGAGGCTTTTTTTCGGAGGTCATTCTCACGGTTCTAAACGATCACTTATGTTTTTAAAAGAATGAATTTAATCTACTGGGTGGCCTTTATTCGGAGGTGGCCGCTAACACGGTACTTGTACTAAAAACGAACGGCTGGAGTAAGAAACTCCTGAGTAGGTCGTCTGGCTTCAAACCATTAGTTATTTTTAGGCTGGACTAACGTTGAACTGGTTCCCGTTCCATGTTGCAGTGCACCAAAGGTAGGCTTTGTACAGACAGAAAGTCAACCGGAACCAGTTTAGCCTAACGTAAAACACGACGCAAAATAACGAATAGTATGGTGGCTGATTTCTGCCATTTCATATCTTCTTGTGTTCGCCCCTAAAAGTCGAAACACGACGACACGAAGACACGACAAATTGCTCATTTATCGTGTCTTCGCCTTCGACCTTAAAGGGCGAATACACGAACACACGAAATATTGAAGGCGAAATAACGATATTTTGATAGGCGAACTAACGAAATCTTCTCTTATATAGTTTCGTGTCGGCGGGTATGAAATATCGGCGCCCTATATTCGTCGTGTGTTCGTGTCTTCGCATAGACAGGCGAAAGGCGAAGACACGACAATAGGCTAATTATCGTGTCTTCGTGTCGTCGTGCTTCGCCCCGAAGGACGAAGACACGAACACACGATAATTTGCAATGTTTCGTGTCGTCGTGTCTTCGCCTTCCGTTGACATGCGCAAAACCATAAATCTGGTCAACCGTGTAATAGTTTTGCAATTCAATACTATCTGTAATGGTTATGCGCATGTCTATCGGAAGGCGAAGACACGACGACACGAAACATTGCACATTATCGTGTGTTCGTGTCTTCGTCCTTCGGGGCGAAGCACGACTGCACGACGATACGAAAATTGGCAAATTTCGTGGCGAAGACACGAACACACGACAAATATAGGGCGCCGATACGACGATTTCATACCCGCCGACACGAAACTCTACAAGAGTAGATTTCGTGTGTTCGTCTATCAAAATTTCGTTATTTCACCTTCAATATTTCGTGTATTCGCCCTCGAAGGTCGAAGGCGAAGACACGATAAATGATCAAATTATCGTGAGTTGTTGTCGTCGTGCTTCGACTTTTGGGGGCGAACACACGACAGTGCTGTTTAATTTGCAGCTGTAAGAAATTCATATATTAGTAAGTGCCCGACGATTAATCAATGACCTAAGAGATGTCGTGACTGACTTGGGGCACTTACATTTTCTGAGCCCTATCTTCATAAATTCTCACTTAAACTATTTCACGGACATTGCCTTTAACGCTGGTAATTATCATTTATACCGATTACGAAATATTGTGTCATCTCGTATTATGACGTTCGTAATGAGAACTGATAACCGTTTATACGTAGGTATAATTCAGAATCGAGAGTTTCCAGGGCAAATCTGGGCAATCACTAGTCTATAGCATCAGTTGAGAGCGGTTGTTACTCGCGCAAATAGTACGGCGCATAACACATAAAAGTCTAGATCTCTGAAACTCGCGGCACTGAAATAAAACAGGATGTTTTCTGTTTTATTGTTGTTAATCAAGTTTATTATGATCACGAATCAGACAGAGGAAGTTCGATAAATGTTACGTAAGAATATAATTATAAAAATAGTATTACGTATGACGGCCTCTATTTACACGTGACTATCTCTATTTACATATGACGGTCTCTATTTACATATGACGGTCTATATTTACAGATGACGGTCTCTATATACACGTGACGGTCTCTATTTACATATGACAGTCTCTATTTACATATGACAGTCTCTATTTACATATGACAGTCTCTATTTACATATGACAGTCTCTATTTACATAATACAGTCTCTATTTACATATGACGGTCTCTATTTACATATGATAGTCTCTTAAACATATGACAGTCTCTATTTACATATGACAGTCTCTATTTACATATGACCATCTCTATTTACATATGGCAGTCTCTATTTACAGATGACGGTCTCTATATACATATGACAGTCTCTATTTACATATGACAGTCTCTATTTACATATGACAGTCTCTATTTACATATGACGGTCTCTATTTACATATGACGGTCTCTATATACACGTGACGGTCTCTATATACACGTGACGATCTCTATTTACATATGACGGTCTCTATTTACATATGACGGTCTCTATTTACACGTGACGGTCTCTATATACACGTGACGGTCTCTATATACATATGACGGTCTCTATTTACATATGACGGTCTCTATTTACACGTGACGGTCTCTATTTACAGATGACGGTCTCCATATACATATGACAGTCTCTATTTACATATGACAGTCTCTATTTACATATGACGGTCTCTATTTACATATGACGGTCTCTATATACACGTGACGGTCTCTATATACACGTGACGATCTCTATTTACATATGACGGTCTCTATATACACGTGACGATCTCTATTTACATATGAGGGTCTCTATTTACAGATGACGGTCTCTATTTACAGATGACGGTCTCTATTTACATATGACAGTCTCTATTTACATATGACGGTCTCTATTTACACGTGACGGTCTCTATTTACAGATGACGGTCTCTATATACATATGACAGTCTCTATTTACATATGACAGTCTCTATTTACATATGACAGTCTCTATTTACATATGACAGTCTCTATTTACATATGACAGTCTCTATTTACATATGACAGTCTCTATTAACATATGACAGTCTCTATTTACATATGACGGTCTCTATATACACGTGACGGTCTCTATATACACGTGACGATCTCTATTTACATATGACGGTCTCTATTTACAGATGACGGTCTCTATTTACACGTGACGGGCTCTATTTACATATGACGGTCTCTATTTACATATGACGGTCTCTTTTTACAGATGACGGGCTCTATTTACATATGACGGTCTCTATTTACATATGACGGTCTCTATTTACATATGACGGTCTCTATTTACACGTGACGATCTGTATTTAAAGATGACGATCTCTATTTACATATGACGGTCTCTAGTTACACGTGACGATCTCTATTTAAAGATGACGGACTCTAGTTACATATGACGGTCATTATTTACATATGACGATCACTATTTACATTATGACGGTCACTATTTACATTGTGACGGTCACTATTCACATGTGACGGTCAATATTTACATATGACGGTTACTATTTACATATGACGGTCTCTATTTACAGATGACGGTCTCTAGTTACACGTGACGATCTCTATTCAAAGATGACGGTCTCTAGTTACATTTGACGGTCTCTATTTACATATGACGATCACTATTTACATTATGACGGTCACTATTCACATGTGACGGTCAATATTTACATATGACGATCTCTATTTAAAGATGACGGTCTCTAGTTACATATGACGGTCACTATTTACATATGACGATCACTATTTACATTATGACGGTCACTATTCACATGTGACGGTCAATATTTACATATGACGATCTCTATTTAAAGATGACGGTCTCTAGTTACATATGACGATCTCTATTCAAAGATGACGGTCTCTAGTTACATATGACGGTCACTATTTACATATGACGATCACTATTTACATTATGACGGTCACTATTCACATGTGACGGTCAATATTTACATATGACGGTTACTATTTACATATGACGGTCTCTATTTACATATGACGGTCATTATTTACATATGACGGTCATTATTTACATATGACGGTCATTATTTACATATGACGATCTCTATTCAAAGATGACGGTCTCTAGTTACATATGACGGTCACTATTTACATATGACGATCACTATTTACATTATGACGGTCACTATTTACATATGACGGTCATTATTTACATATGACGGTCACTATTTTCGAGGTGACGTCACTCTATACAATTGCTCACAGATGGCCCTGTTTTTGTACTGTTATTCTGAATCGTGTTTTTTTTCCAAGTCATTATATATAACATATTATTTGTATTTCAATATCCTAAGCAATTATTCCAAAGGCGTCTCGTTTTTTCTCCAATTAAAATAACCGAAGATTTTTATTTTTTATAAATATGAATTCCCGGCTTATTGTGCTGTCTTAATTACTTTAATGATCCTAAAATGCCAGAAGTTGTTACTCCAGGCTGGTTGTTGATTATGGTTGATGTGCACCCGAGAAAAAAATAATATTAAAATACAAAATGACCACAAACTCTCATAGACATGATTGGTAGGTCTAATGACTCTAGGTTACAAACTGTCCCTGATAGATCCCATCCATCAGAACGTTTCCAGTAGTTATTCAGTTTGATATGTTTCTATTCAAAATGGTGGGGTTCGCGAATAATATGAGAGCACGTGTATACGATTAATGGAAATACATGTATATATATTTGAGTATACTCCCGTCTGATACCTTTGAAATTGTCATGGCGGCGATTTTCACGACGCGGTGATTATAACGATGTCTCCGTCGTGTTATGTTCTGTTATCGACCTCAGTTTTATATAAGACATAATGATAAATGTCTAAATTAAGTTTCCTAAAAATGAGATAGGTTTTGGTCCACAGAGCGTAATAAATGAATGACGGTAACAAAACAGAAATTATTATGCTTATTTTAATACTTACATAACTTATTACTAAACCTTCAAGAAGATAATTGCCCTGAGACTTATTAGAACTTTATAACAGTCACCTGCAGGCCGCGAATTATGAACATTTAAATAACGATACATTAATTAAAGTTTGCAGTCGGATTTAATAGCAATATCCAGTCTTATTGCGGAAATCATTCTCCGGAACAAAACAATAATCCGGGAATAGATTTGATATTAACTCCGGTTTAACTATACCATATTGTACAAAACCCATTGGAGTGTACCAGTTACCTTGTATTTTTGTATGGTTGAATAAGAATTGAGCACTCTACCGACTGTAAAAACTGAAGAAAAATACACGTGTAATCCTCAAGTTCATTATATTCTTTGCATAGTTATTTTTCTAGTTCATCGTTCATTGTTGAGGATCTTATGGAATATTGATTGTTTAGTATATTGTCATATAAGTTTCCTCGTAAAATAAAGTCTTTATTATTATTATTGTTACCGAGAATATATGATACATGTAATTTATTTCCAAAAGGCATATTAGCCCATGAGCATGTAACAAGAACTTATGTATAAAATAAAAATTGTATTTAATTATTCGTATATATATAAACAATTAACTCTATGTACGTGCAACCTCTCCAAAGCAAAACCTTTTGGGAGAAGCAAACTTATGTTGTTGCTGGGAGGTTATTGCTTTCTTTAGAGAGGCTTAATTAGTAGTTAAAATGTTGAGTGGGAAAATCATGCTGTTGTTGTAGGGAATCTGTTGTTCAAGAGAGGACAGCCTTGGAAAGGTTGCACTGTAATTTAGATTACAGATAACAAAGCATACCAATATACAATTACGATATCTGTATTAATGTTGATTAAATAATAATTTAAACATGTACACATCAACGCAGATTGAGCAACACGTGTGATTGAAAAACGAAATGAATCACAAAAAGTTGAAACAATTTTAGAAGTTGAGTTTCATTAGTACTAATGATAATTTTGGAAAAATTAGAAAAAAATACAGTAAGGGAGACTTTGTTCATTCATAAAATGTATATGCATATATGCATCATGCTTGTTATTAAGAATTTAACTGTTCTCCGATGCGTACACAATTTTAGAGTTACAATCAAGCTTGAAATAGGGTTACCATGTGAACGGTGAACTTTCTTGGCAACACAGTTATTGAAAAAAGGTCAAATAGGATTCTGATAGTAAGATTGCTCCAGTTATCCTTATTTCCTTTTTCATGAAAAATCTAAAAGGCCAAATACAGTCAAACGTGTGTTAGTGGCCACCTCCAGGTAAAGCCAACTCTGTGAATAAAGGACATTCTTTTTTTTAAACTGTCATTGATTATTTAGAACAAAATGACCACTGAATAATTGCCGGCACCTGACAATAAAGGCTATAGTTTGTATTTCTCTAGGGTGGCCTTTGTTTACAGGATTGAGCGTGTATATTTAAAGCCTTTACAGCCAATCGGGTGGCTTCATTTTATTTTCAAATTTTCACGTGTCTTTTTTTAACGAGGAATATATCTGTTTAATATCAAGAATTTTCCTCACGGTAAATTGATATACTATGATGGTGGTTCTTTTATTATTAAAATGTCAAAGTGCGGTGGGCGGGGCCAACACTAAGTCGGTTAAGTTATTTAGTTCTGAAAATCTAAAATAAACTCTAACCTATTTTATGACCGATGGTTCATGTATCTATATGTATATATATATATCACAGATGGTTCATGTATCTATATGTATATATATATATATCACAGATGGTTCATGTATCTATATGTATATATATATATATCACAGATGAACAAACAATTTATCTATTCTCTCTCTCTCTCTCTCTCTCTCTCTCTCTCTCTCTCTCTCTCTCTCTCTCTCTCTCTAAATTAGAAACTTATATTATGTAATTCGATTCTTCGAAACACGAAAAATGAATAGATATATGATATTAGCAGCTAGAGATTTGTAAGCAGGCGAGATTCAGGAGAAAATCTGATTCTCATTAGAATCCATCCCAATTTATTTATGCTATACATGTATTGCATATTTGAAATCACGAATACAGGATGAATTTGGATGTAATAATTCAGTACTAAAGGTTTAATAATAATATCTTTATTTATAGAAGGTGTACACATTAAGTAAAATATACAGAAAATTTGACTTATTTTCAATGTGACCTTCTGGAAACATGCAAAAATACATATTTGAATCAATAAATGAATGATAGAATGAGTAAGAATAAACACATAGATAAATGAATGGATGAGATTATGTTTGATTAATGTGGGAATAAATGATCGAACGGGCAGACGAACGAGTTTACGATATCTGTTTTAGGTAGCTGTATAAATGTTATTGGGGGGCGTCCTAAGTCGAGGGGTTATTGTCTCTATAATTAGTATTCACAAGTCCCTCACTGATACGAATTCGGATCCCATCCGAGACTAGACAAAGTTCACTCGTGTGAAGATGACCAGCTAGCTCACGAAAGTGCGGGACATAGATAACAGAGATTGGCAACTTAAAATATCAGGCATGACATCATTTGTAAATTCTGTAGCAGGTAAAACTCAAAAACCAAATATCCTACATAAAATTATATAAATTATACATTTTCTGAAAGTTTAAACTTTAATTACTTCTGCTGGAAACAATATTTTGTTTTATTTTCTCAGTTAATGTTTAGCTATATCCACTTGAATGTAATCGGTCTGGAAAAAAATATGGTACCAGTAGATATATATATTTTTAAAGATGGCATAAGTAGGTAGTATAAACCTGTGTGTAATAAAACTAACAGTAAAAATTCATATTTGAAAAACTCGGCAGCTGTAGTTTAAATAATTAACTTTCAGAAAATGTAAAATGTATGCATGTGTTATTAGTAGGTAAGATATTTTACTTGTTACAAAATCAGCAATTTTGGGAAAAGTAAGAGTCACACGTGCTATTACATAAAATTATAGGTAATAACTGAAGTTGCTTATCTGTGTTATTAGCTATGTCTCTACCCCAGTAAAGAACAAACATTGTCGTAAATGGGCATTGAAATACAAAATGTATGTACTATCACAACTGTGTAGCGCGGTGCGCATGCGTATCGAAAATGTTTTACCGCAATGCGTATCGCATCGTATGTGCCCTAGTGACACACATCCCATATAAAACAATATGTACTTTGTTCCTTTCCCTGAACTCGTTCATATTGGCTCGACCTCATAAATATATATTCTTGTCTTTCAATTTTAACAGAGAAAGTTTTAAATATAACTGAGAGATGATTTTCCATCGTTGCTTTATTGCGAGTCTTTTTTCACCGTATATTTCACTATAATCAAAATTGTTGACGACAATTCTAAGGTGAAGTACTAAAGTCTCCTTCTTCAAAATATTGTAATTTTGTTCGCTTAGATAATTATTACTATGTATGTACAGCACAACCTCTCCGGAGCGACTCTCTCTGGGGTAACAAACTCCCTTCAACAACAATATGATTTATTCCCACTGCACGATTTAACTTCCCTTGCTTTATACTTCATACTGAAATGGATTATTCGAAACCATGGATTATCCGAATGATTTTTCAGGGCCCAATGACATTCGAATAATCGGGGGTTTACTGTATTTATTAAACTCTCTAGAGCGACAACATCTCAATATCAACTTAAGTTTGCTACTCCCAAAGGGTGTTGCTTTGGAGAGGTTGCAATGTACAACAAAAAATAATACTGATTTTAACAGTTGATTATTTGTTTGTAATAAGGAAAGTATGGGCCACCATGCGGGTGTGCTTATGTTCCCTGGCTTAAAAAATGTTATCACTAACTGTTAGTTCGAATTCCACTCGAGACTAAATTTCACACGTGCGATACTTTTCCAGCTAGTCCATGGTAGGTCGGTTGTTCTACCTAGACGAAAGCTCGGAATCTTATATCCAGGAAAAACATCACCAAATGACCTCGGTGGTATAGTGCAGCGAAAAAGATTCATGTTTCTGATATTAAGAAAACCAATAGCATTGTTGAGGTAGATGTATGTAAAGGTGAAAACTGAATTCAGCTGCTTTTTACGCATGCGCACACCAGCCCCCGCACTAAAAATAATTAGTTGACAATAAATTCCCCGGAGTTACCATTGGTGATGATAAATTGCTGCTTACGTGATGCAATGTTTGCCTACATAATGAAACAGCATATTGCGTCACTGTATCAGTCTGCAAATAGCATCGTCCAACATGTCATGTTTTTATTGTTTTCTATGAAGATTTTAGATTTATTAGCAATTTACACATCTGAAAACTGTCGTTAAATGTATGTGAAGTCAACTGTGGAGCCTTAAGTGAAAATGAACTATTAACATGTCTAAAACAAGAACAAACTTAATCCCGTTCTGTCTATGATATGTTAGTGATCGTATTTATGCTCAACACGTTATTTCACAATTAGCAGCATATATACAATTAGGCGTGAAGATGCATACAGTAAAACATCGTTATTATAAACATCAATATCACAAGCACTAGGCTTATATCGAAGAGATCTTGAAGTCCCAACACGTTTTGTTCTTTCTCGTATATACATTTCATGTTCATTTCGAGCATCGTTATCTCGATACATCGATATCTCGAGTATGTATCATTATTTCGAGGAGTGTCATGTTGGATATCGTTCGCACCTGCATGTCGCTGTTTTTTCTACACGTGAACAAAATGAACAACAAATAAACAACGTTTATTACGAGCACCAGGTTTATCTCGAGCACTTAATCTGGTCCGATGACTCCTCGAGATAACGCGAGGTTTTACTGTATTTTGAAATATCTTTGGAAGAATCCAAATATGATTAAGTTTATTGAACTATTGAAGAATGATAATGTACAAACATAATTCAAATTTTTTTATCCCTATTTGTTTATAAAGTATTTGTAAAGAGAAATGATATTTACTATGTAAACTAGAACCCTTTGTCTTAGTATGACACCATTGATCTTGGACATTATATTGTTATATAGACATGTATATACCTGTATGTAGATGCTTTGTATTGATATACATGTATGTCTATACCAGTTGTATATATTTCTGTGGTATGATTGGCATAATGCCTTATTTTCCAAAATAAATGCATGTTATGATTTTCTATATAAGCAGGTACATGAGACAAGATTTTAACAATAGGTTGGTTTAGGTAGGCATTTTTTAAAAATATATTTATTTAAACGAAATAATGGAATAAGGAACGAACAATGTTTATATCAAAATCGTAAAGAAACTTTTTGAGAATTTTGGGGAAGTTTTTTTTTCGTAACTGCCGAACCAATATTTTCCTAAGGATAGTCTAGCTATTTAGTACTGGTCGCATTATACTTCTTCTTATAGCGAATCGATGCACTCGACTCTTCTAAATCCGTTCTTATATTTCCGACGTTTCCGTTCTAGTCAAACTGTTTGAGCTGTAAAGGTTAGAAAATCCATCTCTAATCGAGACATCCATCCATTGATTCACGGACTATCGCGTGAAATTGACTTAGAAATGAGGCGAGACGGTATTACGTCAGGAATTTACTGCCAAAACAATATGAACACAGCTAGAACACCGAACGTTCCGAAAAATAGGACCAATTTGGATTTCAGCTTTACCTATCGGTGAAACTAAAAAGCCGGAGACCAAATATCAAAGTATCCAATAGAAATCGGGTTTACAAATCTTAAAACTGTCCAACGTTTCGCAGTCATTGGTCTTGTTCTCGTCTCGAATCATCCAGTATACTGTAAGGTTGGAGACGGGAACTAGACTAAGTAGCCATTTGTATAGTAACGCAAATATGTCTTTCAAACGAAAAGAGAAGTCTTAAAATTACAGCTCTGAAGGTACTGTGGTTCTAATTGGGAGTCACGGTGATTGCATACTGCGCTTGAACTCGATTGAGTGCCCATTTCTGCACAACAATGTTCTGTTCATGTCCACCACTCTCCTGGTAAAAAAACGAACCGAGCCGCTTTTTAGCTTTTTAAAAGCTAACCTTGTGTAATGTCATTTATTTCAGATCCTGACTGATCATGCTTCATCCGTCTATACCGATTGCTATTTGTGGGGTTGGATCCATCGCTGTGCTGTTGACCGTCTTGCTAATATGCCGCCATCTTAGATTAAAGCGCCACCGGATGTGTATAAAGAATTGTGGGTATGACGCCATAGGCGATTGCAAACCACCGTCTCTGGTGTCGGTATCTTCCGTATCACAGGTTAGTGACGCTTACTAATCATAAAGCCAAGACAACAGTTCTCATAAATCATATTGTTTAGTATCTCATGACCGACGTATAAAAAGTGTAATTACAGTTCATCCTCTCCAGAGGGACGCCCTTCTCTGTTAGTTTAGGAAAAGCTATTAAGCGCTCATAAAACATGTACCTAAGTAAACGGTCTCCTGGAGTCCTATTATGTCTTCGTAATGTCAAAAAATAATATCAATGATTAATCTATAGCAGACACTAAAACCTATTATTCAAAGTGGGTCCGAGCAATTAAACTAATGACAGTTATACGTCTTACTGAAGATACAATCATTTTATACATAATGTGTTTTTGTCAGTCTGTTTAACACACATCATAATGTATGTTATTAATATCGACTTTCTGGGCAATCTACCGCTGTGTTCGTCGATGGTCCGACACATACGTTATATATGTAACTAGCCGTTATTACGCTAAATGAGAAAAACTTCAGAATAACACAGTTGAATAGGTTTATAACAAGAAAAACTATAACAAAACGTTTTTTGTAGACGAATTACAAGAAGCATATTGGTTTATGTTTTTTATATGAAGTTGCTTTTTTTAATAAAGGATATTGACTGTATATTTTATTCAATCCTACATTATGGAGAGTATAACATATTTACATGATATGAGTAATAGACATATATTGACCGTCATGAGTATTTGACAAATGAATAAATTCATGTATATAGTTCACAAACACATGGTAATATCAAACCCTACATCAATCAAATAGAATAAACCCTAAATGTTAACAAATTCACCATAATCTGCTAAGATACAACCACATCGAACTTCAAATAGCATTTCAGATATTATGCCACACAACAACTTATCTAGGTTAAATATCACAGAGCAGTGCCTGCATGATTTACGTACCTATCAACTATTAATAGATTCAGTCATCACCATTAGACAATCAAATGGCCAGGACTACACAAACTAGTAATAGACACTATACTATATACCCACAAACAACTAAAACAAACTTGTACCCATGACAAAACTTCGTCTAGAAAAATGCAGCATTTATCAAAGGGTAATTGCTGTGTTCTGGGAAGACAATACGGGATGCAAATAAGGAATGCTTCTATAACTAGAATGGGGTATGGAGATTCCCAAGAAAAAGGAAGTGATTTTATCAGTGTCAACGGAGACACTATATAACAGTATTATAGTGTCCCTAGGGTGAAAAAAGAGGGCCTAGCCTTGATTTGTGCAAAATTGAACATGAGATACTTAAAATGATGTAAATACGGTAAATGTATTCTTAATTTGGGTTCAGCCATTGTTCGTGATAGAAATCAATAGAAAACAATCTTTGATCAACCCTTGTTTTTTTTCAAAGAAATCATTAGAAAATGATCTTTGACCGACCCTCGTTTTTTCATAGGAATCAATAGAAAATAATCTTTGATCAGCCCTTGTTTATGATTGAAATCAATAGAAAATGATCTTTGATCAGCCCTTGTTTATCGTAGGAATCATTAGAAAAAAGAAAATGTAAATTACATGTTTGCACGAAGCTACAAATAACGACATTGCACGACATACGTCAAGATAATATATAAACCGAGTTAATCAATGGGTTCTCTTTGATGTTTTATATACGTAGAGCAAAAAAATAATCTACGTAATGACTGCAATCGGAAATTTGAACCCAGTCTGTGTCTGTCTGGTTCCCGGTTTATCGTTTGCTAGTTTCTTATCCTTCGTGTTAAATATAAAACGTCTGGATATCTCAGAAGCCTATTTATAAAATGTTGCTATGGTGCGGACAAGCCGCTGATCAACAAATCAAATATTTATTTCTCGACTGATGTATGTGGGCGCTTGTGGAAGAAAATGATGCTATACTATACACTGTAAAACCCCTGTAAGTCGTTTTTCAGTGAACTTTTGATAGATTCCGAAAATAATGAGAATTGTAAAAAACCGTCCGATTTTCATATTTTTTTGGGGGAGTCCGGTTTACAGGGATTTTAATGTAGTATACACATGCTGTAGGCAGTAATGTTTACATTTAGTCATATCAACGCTTTGCATAGTTGTTTCCCTTTGAAACGCATACGTCATTATCAACTCTTGCTTCATACCTCGGGTCTGTAGGAAGCAATTTTACATTCAGATTGGGCTAATTTTAGATATTGTTTGACAACGGGGGTGGGGGGGAATCTGTTATAGCCCTTTTAATTGCTATAACAACCGGAAATATTCGGGGCTAAGCCCTAGCCCTTAGTCCCACCACGGTTCCTTCGGGCCTCTACCTTCATACAAAATTAATCCGATTGTAGACATGCAGGGTACCAGCTATCTCAAAATATGTCGCTAAGGGATATGGAGAGTTTGAAATGTCTTTGTTAAAGTACAAAGCCGCTACATAATTTTAGTGTTACTAAATGGATTTTGGGTGTTTTATGTCAACAATATTCGTCCTGAATATAGTAAAGTATGCTCATTTTTCTTTGTTGACAAATATCAATGACTTTTGTGAACTCCCTAACTATCACAGTCAATATCGCGGTAACTATAATTGTCAACTCCGTGTCAACTGTTGTCAACTCGGAGGTGACAACAGTTACTGTCAACTCCATGATGACCATTGTTAATATCGGAGTAACTACTGTCAACTCAGTGACGACCACGTTTAATTTCGCGATAAAATCTGTCAACTCAGTGGCGACCACATTCAATATCACAATATATTACTGTCAACTCCGTGACAAACACATTCAATATCGCGATAAATTACTGTCAACTCCGTGACAAACACATTCATTATCGCGATAAATTACTGTCAACTCCGTGACGACCACATTCAATATCGCGATAAATTACTGTCAACTCCGTGACGACCACATTCAATATCGCGATAAATTACTGTCAACTTTGTGACGACCAAATTCAATATCCCGATAATTGTTAACTCCGCAGTAACTACTGTCAACTCCATGACGACCACTGTCAATATCTAGGTAACTAATGTCAAATCCGTGCTTAGGTTAGTTAAGAGATTAAAATGATAGAATGGGTTTATGACAGCAGATACAAAACCAGTGGAAAACTTAAAACAAAAATGTTGACAAATATCAATGACTTTTGTGAACTCCGTAACTATCACAGTCTATCGCGGTAACTATAATTGTCAACTCCGTGTCAACCGTTGTCAACTCGGAGGTGACAACAGTTACTGTCAACTCCATGATGACCATTGTCAATATCGGAGTAACTACTGTCAACTCAGTGACGACCACGTTCAATTTCGCGATAAAATATGTCAACTCAGTGGCGACCACATTCAATATCACAATATATTACTGTCAACTCCGTGACAACACATTCAATATCGCGATAAATTACTGTCAACTCCGTGACGACCACATTCAATATCGCGATGAATTACTGTCAACTTCATGACAAACACATTCAATATCGCGCTAAATTACTGTAAACTCCGTGACAAACACATTCAATATCGCGATAATTGTCAACTCCGCAGTAACTACTATCAACTCCATGACGACTACTGTCAATATCTAGGTAACTAATGTCAAATCCGTGCTTAGGTTAGTTAAGAGATTAAAATGATAGAATGGGTTTATGACAGCAGATACAAAACCAGTGGAAAACTTAAAACACATATATCTAGGTACTAAGGCAGTATGATTATAATCGTATGGAGTTAGCGCTGCTAATTTGATTTAGTCTTGAATTCTGCGTCGTCTTTGTAATACAATTGAACTTTGGATCGTGTTCTTATAATTATATGCCTATGTATGTATTTGGAGTGTTCGACAGCCTCGTGAGTCTTTCAACTTACTGGATTTACGATATATAATATACTGTAGAACTGGTTTTATTCGCGTTTGTTTTATTTTCGCTAATATTCGCGAATCTAATACTTCGCGAATTCATAAATGTCGCGAATAAATGCTGAGTTTTATATATTCGAAAATTAGTACGTCGCAATCGCAATCCTGACTGACGACGTCGCGAATTCATAAATACGCGAATAAAGAAAACAGCTGATTTTTAACAAAAAACGCGAAATTTTGACCTCGCGAAATTAAAGCGTTCTACAGTAATGTATATCAACATCCATTGATATGAAAAAAAATTACGAGCGTTCTTCCCTCTGCTTTGATAAACAATATTGACCGAGGCGTTTCAAATAGTCGTTATTAGCTTTGCATTGCAAACGAATATTGACTGGTAACATTTGGACGGCAATGATAAACTTCTAACACATAATGTTATCGTTGTGGTCAATAAGTTGATGACTGAAAGCCGTACAATGCACCAAACGATTTCAGCATTATAATACACGTGTACTGTAAAACCTTAATTATTACAAACCCCACCCCCTTGGTAAAAGGAATCTTAAATAATGAAATGGTTTTTCTTTTTCAACCAGAAATAAGGACGGAATATTAAAAGTATGGTCGTGATAACGAGGGATATGACCACCTAAGTAATTATCAACTTGAGTTTCTGTCCATATACATTTGTCATGAAAATTGCATAATTGAAAACAGCACAAAAACCCTCTCTGAATACTTTATTGAAATGAAAGACTTGGATCTATGCAATAAGTGTATACATATACTTAGATATAATAAAAACATTGGCCGACAGATGTTCATCATGTAAAATACTGTAGTATAGTTTTATAAGGTTGTACGAGTATCAATGTTGCTTAGTTAAGGTATGGGACTGTGCTTGAACAAGCTGGCATATCAACAAACTGGGGAATTAATACACGGACTAAAATCTAGAAATTCCAAGAAACACGTTTCAATGTTTCATATTCCGGTATTGTTTATTTGTTATTTGTATTTTGATGTTATTTTTGGTTGTTGTTGTTGCTGTTTCTAATTAGTTTCTTTTTTTAAAACAATATTAATTTGTTGGAAATTATTCGTACTCGTGCAAGCGCTCAATATTTTTCTCTACGGATATGATATTCAAACAAAGAACGTAGCAGACGAGAATTGCGATAAGGACGGCAACGCTGCAGGAAATCATACCATCAAAGTACTAAAACTACTCATAAAAACTTAACTTACATAGACTTGCACTGCAACATGGAACTAGAACTACTTTAACAATTGCATGGTTGATATAGACAAACGTAGTACATGTGCATTCGTCCGCATACAAATCTATGCGCGCCGAGCGAGTGACGGCGATGGAAAGCTGAACTATCGTTTAGACTTAAAAGAAATCGAAGCCGTAACGAGTAGACTCGAGTAAACCTTATGACGTATGAACATATTAAGGCCATCGTGTTTGGTAAGGTGACTCAGATTTGTGACTGGTTTGCGTTGGATTGTTAATTTGCGAGGTTTCTGGTTGGCGTCTTTGGTAATATGTACGATCTTCATGTGCCACTCTGATGCAGGATATGCAATACTTATTTGTTTGACACATTTGATTCGCACTCGTGTGGGAATGCATGCATTTGTTTATGGGTTAATTACCACTTGTTGAAAAAACTAAGCGAGGGGGTGAATGGCGATCTAGCGGTAACGCGCTGGACGTCTACAACGAAAGGTTGTGGGTGCGATTCTCGTCTTCGCTTTTCAGAAAATCACAGGACACGGTGAGGCGTGTATCTGTGCTTACACGGGGCACGATAAAGAAACAGGAAAAACTATTCGCAAAAAGAGTAGGGATATAAATGTATAGTTCTCCTGTATCTTCTCGTCCCCCCTCCCCCTCTCTCGTTCTTCTCTCTCTCCCTCTCTCGTTCCTCTCTCTCTCCCTCTCTCTCTCTCCCTCTCTCGTTCCTCCCTCTCTCTCCCCATCTCTCTCTCCCTCCCTCGTTCCTCTCTTTCCCTCTCTCTCTCCTTCTCTCTCCCTCTCTCGTTCCTCTCTCTCTCCTTCTCTCTCTCTCCCTCTCTCGTTCCTCTCTCTCTCTCTCTCTCTCTCTCTCCCTCTCTCGTTCCTCTCTCTCTCTCTCTCTCTCTCTCCCTCTCTCGTTCCTCTCTCTCCCTCTCTCGTTCCCCTCTCTCTCTCTCTCTCTCTCTCTCTCTCTCTCTCGTTCCTCTCTCTCTCTCTCTCTCTCTCTCTCTCTCTCTCTCTCTCTCTCTTTCTTAACATTGCAAAGGATACACTAGTATACGTTTGTGTGGAATAATAGTATAGTTGATCGACTTTATATACGAACAACAAGTCCATAAATGTGGCTAAACCCAAACTGATAACATAGGACCATGAGCCCGTGGCGTATTACCTTATTACATGGACACTATGTTACATGTGATATGATGTCCTTGATTTTTACAACAAAACAAGCTTTATTACCGATAACCATGTCGTAGTGTTCTATAGGGCATTCATTTATGTTTCGTTGACGTTCATAATCAATAGAGCGAATTTGTTTCTATAAATTGTTACAGAAATTAGTTTCTTTCATATCGGAGTTATTTTCATGTTGATGCTGTATGCATGTAAATCTGATACGACGAGACACATCTATTTTTACACTAACTCATACTGTTTACTTCCAATTTTTATATTCATAGATATTTCTGTGCTCAGAATCGTGCAATTATCTACGCACTAAATAAACGTTCATAATCCTTATTGCTTCATTTTAGCTGTTTGTGCGCAATAGACCAACACGATAATGTAATTTAAGACGTACAAGCGCTGTCGACATGCTATGCAATATTTCAAGTAACTTCCATGGCGTCTTGCAACGAAAACATTTCCTTTGATGTTGATATGACAGCGTTTTTATGCGCAGGGCATCTAACGATACGAGGGCATTATAGTGATTGCCTTGGGCGTCCGTCGGTCCGTACGAGTTTAAGTTGACCTTTTCGTCCATCGCTTTGATAATAGAGTTAATGCATTGGACTATACGCAGTAAACACATAGCGCCCAACCTTAATTGGACCTTGACCTTTTGGTTGTTACTAAGTATCACATAATTTTGGTGCAGTTTAAGACTTGGATATTTTCCTCTACTTACATACTTGTATATATAATAATTAGTACATTTATGTGTACTAGTAACTGAAACTTTGCTTCTATTCTTACCCATTGACCTCATTTAGGTACAAAATATGTTGTCAATTCAATTCATTTGTCAAGCATACCACCGGTGCCAAATGACTTTATTGAACGCAGCCTTTTGTTTTACTTTTAGAATTTTAAAGTAGATAACACCCTGTCAATTTTTTTAAATAGTTATTTCATGAACTTTTAATGAATTCCATTAGAAAGAGGACTTTGTATTCTTAGAATTCTATGTGTACGTCTGATTGGCAAGCTTGTTGCCAGTATGTCGATTAAAGAGCTGCAGGAGAATCTGTCCTAGAACAAAATGTAACGATGTATGGTGTAGCAATGATTTATTTGTTATGTTTACCGATTTTCGACGCAGCGATTCACCTGTAAGATGTACCGATAAAATGTATCAATGATTCCATGATCACGAAATAGCGATGATTCACTTGCTTGATATACCGATTCAAGATGCAGCGGGCACTCACCATTTAGATTTACCGATTCACGATGCAGCGATGATTTTATATTTGTTAGATTTATCGATTTCGATGTAGCAATATTTCATTTGTTGGATATAGCGATTTTCGATATAGCAATGATTTACTTATTTCTGAGATTTACCGAGTAAAGATTTTCGATCAACTTGTAATCTGTACCGATTTGCGATGTAGTGAATATATGTTATGATGTACCGAATCACAATGCGGCGATGAATCACATGTTCGATTTACAGACAAACGGTGTTGCAATTATCCATTTGTTAGATTTACGATATAGCGATGATTTACTTGTTAGATTTGCCGATTCACGATATAGCGATGGTTTACTTGTTAGATTTGCCGTTTTACGATGTAGCGATGATTAATTTTACTTGTTAGATATATCGATTCTTTAGGTACTAATAATTGACTTGTTAGATTTCCGATTAACAATATAGCGGTGATTTACTTGTTATACAGCAACTAGACATGACGTCATTATCCCCCGCAGCAACAACAACATTAAATGTGCGATCCACCTTCTACAATATGTTTTACTTGTTTTGAATCATTAGAATTACCTTCAGCTTCTTTTAACATGAGTGTGAACATTCTATTACGGAAAAAATACCCAAAAAAATCTGAAAACCTGAAATTCCCAAACCGGAATTCCCTGAAAACTTGAAATTCCCAAACCGTCCCTGAAAACCTGAAATTCCCAAACATGAAATTCCCAAACCGGACTCCCTGAAAACCTGAAATTCACAAACCGGACTCCCTGAATACCGGAATTCACTGAAAATCGGACAATTTTCCAAGTTCCATTTTTTTGGATTTTTTTTATCAAAAGTTCTGAAAACCGGAAGTTTCAGAAACTCTGACTTTGGCCCAGTCTGGTAGGAACCGGGTTTGAGAGGTTTTACTGTAAATAAAAGAATCCGAACATTGTTTATACGTGATGTGTGCATTAGACAATACTCCGAAAACTTTCAGACAGCTTATGAATGTTGCGCTTGTATTTGACAGTAACGTATATATAGGAAGTCACGGTGTATATTTAGGTTTCCTTTTTCATGTAAATGACATGTTTATTGGTTGCTTAAGTAACAATTTGTTGACATCGTTGGACGTAACACTATCCGTGTCATCTCTGGAAACGTGTTGGTTAATCCATATCCTGTCCCTCGTGTGTTTAATTAATTAATGGAGGGAATATAAAATGACAAATTAATTGAAACCGATCCACCTCTTTCTTGGTATCATAGGAAAATTCTGTGGGCGAGTCTATAGAGATAAACAAAAGTCATGTAATAGAATCATTAAGGTATAACAACAATATGTCACGGATCATGCGCACTGAAATCAATGCGTCATATCTTCGGGGATATTGAATCCTGTCGGTCAATTTGTGACGTAACTGGTAACCGTTCATGGAAAGACAAAGCACGCAAACTTGTCTACGATCATAATTATGAAGGTTTTGACCAATTCCGCCATTCGCCATTCGTTTAGAAAGCATTACAAACAAGAACGTGGTCGGAATTGACCAATTCTGAGAATTACATGATTATAGAGTTCGGTTGGACGTGTTCTTTGAGCAGTGTCCACTACGATTAAGGCTGATATATGAAAATGTCAAATCTGAGTGTTCAAAGAGCCCCCAGTATTGTTGTCAATACGATTGTCTTGACTAAAACGCTGATAACTGAGACACGAAAATAACAAACCTACTCAAGAGTTCTACTATTATTTAGTTTTCGCGATGTCACAAAATCGATTCTATTAAAAGTTCCAGAACCGTTGAAGAAAATGAGATATTAAAAACTATTGGATTTCACTTCATCGATAAAACATTATTTCTCTTTTCAAGAACTGTCATGACGTAAATGTCTTTATATCTTATACAGTTGACAGGCCTTCTATTTAACTAAGTACCAGTATACTAAATACTAATTATATAGAAAATAACCGAAGATGTTTCGATTGGTCACAGAAATTGGCGGAAGAATCTGCCGACGCTGGGATTTCTTTAATGTAGTTCCGTCGCATGAATAGCTCTTACATCTAAATTATACTATAAAATAAAAATAAATCTTAAACGAGCGAATGAGGAAAACATTTTGTATTTTTAAGTATCCAGAAACAACGAAGAAATCTTGTCTGAGGTTCCCCCCCCCCCCAAGCCAAGATGTCCGTAAATTATGAATGTTCTTGACACATCTTGTTTCTAAAATCAGATCTCACTATTATAGACCACGTCGGTTTTATTTGTCCGAGTTTTATTCCAATATAGACCATACAAATTCGTAGACTAGAATTATATAAGTTTGAATATGCATAAAAGCTGTGCCAATAGATCGTCATCGGACCAGAACATAACTGCTCGAATGTTTCCCAGAATTTGTATTCATTTTTGCAAATACAGTGCAACCTCTCCGGAGCGACTCTCTCTTTAGCAACAACCTCCCATCAACAACAGATGATTCCCCCCCCCCCTCCCACCGTACGATTTAACTATTATTTTAACCTTTCCAGAGCAACAACCTCGCCAAAACAATACACGTATACCTCTCTCAAAGGATGTTGCTTTGAAGAGGTTGCACTGTAATTGTTTTGTCTTTCCAAGGTTATTCTCAACAATAATAATGTGAAGGCTTATTGACGATGCGCAATCATCGTTTCTGTATTAATATTGTATTTGAGATGATACGCCAAGAATTCGTTCTCATTTCAAGTCAGTGAACATTTCTGTTACAGTATTTTAAGCGGCTTTTAGGATTATTAAACTAAATCGTTTTAGCGATATCCTGAGCATTGAAATTCGTGACAATCCATCCGTCAAGTTAATCATAGACACATTTAGCATGTTCTATAATTTCATGTGACATTTTCAACACGATCTAAATACAATATAAAAGATAAATCCGAGACTACATCATGTTAAACCTCATGAGATTAGAATAATACGAGGCGTTCCATTTGTGTGAAATATGGCTTTAAACTTCCGGTTTGGATAAAAACTTATTCTGAATGATTAATTCTGACATGTAGCTGAACTGGTTCCCGTTCCATGTTGCAGTGCACACAAGTCAATGGGAACCTGTTTAACATGTAGCAAGGCGATGTTAGTTGACCTCCATATGTCAATTACACAAAATCATCAAATCATCATTGAGCACCCGCATTTTTCTTGCGTTTGCTCCCATAGCTTACAAATAAAATGACACGTAATGACCCAATTATGGTGTTTGAGAACAATAGGACCGTATAGCAGTCTTTAAAAAACGTATTGATTTCATGATTCCACGTAAAAATTAATTCAAGCAACTCTGTACCATTGCGACCTCGGCCGTGGTCCAGTGGTTTGTCCCATGGACTTGTAACCCATCGATCCGGGCTGGAATCGCGTTCGCGGCAGGTCATGCCCTTTTACGAAAATTTGAAAAAAGTCGATTACTAGTAATTTCCTTATTTAAATAAGTTGCTACCTCTTTGTGAAGGGGTAAGTTAGCACTTGTTAGTATATACAGTCCATAAAATATATAAAAACTGCCAAGTCTGCAGTGTATATATACCTATACAATAAGTGGTACTATTTTTCAACGCGGATGTGAGGCGTCACAGTTTTGTAAATACAAAAAGTGCTGTATAGCCATAGCAACTTCGTCCCTAAAAACTGATGAGGTGAACCGGTCGCCTGTGTAGAAAAATGGCGTTAAAGTTAAACCCATTGAATCTGATCACTGTATTGTTGCTCTTTTTTTTAACCACAGGACGTGCAAATAGCCAAAGAACACCAGAGAGTGCAGCCTCGTTCTACTTCGATCTCGTCACGTGGTAGCATATCCACAATGTCACGTGGTAGCATCAAGAGTGACCCGTATGCTGGGTATGAGGACACAAGCAGTATAAGCGCAAGAAGTGATACCAGTATTGACAGTTATGTGTTTGATCCTACTTTTGGTAAGTTGGTACATTTCATTCGCGAATTCTTCACCCTATAAACAATATGCATGTACTGTCAAACCCGTTTAAGCGGCCACCTCCGATTAAAGGCCATCTTGTGAATAAAGCTATTCTTTTAAAACCGTCATTGATAATTGACAACAAAATGGCCGCCGAATAGAGGCCACCTTCAATAAAGGCCATATTATGTCTTTCCTGCCCTTAGTTCATGATTGCACATGAAAAGGGGCGCAGTTCTTGCTGCAGATCAAATTTGTACGCGAGGGAATATTTTTTGAATATTTATTATGTTATAATATACCCGAAAATCTGTGACTTTTGAGACACCAATCTTTTGTGCGCGCAGTACCATCCCCCCCGAAACCCTTCTCTTTTTTCCCTGGCGCCTAGCTCAGATGGATCTACAGTAACTACTATTTAACTAGCTGGCGGCTCACCAACCGACCACATCAATTCTAACCCAGCTTTCACTGGGGTTCGATCTCCCGCTCCGAAGATATGTACCATAACCACTCGGTCACGGTTGTGATATAACTCATTCAAATGTTCCTTGATAAAAATATAAGATGATCATATCAATATCTCTTGAAGCTGAAAACACAAAGGATATACAAGATATATATATCTGCATTACAGTTATACTTATCCATTCTATATACTAGACCACGTATGCCGCGAGCGCCAATGATTTCAACTAATCACATTTGCTGTCAATAAGATTTGTTGACAGAAACAGAAAAGCCTTTTGTCATGATTATTATTTCTTCAATGGTTTAACCACACAACATCTGTTGCCTGGTAATGACAAGACTTGTCACTTCCAGAAATCATGTTAATATATATATGTGTGTGTGTGTGTGTGTGTGTGTGTGTGTGTGTGTGTGTGTGTGTGTGTGTGTGTGTGTGTGTGTGTGTGTGTGTGTGTGTGTGTGTGTGTGTGTGTGTGTGTGTGTGTGTGTGTGTGTGTGTGTGTGTGTGTGTGTGTGTGTGTGTGTGTGTGTGTGTGTGTGTGTGTGTGTGTGTGTGTGTGTGTGTGTGTGTGTGTGTGTGTGTGTGTGTGTGTGTGTGTGTGTGTGTGTGTGTGTGTGTGTGTGTGTGTGTGTGTGTGTGTGTGTGTGTGTGTGTGTGTGTGTGTGTGTGTGTGTGTGTGTGTGTGTGTGTGTGTGTGTGTGTGTGTGTGTGTGTGTGTGTGTGTGTGTGTGTGTGTGTGTGTGTGTGTGTGTGTGTGTGTGTGTGTGTGTGTGTGTGTGTGTGTGTGTGTGTGTGTGTTACTATAATTATAATAATTCGTCCTTGTCGTAGATTAGCACACTCTATGACGCCATTTCTATTATTGTGCACTTTTAGGCCCCAAAGAGTCGGCAGCTTCCCTCGCTAGCATTGTTATTAAATTGATTGAACGGCAGAATCTGACCATGTGATATCTACGAGCGTTAAGAAATTTATGACCGTGTGTGGTTTTATCATTGTGAATATACGTTGGCGAGAAAACTAACTAAAATGGTGTACATGAATGTACGAATGACTTATTGTTTCATTCTACGCGATGCAACCCCGATCGAGCCAAGTACTTGTATATGACTCATTTCTGTCATAGCAACTAGCCCCGGTGTAACTTTTTCAAGCTCCCCCCGTTTCAAGTTACCCCCCCGGTAACTTTAATACGTTTTCAGAGTACCCCCGGGAATTTGAAAACGTTTTCAGGTTACACCGGGGGCGCTTTGAAAACGTTTTCAGATTACCCCTGGGGGCGCTTTGAAGCCGTTTTCAGAATACCCCAGGGTAATAATTCGAAAATTCATAATAAGAGAGAGCTTGCACACGAATAAGGATATTACAATTTCAAACACATAAATGCATACATGTACTACAGTTATATGAGACTATATACGCGGTCCTTATGATGAAATCATACGACGAAATCAAATGACGTCATATACTGACAAGTCCATTCCTTCATTATGGAATCCTATGAGCGTTATTGCTAAAATACCAATGCAATCTTGAATTATTTTGACAAAAATGTATATAAAAACGATAATTTTTATTAACTATTGTTGGTTTTCTGAACACAAGTAAGTGTGGAATTGCACAGGTCATGTCTTGCATTTTTATTAATTGATAGAATAAACAATAAAGGCGCGTACTCTCCATAACCCTAATAGGATTCCATAGCTTCATATAATTATTGCGTATGTTCAGTTTAGAAATACAGGAATTACATGTCAATAAACCATGTTGACTGTGAATCATTTAGTATGAATTATAACCTGAAATATAAACGGTTTCGCCACGAAGAATCAACATAGGGAGGGGGGATTATTAAAACGGGGGAGGGAGTTTGAAAACGTATGTTACCGGGGCCGGTACATTGAAAACGTTTTTAAGTTACCGGGGGTAACCTGAAAAGGGGGAGCTTGAAAACGTTACAACGGGACCAATGTTTCCCCAGCATTGATAAAATCTCTGACTTTGAAAATTGAATACTGATAAAAGTGTTTGAAATTATCAAAGATCGTCTAATTGTATAGAACGGTTACTTTTTATTGTCGGCGACTAATGGACGGCAATATACAACATGGTGATTCCAAGGAAGCTCGGCGATGTTTAGGTGATTACCATCAATATATAGCTTATACGTGCACGTCTATCAGAAGAAATGCCAACAGTAGTTATCAAGCTGTTTTAGTGTCAACTTGCTTTATTAAGTATTCCATTTCCACAATGACCGCTACTGGAAAATGAAGACACTGTTGCAACCCGATTCCCAAAGAGTTGCTGTTCTGGAAGAAGCAAAGTGGGTGGCCGACGTTATTCAAAATGGATTTAATCTAAGTTGAGTCACGAGTTTACTGGACATCATGTTTACTGCGGTCTGCTCATGACTGAACATGAACTAACTCCCCTTTGAATAACAATGGCAACCACTTGGCCCCTATCAAAACACCAACTTTCTGTGAATCTTACTACGATGTTGTATCCTTCTTCCAGTTACTGTCCTTGCATGCTCATCATGTCTAAGTACCTCTTGTTGTTTTGCTGGTGTTATTAACACCACCGTTTTTTTACATGATGTGTTTCATGGAATGCAACTTGGATAAACTTTGAGTTGTGCATACTTAGAGATGTCTTTGTTTTATACGGAATACTCCACATAAGCCAAACCGGCGAAAGATTGCCTCCGAAGAGGACAAGAGGGTCCGCTTTACAGACACTTAACTATACAAGTATTCAAAGATTTATTTGGTTGGATAACATGAAGAAATATAAACAACATTTAATGACGGCAATTATTCGTAGATGGTCGTAACTCTGTATTTAAGATTAAGTTAAATTTCTGAAAAGGTTCCATGATTCCTTAATTAATGCATTCAATTTATCAATAATGGACTGGGTGTAAGGAGCAATTAACGTGAACACTTCTGACATTGCTGGTTAATAAAACTACTTCTATATTTGGCAGGCGCTATCAGACCGGATTTATATCCAAGAAAAGACACTGTGTTACAACAGTCCTCGGTGGACAAAAGTTTTGGTCGCCTGCACGTGAGACTAAAATATGATTTCCGGACATCGGACCTTGTCGTACATCTCATTGAAGGTAGGAAATAGCCTTTTTATGACGTACATAAACATCAAGAAATCTCATATGACACAGGTATTGCCTAGACACGATTTTCTGTCAGTAATTTTGAAATTCATCTTGATAAAGCGACTAAAAGAAATATATGAACTGATATTACATTAAGGTTTTGCTGCTGACATTTACTTGAATGCAATTTAGATATTTTAGATATATTAAACGTACACTTAATGTCAACTTAGTGACTGAAATATAGATAATGATTATGTACTGAAATCATTTGCGGACTTTACTAAAATAAACCAACAACTGTATGAACATTACCATTCTGTATTTGTTAAATTATTCGAGCAACAATAACGTTTTTTTTTCATAAAAAATAAAGCATTATTCGTTCATGATAGATCATTTTCAGACTTAATTTAGAATTCTATGCTCCGGCATCTAGTGATTGGGGCATAATTATGATCATGGCATTGTCCGTTTGTCCGTCCGTCCGTCCGTCGGTACGTCCGTTCGAAGTTAATTTGACTATACCGTTTCGTCTGTCACTTTGATACTTATACAGTTAATGTTGCCTTGTACCATTCCCAATGCACCCATATCAGCCAACTTCGATATGACCTTGTCCTTTACATGTCCTTAACCTGATTTGAACTTATAATGTTATGGAATAGGCAATTTCTTGGCTCACTACATTTTATGTTTTCGTCTTGCTCCAACACCACTTACAAGACGAATACTTTCATAATTTTACTGGTCCATTCCCTATGCACAACATCCCTCAACCTCGATTTGAGCTTTTCCGGACCGGACTTTTAATGTTATATAATTGGTATACTTCTTTTTATCTATAATTTCGTGTAGCCTCTTTCTAGGATAATTATACGGTTGAATTCATACTAGAAGTCATATTTTCCCTTGTCAATAAGTCTTCATAAATTCTTACCAGTTTCCAAAAACCATTGAAAGATCTTCATAGTATATAAATTTGAAAAACAACGTGTTTAAAATTAGAGAATGATATCACAGCTCAACTCTCAATATGTATTCATCTTCTAATATTCTCAATCTACTAACCATATATTGAACCAATATCCTTATAATGTGTACGAGTTATGTATTAACCCCTTCAAACTCTAATTTACCCTGCGACCCTAACATTTTGATTTTTTTTTCAGTCTGAGGGACGGTACACATTTTCACACCTTTCTGCTCGCTTTCAAAATATCTTTCACTATATCTACATTAATATAATTTACTTTCACAGCACAGGATTTGTCTCCTGCGGACAAAGGGGATCCGGATATGACCCCTGGTGACCCTTACTTCAAAGTCATGATAGAACCGACAGTAGATGAAAGAACTCGACAGTCAGCTGTCAAGCGTAGAACCATCAATCCCTTCTATAATGAATATTTCAAGTTTCCCGCAACTTATGATGACATAAAGGAATCCACCCTCGTTTTTCTGGCACACGACTATGACAAGTTTTCCCGCCATAAACTGATCGGTGAAGTTCGGATTGATTTATCTAAAGTTGAAACAAGTAATAGCGTGGAGATGTGGTGTGATATACAGAAACAAAGTCAGGTAAAGTCTGCTAAAATATTCTGAAAACATAATTATATATAGCAGTATGGTGTACATTGTATTTATATTTATGAAATGGCTGTAATATTAAGTTATTAACAGCCCGATAAGCTCTGTTGGTAGAGCATCTGACTTGAAAGCAGGAGGTCGCGGGTTCCAACTCAGCATCGGTTACATTATTTTCCTCCTCCTATTACATATGAATGTTACAAGACATAGTCAGACCTATGAACAAAAGCCAACATTGGGATAAACAAAATCTGGCATATTTTGATGAATGGCCTTCATTCAGAGGTCAGTTTGTTCTAAATAATCAAAGATTTTTTTCAAAAACTGGATTGCCTTTATTCGGAAGTAGCTGCAAACACTAAGTTGACTGAATGTTTGTTGCCTGAATCAACTCTGTACAAGTCCTCTGGAAGGTTCTTTGGATTTTGCAGTTACGAGTCTTCAGGTGTTCATTAAAAACACAACTGTTTTCTGGTCTTGTTTATTTTTGGGCGTAAAGGTTCAGAACATTGATAAGCAAGATGTATTTTGGAAACACAATGCACCCTCTGTGTGACCTTGACCTTTGACCTACTGACCTGAAAGTGTACAGGTCCTGTTGGGGTTGTCATGAGGAACCAACATATGAAGTTTGATGATTGTAGCTGGAAGCATTTTGATTTTATAGACAAAGTTAAAGTTTGGTACAAACAGACAGACAAACAGACAAACCCCCAATATATCGATACTGGGGCATAAAAACGTAACAATCAAATCACCAATGAAGGATCCAACTTGATCTTCAGAACCTTCTCAATTACAATCTTGTTCCCGGCCCATCTAAGAAGTTCTAACTTAGGCCTGTATTTGGGGAACCAGTATCGAGAAGTACGTGATTAAACTCGGTCTGATGTAGGATTTAAACCAATCAGTGGTGGCCTCCATTCTACACTATGGCTTCTGCCTCACTTTCAGTCATTAAAGTTTCTTGGAATATTTTCATGTGGAACAGTTGGAGTAAGAGCAACTGCTGGTGGCATACCTACTTTACGAAATGGCCCCTTGGAATAAAATCATGAAAACATAAACCTTTCTAGAACTATTCTCCATGAATTGTTCTTGAAGTATGAATATACTATTTAACAGGGGTGTAGCTTAATGATCACTTTGTGATTCGTGTAGCATTCTACGTTTCAATAACAAAATTGCTGAACGAAAACCATCAAAACCCTAAAAATCTGAATTTTTCCAGACTTGGTAAAAAGTCGGGTTTTCTCAGAATTCCGATGTTTAGAAAACCTTTGATGAATTCCGAAAACATGGTTCTAGAAAAATCGTCTGATTTTTAGAGAATTCAAAATTTCTGGACTTCAGGGATTTCTTGTACGTTTTTTATCATGGACTTAACAAACTGAAATTACTCACTTTATCTTCATTAATGCAGTCAAAGAAGCTCATGGTGTTTGCATGGACAGCATAGAATGTTTCATAAAATTACAAGAAATTGCGAGAATAATAATCAATACAACATGTCTTATAGATTTTCTAAACAATGCAAGATACCATATCTGAGTGATATGTTCTAGATAGTAAAGTTTATATGTCAACTTTAATTTTATGTGTTTTGAATTGCTTTTCCTGATACATTACAAAAACAATTGTACTTTTAAAACATTGTTGCTTTTATCACTGAGTTTAACATTACTGTTACACCCCTGTCAAGTAGTTCATTCATGAATTGTTCGTGAAAAATGCTTGTTTTCAAACATTCCATTTAAGCGCAAGCAACCAGGGTCATTAAGCGACTTATCCAGCTTTATCAGTCGGGGAAGATCCCAGACACACACACCTAGGTAGAAACATGCAGCTTATGTAAGCTCACACACCTAGGTAGAAACATGCACCTTATGTAAGCTAACACACCTAGGTAGAAACATGCACCTTATGTAAGCTAACACACCTAGGTAGAAACATGCACCTTATGTAAGCTAACACACCTAGGTAGAAACATGCACCTTATGTAAGCTAACACACCTAGGTAGAAACATGCACCTTATGTAAGCTCACACACCTAGGTAGAAACATGCACCTTATGTAAGCTCACACACCTAGGTAGAAACATGCACCTTATGTAAGCTAACACACCTAGGTAGAAACATGCACCTTATGTAAGCTCACACACCTAGGTAGAAACATGCACCTTATGTAAGCTCACACACCTAGGTAGAAACATGCACCTTATGTAAGCTCACACACCTAGGTAGAAACATGCACCTTATGTAAGCTAACTTGACAGTTTCCCCACACGTAAAATGTGTTTGGTCAATGGTTGGATTGAATTCAAAATGGCAAGGGACTTGTGATTATTGGTCAGCGACCATTACCACACTATGCCACAAATTGCATTGTACATGTAATAGTGTAATGTCTCCAGAGCGGCCTCTTTAGAGCAGCAACCTTCCTTCAGCAACAGCATGATTTTATCCGATTGTATGATATAACTATTTTACATATTCATACTTCACAATCTATTCATGAAGTATGGAAGAATAGTTGTTTACCTTAAAACAGAGAGATCAAAGTTTAAGGCGACAAATCATATTATTTTATAACATAACTTTTTAGGGTACTTGCATTATGGTAGTATAAAATCAGTTTTGAAAATTAATTTCAGTTATTTGTTACTCTATTATAATTCCAATATTGCAAAATAGACATTCATCGGCATCACTGGCACCATCCCGGGACCATAGTATCCCTTCAGCCAATCAGAAGTCAGCGTTGCTTCAAACCAGCACCACTGAGTTTAGAGCATACAACAGTCGGCTGTACAAACACAAACAAATACTTGCCCATGTAACGGTCAAGTCCTCTGAAATGTTCACAGCTGCTGAACGAAACCAGGCAGGAAGATCATCAGATGTCAGGTTGACAATAGAACAGGTCCACTACCGTTCCAATGCAGCCAAATCAACATATTCTATATCAGTTAAATACAATGTTAAGCCTAAAGCAGAGTTTATATTGAACATAATTATATTCTAGTTAATTGTCTCATCTGAAATCAATGATTGTTGCTCCAGCAACAACAAAATCGTGAAATTGTATGATAAAAAAACAAGAAAAAACAGGAAAAACTATATCCATTATTTTACATCAAGTTTGCACTTTCGGCTTAAAATACAATTTCATTTTTTTTTTTTGGCAATATGTTCTCTTTTAAGAAACTTAAAACGTTAAATGAGTTTGAGTTCAAAAACATACTTCTAAATAACTGAAATGACGCACTTCTAACTTTAAGTAATGATTGTAATTTTGAAACTAAATCCCACATAAAATACAGGCTAACGTTAATGCATATAATTCAAGCAGCGAAATGTCCAGTTTTTGTTTACATCGCCGACAACGATCCTTCTTGCATTTTTCATGTCCTTTATTACATACACAGTTGTCTTAAATCTAACAGACTTCCTATGACTATGAACAGGTTTTCCAAACCCATCACTTCACTTTCACTACCCATGGCAAATTGTATACTCTTCTGACAGACCGATTGGCATATAAGAAACTGTTTATTCTTTTAGACAAGATTACACTGAAAGAATGTTGTCACAGCACGGGATGGGTGATATAAGATTATAGACTGGAGAAATATTTTACATCCAAACGTGATGTGTGACTCACGTGTCACATGAAAAAGTTGTCAATTGCTCGCTGGAAGAGTACTCAGGAGAGGTGGTAAAGCGCTAAGTGTGTATAAGTAGGCCATGGATATTGGTTAGATCATCTGACATTAAAGAAACATTGCTCATAAACAACAGTACACGAGACATAAACAACATTTTCCATGATGGCTCAATGATCATTGAGAAAACCAATATAAAAGTACCATAAAAGTCCTCTTAAAAGCCCCTCCTCTAATTAAGGTTTAAGCCCTGGGCCTAAAATAGGGTGTATAAGGTTTCTCAGAAATGTTTCTTTGTGGATAGTTTGTTAGCATTTTTTTAAATAATTACTGAAAAGTGTAGTCTTTGAATTTGTTTGATGTCATCTTTATTCATCTCTTTGTTCTTCTGATCTTTATTTCTTCCTAGTTAATTCAAATTGACATCATAGTTTTAATGATATACCTTATGTGGTATCAAGACTCTTATTCATATGTTGTTTAACGGCCCATTCGACAGATATGGTCTTTTCAGAGCCACCCCAGAGAGAGGGGAGATAAGATACAGGAGAACAGGGCATTTAATTTATATCCCTACTCTTTTTAAATAGTTTTCTGGTTCTTTATCTTGCCCAGAGATTCACGCCTGGCCTTTTTTCCAATGAAAGAGGGTCCATGACAAATTGGAAAGGCAGAGTCGAGAATTGAAACCATGACCTTCTTTTAGTAGACCAGCGTATTACCACTCGTCCACTTGCAAAGTTTAAAAAAATCATATAGATCAGATGTCAACATTGTTCGATTATTCTTTTTCAAAATTGGCTATTGATGTTCCTCTTAGGCTTACAACACTATGAAAACGTATCAGGGGACGATTTTGTCAAGTCAAAGTGTATTGATTTTTAACAGGAAGCATTCGAAGAAATGACAATAATGACTTTAGGATTAAAAGAGATTATCTGACAAGTATTAAAAGTGCAGATAGGCCCTTTTAATTCTAAGGTGACGAAAACATGTAAATGTAAACAATTCTTACAGGACAGTCCCGAGCTTGGTGAAGTATTGTTATCACTTAGTTATCTACCAACAGCAGAAAGACTTACTGTTGTCATTATGAAGGCAAGAGATTTAAGACCACCAATCACCGCTCCAGCCTCAGGTAGGTCACCTTTAACAAGAGATTTAAGACCACCAATCACCGCTCCAGCCTCAGGTAGGTCACCTTTAGAAATAACTTTGTTGACCATCTCCTTGCTTGCTGCTTTTACAACAGTTTTGAAAAAAGATCTATCAGTGGGTCTTTTTTAAGAAGAAGGTGGCATAATCATGGAAAGCAGCCCCTTTTAGGAGATTTGGGGAAGGTTTCGGGTACTTTCAACCAGGGGAATTTTACTGTTGATAAAAATGATAATTAAAACACTATATTTGTAGTAGTTTGACACCAAAGGCCACATTCTTATTCATGTTGTACATACAAGGCAGTGTCTCTTCTACTGCATTTGAACTTCTCAATAATAGCATATATCTCTTCTACTGCATTTGAACTTATCAATAATAGCATATATCTCTTCTACTGCATTTGAACTTATCAATAATAGCATATGTCTCTTCTACTGCATTTGAACTTATCAATAATAGCATATGTCTCTTCTACTGCATTTGAACTTATCAATAATAGCATATGTCTCTTCTACTGCATTTGAACTTATCAATAATAGCATATATCTCTTCTACTGCATTTGAACTTATCAATAATAGCATATGTCTCTTCTACTGCATTTGAACTTATCAATAATAGCATATGTCTCTTCTACTGCATTTGAACTTATCAATAATAGCATATGTCTCTTCTACTGCATTTGAACTTATCAATAATAGCATATGTCTCTTCTACTGCATTTGAACTTATCAATAATAGCATATGTCTCTTCTACTGCATTTGAACTTATCAATAATAGCATATGTCTCTTCTACTGCATTTGAACTTATCAATAATAGCATATGTCTCTTCTACTGCATTTGAACTTATCAATAATAGCATATGTGTGGCTATGTGACCATAGTCAACATGTTTAACTGTGGAAACAATAATTAGATTACAGTTAATTCTTCTCCTCACATTCTGCAGTTTAATTTTATTTGAATTTCAATGGAATTTCGGGATTAAATTGGGTTAGAATATAAACTTTTTCACAAAGGGAGTCGAATTTTGGTCTAGCCGAAAAGCAGCATAAAAATGTTTTTCGAATGGAATTGTTTTGACGACATTTAACCAATGTTCATGTACCAGCCGCATGTTACAAATTTAAGTCACGACACAGTCAAGTTTGACCCCTTAAACAACATAATATGTTATATTCTTGATTCACAATAATGCTCTGTCTGTATGGAATTCACGTTTTACATGTATATCAATAGTGAGAACTATTTTATGTCCATTTTAGATCAAATACTTTGTATGTATGTTTGTATGTATATTGAATGTTTTAATATTTTTTTATATCTATTTGAGTACATACAATACTTTTGTTTTTCCAAAAAACACTGTATTTCATACAAGGAACAAAATTACAAATCCCATTGATGTTAGAGAAACAGGCTTTGTCTACAGGATTGTTTAAAATATATATCTTTTAATATTTGTCGTCTTATGTTCACATAAAGACAAAATCAATGTTCTTCAAATAACTAGCTAGGTCATTTACGGCCATGGACCTATCAGCTAATTTTGTTGGCCGTCTTGGGATCATAAAGTTTTACCAGTAGAAAGAAAAAAACATTTCTTTATAGTTACATGTAATAGACAACAATAATCACCGGATGTCTTTTAACAATTGTTTAATGTCTCTGAGAATTTCATATAGTATAAAAATGTATACTTGTTACAGAGGAGTGAATAGCGTGATAGCAAAAAAGAGTGAAATCAATTTCATCAACCCCTAGAGGCTTGGGGCCCACTTTGCCTTGGTAAATCACACCCCTGTGGTTGAAAGAGAACTAATTCTACTCTCTGTTGACATTATTCTCTTATATATTTTTTTATGATTCTCATGATAGTGTGTGTGACTTAATGAAGTTATTTCGTTCTTTGGTTATAAACAGGAAATTCAATTAAAGTAAGCAAAATTCTGCATTTAAAAAGGAAAAGATGGCTTACATTTATGTATGTTTTTTCAATGCTTGAATAGAGATATCAGAAAACAGTTTTATACTGGGACTTGATGGCACATTAAAATAACATTAGGACTATTTATTCATCACGAGTAATTATACTCCTGTGAGGAAATGACTTTTTAATGTCTCGTTTCGGTGGCATAAATAATCCCATACACGGTCTTTCATGTTCGTTAAAAACAAAACCCGATAAGGCATAAAATTTGTTTGTTTCTGACTTACCCTAATTTAACGTAATTCCCCCACAATCCTAGGCTTTTTGTTAGGCTTGGGGAAAGATACAACCGCTGTCTCACTTTTTTTACCTTTCCACATTATTTCAAGACCTTAAAAAGCCTCCTCTATTGACACTATTTTTAATGTACATGTAACCAAAAACAAAACTTTTTTTGGCCTAAGCAGTCTTAGAACACACGAGCACAGTCATTGTCAGTTTTAAATATCTGTGACCATAAATAACTAATTAATTAGGAATGTGCAGATGGCTTTCTGATAGAAGTACATTATAAATAGCTGCTATATTGCAAAACATTGATTAGGTAAAGGTATAGTTAATTCACTGGATAAATTATGTAATCTGGTACCCATTCCGATTGTTCACAATGTATTTGGAAAGGGAAATCAGTCAGAACTAGTCTGATGAAGTTTGATGTTTTAAAACAACTTACATTTCAGATCCTTTTGTGAGAATCACGTTCATAGTGGACGGAAAGAAAGTGAAACGAAAGAAAACAAGCGTACAAAAGGGGACACACAATCCAGTGTGGAACGAGGCCCTTAGTTTCAATGTACCCGCTGATTCACTTCCTAAAGTAAAAATACAGTGCCATGTTGTTGACAATGACCTTATTGGGCACGGGGAGTTTGTCGGGTGCTGCGTTGTCGGAGCGAACCTGGAGGGGAATGAAGGGAGACATTGGAATGATATGATTCAAAACCAGAGAAAATCTATGGCGATGTGGCATCCATTGCATAAATGATCTTTATCTTCTATATCGGTTTTTGTACATAGTGCCTGTGAACTGTACTGCCTGTAATAAATTAAAGCTTCTATATTCAAGTGATTACACGTGTAAATATAATTAATCACCAAATAATCCTGGTGTTATCTGTCATTAACAAAGTGGGTAACGCAAAGAATATATTTTTCCTGTGACAGTATACGTGGCAAAACCTGTGTGTTTTGTGAAATCCTTACATGGTGACTAACATGTGTATGTCATAATAACCTAGGAGAGGTGTTAACCAGGGGGAGGGGTTAAAAGATCTACCAAGCTACAATGTATTGTTAGACAAAATCTAGAATAAGTCTTACAATATGAAATTGCTTCGTAGGGGCCAGATGTGTATATATATTTGTACATGTTTGTACTGTATTGACAGATGTTCCATGTATGCTAGTTCTTGTGAATTTTCTAGGAAAATGTCTATCTCAATATTTAAAACACAATTTGTGACAAGGAAAAGATGTTTGGTCCAAATACTAGCACAAAGATTGCCATTCAATCACAGGAAATGTTTACCATTGTAAATAACACTGAGAATCCAATACAAAGCTATCTTCTTCAGTTTGCTGTGAATTTCAAGACACCAAATCCATCAAAAGGAATGATTTTATATCTTTATTAATGCATAGATGGTGAATAATATCTGAAGCCAATATATGTCTGATACATATAGATTACAACAAAGTCTTGATGTACTTTGACAGTGAGGTTATCCTTAAAAAATGTTAGTTTGTAACTATGTGGTTAACTCCCCAAATCAAATAGTTATGCTTAGTTCATGAACTATTCATGAAGTATGCAAGAACAGTTCAAGAAAAATTCATATTTTCATGAATTCTATTCGAACGGGTCATAAGAAAATTCCCAAGCCATTTTTTTTTGTAATTGTGACAAAAAGTTATCATTCTTTATTCTAGCTTTTCGTTTTCAGTTTGTATTTATTCATTTGGACATAACGCCTTTATTCAACAATTTCTCAGTTACATTCAGTGGCTGAATGACCTAACAAGTTGTTCCGGTTTCATACACAGTATTTTAACCAGTACATGTACTGACTTACGCTTCAAAAAAGAAGGATGCACCCTTTTCTTTTCAGACACCTCTTCAAAGGGAATTCATGAATGTTTCTTGAACTATTCCTACTGACTCCACGAATAGTTCATGAAGTATGCATAGCTATTTCACAGGGGCAAGGAGGACAATGCCTGTGGCTGAAGTATTTGTCATCCAAATATGGATTTATTGATGCCTAAATGTCATCCCTCATGAAAGTCTGTTTGGTATCGAAATTGCTATAATATGATAAATACAAACACATAATCAAATTTAAAGGTATCAAAGGCCCCTAAGTATTCATTTTTATTGCGTTATTCGCATTGTTATTTTTTTTTGTTAGAAAAAGTGTAGGCACATGCCGACTGTGCCAATAGGGAAGCTACGCCAGTGCCAGACTTACCTTCAAATAATGAACGGGTTGTACATTCAGACAAATTGCCCCGGTTGTTGTGAAGGAAAAATGTCCGATTCTTTCATTTGTTCTAAGATAAACTACTAATTGAAGTATGACGTACATTAAGGATATTATGTATATATACAATGTATCACTGGTCTGATTAGGTGCTTTTTTAATTACTGTAGAATCATCAATTTTTATTGGGGATTTAATTTTGTGGGTCGGCTCATCCACAAAATCAAATCCCAGTGAATTAAAATGCTGAGATAAGGCATTTTTTCAAAGACCAAAATACACGAATTTATGTCCTCACGAAATAGCTACCGTATGTTAGTAAAAAACACGTAAAATGAGTCAAAAGAGAATAAATGAAACTCCCCAAAGCTTAATCAATTTTATTTTTATTTTCCAGTAATTTCACTTGTGAATTTTTATATCATGTACAGATGAGACTGAAGCTCTTCAATACTTGTTCATTTAATAACATTTTTTCACTAAGGCCTAAAAAAATGTTCATGTCTGGTTACATGCTCATTAAAAAAAGGCCTAATAAAAAGATTAGGGTTGCTATGAAAAATTACTGTAGATCTGATAACCGGATTTTTTTTTGATTTTTTAGACCTATGGAATAATGTGTTTTATTACATGGTGGATCAACAATATTAGTACCTATATAGAGCTATATGCTCATAATGTAAATTACTAAATGTTGGGCATATATCTAATGTATATAAAAAAAAATTATATCAAATGAGACAAATTAACTAATTATTTTTTTGATATATCTGTATTTTTGTATACATTGTATGTTGTGCTTTAATGTATAGATTTTATGACATGATATATATTAACAAAAGTAAATGATACGCAGAGAAAATAATTATCTTGCTATAATGAACCACTATATATTTTTTTTTTCTATGAGGGTATATACAGGTTTCCATGACAACAGAATATCAGTTTTCCCTAGGATGAAATATTAACGATAAAGAAATGCAGAGTTGTCGTATACATCAAAACCTTACATGGACACCAGTTCTCTGATAATAAGAAACCTTTAAAGCAGGTGTCTTTTGTCTTATTTTGGCTAAATAAGGCCACCTTTTTTCAGACCTTTATTTTGCTCCAAGGATTATCCAGATGTCAGAGTCTAATTGTATTCTGGAAAGGGCTGCATGCCTTGGTAAACAAATCAACATGCTACAAACATACAGATTAGATTCCATAAAGAAATATTCCCATTTCTTTGAACCTTATGCAGTAGAAATACTGCATACTAATAGGATGATAAATAAACAAGGGAGACAATCCACAGAAACTAATATGATTCTTGTCAACTATAATTAACTCCCTTTATTATACCAATTTTCATGCATGTAGTATACTTACAGACAAAAATCTTACCTGGGTTGAGGTTTAGGTGATTATTTTAAAACCAGTAAAGCTATGTCTCTGTAATTCAGCTTACTGGTAGTTAATTTCGTCTTTTGTTGAAACCAGTTCAGCAAGTTGTACCAATGAACCAGTTCAGCAAGTTGTACCAATGAACCAGTTCAGCAAGTTGTACCAATGAACCAGTTCAGCAAGTTGTACCAATGAACCAGTTCAGCAAGTTGTACCAATGAATGACTCTTACCATTTTAATTGATGTACGATTATTGACAAATAAGATTTTTTTTTTTTTTCTAGACCTTACAAAACTTTTTGTCCATGAGTGTATTCCCATTGTATACATGAACGAATGTTTGTAAATCAACTGCTTTGTCATGGTGTATGTTATACATACAACTACCGGTATGTATACATGTAGGTATGTATATTATATATATACATGATTTTATGTCTTATATTGTTTGCCTTCCATTGTATTTAAACACCATTTTGTGTCCAAGTAAATAAATATTTATGTCGTTTAATTCATTCATTGAAATTCTCATTTTTATTCATTAGTAACACACAAAATATACATCTAAATGTAACTTGCAACATTTTATCATTGATAAAGAGTGAAATGTCATAAATTTAATATATAACATGTTGATTATGTACTAAATGTAAAACTGCTTTGTATTTCAAGTTAGCAGACCACAAAATATGGCCATGGCAACTTAAGCCCATGTTGCCATCACATTAAAAAAAAAAATTCCATCTTATAATTCATGTACATGTATGTGTTAATGTACTTGTCGATGAATATTTGAATTTGTATTTTTTTAATATTCATAATATGGCACGAAAAGTTGTTATAATATATTATGTGAATCTTTGTCTTTATATAAATATGGTAATATTTTAACTATTGTACCATTACTACCATAAATTATATACCATGGCTAATTCATTGTGTTATTAGATACTGAAAAACAGTTCAGTTTTCCATAGCCTTCACTGGCTTGGCATGCATGAATTTGGATGCGGACCAAAGTACAAAGTTTCACTACATACCCCATGTAATTATTGTTAAACTAGTTCCCATTCCATGTTGCAGTGCAAGTCTATGTAAGTTCATTTTCCATGAGCACTTTCAGTACTTTGATATCATTATGTGAATACTGATATTTTAGACTGGTATTCAAAATATAGAATGCTTGTAAAATGTATATGTTAATTTTGAGACCAGTCTGAGAGTAAGAGCATCTGATTGGTTGTTCCCGTGTGCATATTTCAAATCAACCAATGGCAAGTGACTTAACTATAACTATTGAAGATTTGAATCTGTGAGAAATTAAAATCTTTTATCATCTCCAAATGCTATTGACATCAAACTAAGAGAATAATTGTGTCATATCATCCTGTCATAATTGTATAAACATATTGACATTGTATATCCAGTATATTACCAAACAGTATACATAATTATTATTTTGTGCTTTTGTCAATAAAATATATATTTGTTGAAACTGTGCTTGCTTTTTAACTGTATGAGCTTTAATGCAATATCTCTTACAAGAGGTATCTTTCCTTTCCATTATTCAAGGATATTTTATGTAAGCATTCGGGGAATAACCCTGGTGAGAAAATGAAATTCAAGAAAGGTAACTCTTGATAGACAACATGACCTTGTAGTAGGATAAATACCGGTAACTCTTGATTGAGAATGCATAGTAAAACAAGATGTGTTTTATAAACACCATGCCCCCTCCGGTTGTCCTTTTTGAAAATGCACAGGTCCTGTAGAGATTGTCATGATGAACCAAGATGTGAAGTTTGATGATTGCAGGCAGTAGCGTTTTGATTTAATAGGCAAAGTTAAATTTCGGTACAGGCAAACAAAGGGCCGTATATCTGCTAAAAATGATCGAATCACAAAACCCTAACAATATGTGCTGGTGAACTTGGCGACAATAGTTCTATCAAAGTTTGGTTAAAATCCCTTGAGAAATACAGAAGAAGTTGCAAACAAAAGAGTATTTCTCTATATATTACATATGCACAAACTAAACAAAGGGCCATAATTCCGTCAAAATCTATTGAATCAAAAATCCTTTACAAAATGCACTGGGTATCTTGATAACAATAGTTCCATGAAAGTTTTATCAAAATCCCTTCATAAAACAAGGAAACAAGAGTATTTCGCTGTTACAATCACACAAAATAAACAAAGGGCCATAATTCCGTCAAAAATAATCAAATCACAAAACCCGGAATATATGTGTGTGGGTTCTTGGTAACAAGAAGTCTGTGAAAGTTTCGTCAAAATCCCATGAAAAATGTAGAAGTAGTATCCTAAAAAAAATGTCGGATTTTTTTTAAACACAATAACCCTGTGACCTTGACCTTTGACCTACTGACCTGAAATGCACAGGTCCTGTAGAGGTTGTCATGAGGAATCTACATATGAAGTTTGATGGATGTAGGTGCAGGCGTTTCGATTTTACAGGCAAGGTTAAAGTTTGGTACAAACAGACAGACAAACAGAGAGGCCAAAAACAAAATAAAAAAAACATAATAAAAAGTTACCATCAGTGAAAAGTGTATGGCAGGAACTCTTGATAAAGATGTAGCAGGAATAGTATTTCATTTCAGTGGGTTTGACATCATTTGTCAACTATATTTCAATTATATATAGCAGCCAATTTATCTAACCAGTTTTCCTGGACTGTATTCTAACCAGTACTAACGTAGCCTTCCACAAGTAGCCTGGAACTACCACTCAAAGAAGAAACAATTAATTAATATTCAAATGCCAAGGATTTAATTGTTATATAGACTGATGGATTCAAGAATAGGATAATTCATTAACTGATTGATTGATTAATTGACATTGAATTTGAGCAAGATTAAGTGATTGATTGTTTGACATTAGATTTGAGTGAGATTGATTAACATTGAATTTGAGCCAGATTGAGTGATTGATTGTCTAACATTGGATTTGAGTGAGATTTTCACGCAATCTTTCCATAGGAGAAACAAAGACACATCAAAGAGGTTAGATGGCATCTATATGTATCATTAAGTTCAATAACTTGATCTCCAACATCAAGCAAAATAATCAAATAACAATTTGTAGAAGGAATATAAATATGACAAAAATCTATCAACATCACCATTTTTATTATAAGTACATTTTTCAATTGAAAAAAACATTCAGTAAAGTCCCACTTGTAAAAGACTTGCACCAACGTGTTCTGACTTTCAATTTTTTTCATCTTGACATATATACATTAAACTCAAACCAGTGAACAATGGCCACCAAAAATAGAAACAAGAGAGCCATAAATGAACAGTTGGCCTGTATTCAGAGGTTAAGAAAACAAGAAGTATTTGTGAAACATGGATACCCCCTAAAGGTCAACTGGACAGTAAGACCTTGACCTTTGACCAATAGAACTTAAAATATTTAAGGGTCATCTACATGTGATAACCTCCAAACCAAATCTGAGGAGCTTAGGCCAAATCGTTCTCTAGTTATTGGTCGGACAAGGTTTGGTTATGGATGGACTGACCGACTGACCGACACATACAAAGCAATATACCCCCTTTTCTTTGAAAGGGGACATAATAAACTGTTTAAATAAGAATGTGCTGAATAATAACCTCTGTCCACTTGGCTGCCATAGTTCTCAGGAAGCCTTTAACTTTACTGTACAACACAAAACATGAATAAGAATTTTTTTTCTCAAATGAACTGCCGCTTGATTGTTTTGAAGAGTACAATGTATTTATCAGCTTGATAATTTATCAGGTGAATACATAAATATCACATAGATAAATCACCAAATCTTAATAACAATTGTGATACACTAAATATCAATCAAAAACAAATATAATCAGTGTAACAATTGAAAGACTTTGTAATTAATTATTAATTAATTAATGAAATGAAAATAAAGACATTAACTGTAACAATATGACCATACAAGACAAGCAAAGTGTAAAAATAAGTAAAACTTTATCTTCAAGCAATTACACGTTTTTCACATGTTTTTTTCAATTATTCAATATCACTAGCAATATAGCAGTAACAATTCAGAAAAAAAGGATGTTTTTTAACAATACTTTAGATATATATACGGCAGATAGTTCACCTAATCATTTTTCCTGGACTGTATTCTAACCAGTACTAAATTACACTTCCACAAGGAACCAGCCACTTAACAACACATGGAGGAAAATCTACATTTTTGTCAACTTTACATAGAAAGGGTATGACCTGCCACAACTAGGATTCAAACCCAGATCCCAAGGGTACAAGTCACTCTGGCCCCTAATTTCTTTTTTTATCACTGTGGTTTAACATCGCGCCAACAGCTAAGTTCATTTGGATCTAACATCGGAAGAAGGCCCCCTGGTGTGCACTTAGATAGAACTACATACCTCCAATAAGCTAGCTGGAACTACATGTACATACCTCCAATAAGCTAGCTGGAACTACATGTACATACCTCCAATAAGCTAGCTGGACATACATGTACATACCTCCAATAAGCTAGCTGGACATACATGTACATACCTCCAATAAGCTAGCTGGACATACATGTACATACCTCCAATAAGCTAGCTGGACATACATGTACATATATACCTCCAATAAGCTAGCTGGACATACATGTACAAACCTCCAATAAGCTAGCTGGAACTACATGTACATACCTCCAATAAGCTAGCTGGCACTACATGTACATACCTCCAATAAGCTAGCTGGACATACATGTACATACCTCCAATAAGCTAGCTGGACATACATGTACATACCTCCAATAAGCTAGCTGGACATACATGTACATACCTCCAATAAGCTAGCTGGACATACATGTACATACCTCCAATAAGCTAGCTGGACATACATGTACATATATACCTCCAATAAGCTAGCTGGACATACATGTACAAACCTCCAATAAGCTAGCTGGAACTACATGTACATACCTCCAATAAGCTAGCTGGAACTACATGTACATACCTCCAATAAGCTAGCTGGAACTACATGTACATACCTCCAATTAGCTAGCTGAAACTACATGTACATACCTCCAATAAGCTAGCTGGACATACATGTACATACCTCCAATAAGCTAGCTGAAACTACATGTACATACCTCCAATAAGCTAGCTGAAACTACATGTACATACCTCCAATAAGCTAGCTGGACATACATGTACATACCTCCAATAAGCTAGCTGGAACTACATGTACATACCTCCAATAAGCTAGCTGGAACTACATGTACATACCTCCAATAAGCTAGCTGGACATACATGTACATACCTCCAATAAGCTAGCTGAAACTACATGTACATACCTCCAATAAGCTAGCTGGAACTACATGTACATACCTCCAATAAGCTAGCTGGAACTACATGTACATACCTCCAATAAGCTAGCTGGACATACATGTACATACCTCCAATAAGCTAGCTGGACATACATGTACATACCTCCAATAAGCTAGCTGGAACTACATGTACATACCTCCAATAAGCTAGCTGGACAGCTTACTCATATGTGAAATTTGGACCCTGATTAGATTTAAACTCAAAGTGGTACGTGGCCAGTGATTGCTAGTCAGACACCTTAACCACTCAACCAAAGAGACCCCTAAAGCTTAAATTAATATCAATTCATCAAAAAGTGATTAAAATATATTTTCTCCATAATTTAAACGAAACCAATATTTTAATTTGAAACATGATTTGGTTCTATAACTGAATTACAAAAGATTACTTAGAAATTAAAATTTATTAAACCAATAAAAAATATCTAATATTACTATCAAAACAATTTTCAACTACAACCCCAAAGCCGGTGTTTTTCTAGTAAGTAAAATCCTTAACTTTGAACTCTAATGTTGGGATCACAAACAATTTTTTTATAATTAATTGTGGTAAAAAAAATATAATAACTTATTAATAACTTTGAAATCATTATGAAAAGATGCAAAGTTGTATTTTTCTATCTTGGTACTAGTTATGACTACATCACTAAAACACAAAACTATTCTGTTTTTCATTTTACAGTTTATAAAAAATTATATAACTTCCACAAAGAATAAATACATACACACACACCGTAAAATATGAAAAACATGCATTTTGACAATTTTTAATGATCCTAAAATGCTAATAACCCATCCCCATGACAGTAGTGAAACTTGAATTCATCAGAACTCACAAAATTTGCTATTTATTTTTTTAACAAAAATCCAATCATCAATTTTTTGACAGACGACACTTACATTTTAACTATCAATTTCAATACAGTTCAGTAAAATTTGCAATTTTAATATTTAAAAAAAAAAATCTTATCAATTCTGTCAGATGATATATAGTTATGTTTCAACTATAAATTTCAATAGAGTTCAATAAGATTAGCAAAAAGGATGCAAAAATTGATATTGACTTCTTTCAAGTTATCATATTTGCACATAAAAACATCCATTTTCTCAGACTAGTCAAAATCCAAGCCATCTAGTTCTTCTGACAGTTCTGTGTTAACCTGGGCTTCTAGGTTTTTCTCAATCACATCAAAGTATAGATCATATTGCTGATCCAGACCTAAGTAAGAATCACTCATTAAGTATACAGTATATATCACTCGTCCCGCTGTCTCTGGCATATATACAGACATCTGTATCTCCGACTTTCCTGAAATTTTAAAGCAGAAATAATTCAATTGATATTTTTAGTTTCTTAGTGATTAATAAATAGGAATCTCTCTTCATAGACGTAAACTGAAATGTCCAATTTTTCAACAGTGAATGTTTATTATAAAGATAAAAACATATCTATAACACAACTGTTTCAGACTAAATTAAAGGCATAAGCAGAAATTAGTAGAAATTCTAATTATCATTATTTACCATATTTATATAGCACTCTTTTCATATTTGGAAAAGACATTCAAATATATTATATTTTAAAACAAAGAAAGAAAAAAGATAGGAGAAATACTAAAAAATAAAGAATACTTAAGTGCATGCAGGAAAGATAAAAAATGAAAATACAGAATATAAAGAAATTATCTCAAGAAAATAGTATTTTCATCAAATGTTTCAATGTTTAACTAATGTTTGTTAATTTGAAAACAGTGAAGCTAACATAGGGGAAATAATTACTTTACATTATCTATAGCAATGAATACAGGAGTTTTCTCTCTTGACATACATAATTTTTAAACTGTTTATACCTGGTCACTTCAGAGCAAGGGAGGAGATAAGATGTAAGAAATCTAGGCATTCATATTCCTCTTATTTGGAATAGTTTTTCCTAGTACTTTATTGTATCCAGTTTAAAGCACTGATACATGCCTCACCCGTTCCTGTTATTTTCTTAACACAGTACAGGTACTTGGCTCAGCTGGGATTGGGGACACTGAAAAAGCGTCCCCGAAATATTGAAAGGCTGAGCCAAGTTTCAAACCCACAACCTTTCATTTAGTAGTACACCGCTTTATCACTAGACCACCGATCACCCAACATTGCATTATGAAAGAAACATCATAACTTCCAACTACTTTGTATTAACTTACCATGTACATAAGGTACACGTTTAAGGGCCAACAAATCCTTATTTTCCACATCCCCAATAACCAGGAACCAACCTTCATCTTTAGGTTTTGGGAACCGGGGTGAGAAAGCTTTTTTATCATTTTTCTGAAAATGAAAAGAAAAAAGATATGAAATCTTCACCTAAAATCAAGAAAAGTTTTTTGTGAGATAAATAAACAAGAGGGCCATGATGGCCATATATGTCAAATATCTTAGCTCTGGACTGTCTGGTTTATTTTCAGAATTTTTAAAAGTAAATCCTATGTACATACAAGCTGAAACATTGCAAATGTTCTATGTCAAGGGTCCATAAATCTGGAAATACTAGTCTGATTTGTCTGATTTTGCCCATAACCAAACTCATCAAAGAGCTTTAGGTCATACACATTCACTGTAAATAGGATTGGTGAAGAAATGAAAATGCTAGAGTGTAAAGACATATACTTAGGACTTTATTGACAGGTGGCCTTTTTTTAGGTAATTTGTTCTAAATAATCAATGATGGTTTTTAGAAGAATGTCCTTCATCCACAGGGTGTATATATATATAGTTACAATATATATATCAGCTGACTCACCTTGGCCTTGTTAATTCTGTTGAGGTGAACTTGTAACACATATTCTTGATCAGCATGTACTTTTATCCAATCTCTGTCCGTCAACTTTCCACCTGTATGAATAAGATGATTATCATTACAATGTAATTATACAAATTCCAGAACTGTTTAACAAAACAAAACAAAAACATTAAAAGGCCAAAGAAATATCTTACTGATATTGTAAACCTTTTATAATCATTATATAATTTATAAAAATTGCTTATTTGTTTTTATCCAGTTTTACGCCCCTTTTCAACAGTCAGAGTCATATTAGGTGGACAGTTTACCTAACCGTCGTTCCAGGGAAGAACCAGTAATAGACTCCCACCCTCTTTAAGCAATTGCCTACTTTCTGACATAAAGAGACATGGTCGGTAGCGGGCTCGAACCCACAACCCTCTATCAGTGAGAGGTTACAGTGATTCGAAGTCAGCGACCTTAACCACTCGACCACATGTTGCAGAGGCGGGTCTTATACAAAGTATATAATGTTTGTTGGCATAACTGTACCTTGTTGTGATACATCAATCATGACTTGATCCTGGTCACCACGTCCCTCCCACCAACCTTTCAATGTAAACCCAACATTAATCTGAGGCAGCCTTGTAAGTACTTGATAAATCTGAAATAAAGCACAAAGGAAAAATACAGTGATTTAAAAAACAAATTTCATAAGAATTAACTCAATTTCACAAAGAATAAAACAAGTTTATCACTTTTATTGCTTTTACATACATTGTATTAACTAGTTATGCTTCTTAATATAAAAGTTAAAAATAATTAATTAAGGTAGTATGCGACCTTTCCTTGACGTCATGGGAAAAAAAATCTAATTTCCTCCGATTGATCTGAAATTTTACACAATGATAGTATAGCATGTTCTTGGATTGTTTTATTTTTTCTGTTTTCCGACCCGTTTCCTAGCAACGCCACGTCTAATGTCAGAGGTGTAAAATTGACGTTTTACACGCAAAATTGGTTCAAACATACCGCTGCAAAATTTCAGAACAATCGGAGAAAATTCGATTTTTGACCCATGATGTCAAGGAAAGGTCGCATACTACCTTAAGTGCCAAAATCTCTGCATGCCCTGAAATCAATGCAACTGTACATTCTTTCATTATATAATACAAGAACAGTATACAATGGTCAAGATAAATAAGGATGAAAAGTATTGAAATATTTTAGTAGCCCCTCTTCCATGTCACTTTTCTATATTTGGTCAATCAAGAGTTTAATGTATGGTGCTGATTTCATTTCGACATTCACTCTTGGAAAGCCTTATATAGTCTTTATTGACAGGTGGCCTTCATTCAGAGGTCATTTAACTGTAAATAATATAAGACATTGTTTTAAAAGAATGGGCTTTATCACAGGGTAGTCTTTATTTGGAGGTGACCACTGACACAGGTTTGAGTGATATATGAAGTTATAGACCTGATCTATATGCTGTTTGTCCATTTCATCTTTTAACATTCCGTGTAATACATCATAGTGTCCATCACATATCACCATGACTTCAGGTAAGGTGTCTAATCTACCTGGACTTCTACCAAAAGTAATTTTCTTCAATCTGAAATTGATGCAAAGATTACCAATATATTTTTGTTTAACACCATTTTTCTACGAAATTTCAGTCAAACAGTAGCTGATTCACTTAACCAGTTTTTCTGGACTGAATTCTAACCAGTACTAACTTACCCAGGACTGTATTCTAACCAGTACTAACTTACCCAGGACTGAATTCTAACCAGTACTAACTTACCCTGGACTGAATTCTAACCAGTACTAACTTACCCAGGACTGAATTCTAACCAGTACTAACTTACCCTGGACTGAATTCTAACCAGTACTAACTTACCCAGGACTGTATTCTAACCAGTACTAACTTACCCTGGACTGAATTCTAACCAGTACTAACTTACCCTGGACTGAATTCTAACCAGTACTAACTTACCCTGGACTGTATTCTAACCAGTACTAACTTACCCTGGACTGAATTCTAACCAGTACTAACTTACCCAGGACTGAATTCTAACCAGTACTAACTTACCCTGGACTGAATTCTAACCAGTACTAACTTACCCTGGACTGAATTCTAACCAGTACTAACTTACCCTGGACTGAATTCTAACCAGTACTAACTTACCCTGGACTGAATTCTAACCAGTACTAACTTACCCTGGACTGAATTCTAACCAGTACTAACTTACCCAGGACTGAATTCTAACCAGTACTAACTTACCCTGGACTTAACTCTAACCAGTACTAACTTACCCTGGACTGTATTCTAACCAGTACTAACTTACCCTGGACTGAATTCTAACCAGTACTAACTTACCCAGGAATGTATTCTAACCAGTACTAACTTACCCTGGACTGAATTCTAACCAGTACTAACTTACCCAGGACTGTATTCTAACCAGTACTAACTTACCCAGGACTGTATTCTAACCAGTACTAACTTACCCTGGACTGAATTCTAACCAGTACTAACTTACCCTGGACTGAATTCTAACCAGTACTAACTTACCCAGGACTGTATTCTAACCAGTACTAACTTACCCTGGACTGAATTCTAACCAGTACTAACTTACCCTGGACTGAATTCTAACCAGTACTAACTTACCCAGGACTGAATTCTAACCAGTACTAACTTACCCTGGACTGAATTCTAACCAGTACTAACTTACCCAGGACTGTATTCTAACCAGTACTAACTTACCCAGGACTGTATTCTAACCAGTACTAACTTACCCAGGACTGAATTCTAACCAGTACTAACTTACCCAGGACTGTATTCTAACCAGTACTAACTTACCCAGGACTGTATTCTAACCAGTACTAACTTACCCAGGACTGTATTCTAACCAGTACTAACTTACCCAGGACTGAATTCTAACCAGTACTAACTTACCCAGGACTGTATTCTAACCAGTACTAACTTACCCTGGACTGAATTCTAACCAGTACTAACTTACCCTGGACTGAATTCGAACCCTGATAGCCAGGTTATAAGTCCAGCACACGATCCACTAGACCACAGCCTCTTAGCAATATAGAAGTGAACTGTCATGAGCCAGCAAACAAACTGTCCAAGACGTCTTCATGCTAACCCACTAGCCCGCAGCCCGGGGCTAGTCAATTTTTATTCAGGCTAGTGAACTTTCTCAAAACTGTGTATTCGGGCATAGTCCACATATAGTTTGGGCTAGAGCTTTAAAAATATTAGTTTCAACACTGGAAAAGTGTAAGACAAATGAAGCTATCATCACTTTTGGTGTTGCTCTTCAGTAAGTAAAAAAAAGTAACAATATGTGTTTAAAACACAATGCTGCCTTTGCGTGACCTTGACCTTTGACCTGAAAATGCACTGGGGCTTAAAACATCTACAGCAACCTTAGTAGCAACTTCTGAACATAATCACAAAGACCACCTTATTCTAGGTTATAAATTAAGTTGTTTTTATCTGATAATAAACAAAACCTCGAAGTAGACATGTTGTCTCAGCTTCCTGGTGGTCAGCTGTATAAATATTAAACAGTAATCTATCGAAGATTGTAACTTACTTAAAACAGAATATATGATATGGTGTAACATGAGGTAATGTTAACAGGGTAGAATCGTGCCACCATCTGCCTTGTACAATCATCTGTATTAGTTGTGTAATACCTAATGCGGTCACCAACCATCCCTGGTCTGCCGATACATCTAACATTGCCTAAAATAAATAAAATCACATCATCAAGCTATAAAATCGGATATTCCAATTTTTAGATATAATTTAATTTTTTCAGAGAAGAAATATTTACTACCTAATGTAAACTGGAACATAAATTTCAACAAAGGAGGGAGGATATTTTACCAAGCCAAACAAAAAATACATAAAGTTACTTTGGTGCTCCAATATATCATGCAATAAGTATTTGTCTAAAAGAGTTACATTTTTTCCTCACTATGATGATCATCATCACTATCATCATCATAGTCATCATCATCATCATTATCATCATCATAGTAATTATCATTATCATAGTCATCATCATTATCACAGCCATCATCATTATTACAGTCATCATCATTATCACAGTCATCATTATTATCATAGTCATCATCATTATCACAGCCATCATCATTATTACAGTCATCATCATCATCATAGTAATTATCATTATCATAGTCATCATCATTATCACAGCCATCATCATTATTACAGTCATCATCATTATCACAGTCATCATTATTATCATAGTCATCATCATTATCATTATCACAGCCATCATCATCATCATTATCACAGTCATCATCATTATCATCATCATAGTCATCATCATTATCATCATCATAGTCATCATCATTATCACAGCCATCATCATTATCATCATCATAGTCATCATCATTATCACAGCCATCATCATTATCATCATCATAGTCATCATCATTATCACAGCCATCATCATTATCATCATCAAAGTCATCATCATTATCACAGCCATCATCATTATCATCATCATAGTCATCATCATTATCACAGCCATCATCATTATCATCATCATAGTCATCATCATTATCATAGTCATCATCATTATCATCATCATAGTCATCATCATTATCATCATCATAGTCATCATCATTATCACAGCCATCATCATTATCACAGCCATCATCATTATCATCATCATAGTCATCATCATTATCATAGTCATCATCATTATCACAGTCATCATCATTATCATCATCATAGTCATCATCATTATCATCATCATAGTCATCATCATTATCACAGCCATCATCATTATCATAGTTTTCATCATTATCATAGTCATCATCATTATCATAGTCATCATCATTATTACAGTCATCATCATTATCACAGTCATCATCATTATCACAGCCATCATCATTATCATAGTTTTCATCATTATCATAGTCATCATCATTATCATAGTCAACATCATTATTACAGTCATCATCATTATCACAGTCATCATCATTATCATAGTCATCATCATTATCATAGTCATCATCATTATTACAGTCATCATCATTATCACAGTCATCATCATTATCATAGTCATCATCATTATCACAGCCATCATCATTATCATAGTTTTCATCATTATCATCATCATTGTCATCATCATTATTTTCATCATTATCATAGTCATCATCATTATCACAGTCATCATCATTATCACAGTCATCATCATTATCACAGTCATCATCATTATCATAGTCATCATCATTATCATAGTCATCATCATTATCACAGTCATCATCATTATCATAGTCATCATCATTATCATAGTCATCATCATTATCACAGTCATCATCATTATCATAGTCATCATCATTATCACAGTCATCATCATTATCACAGTTTTCATCATTATCATCATCATTGTCATCATCATTATCACAGTCATCATCATTATCATAGTAGTAATTATCATCATAGATGTCATCATTATCACGGTTGTCATCATTATCATAGTTGTCATCATTATCATAGTTGTCATCATTATCATCATCATAGTCATCATCATTATCATAGTCATCATCATTATCATAGTCATCATCATTATCACAGTCATCATCATTATCACAGTTTTCATCATTATCATCATCATTGTCATCATCATTATCACAGTCATCATCATTATCATAGTAGTAATTATCATCATAGATGTCATCATAATCACGGTTGTCATCATTATCATAGTTGTCATCATTATCATAGTTGTCATCATTATCATTGTTGTCATCATTATCATAGTCATCATCATTATCATTGTTGTCATCATTATCACATTTGTCATCATTATCATAGTTGTCATCATTATCATAGTTGTCATCATTATCATAGTCATCATCATTATCATAGTTGTCATCATTATCATAGTCATCATCATTATCATAGTTGTCATCATTATCATTGTTGTCATCATTATCATAGTCAGTCATCATCATTATCATAGTTGTCATCATTATCATAGTTGTCATCATTATCATTGTTGTCATCATTATCATAGTCATCATCATTATCATTGTTGTCATCATTATCATTGTTGTCATCATTATCATAGTCATCATCATTATCATTGTTGTCATCATTATCACAGTTGTCATCATTATCATAGTTGTCATCATTATCATAGTTGTCATCATTATCATAGTTGTCATCATTATCATAGTTGTCATCATTATCATAGTTGTCATCATTATCACGGTTGTCATCATTATCATAGTTGTCATCATTATCATAGTTGTCATCATTATCATTGTTGTCATCCTTATCATAGTCATCATCATTATCATTGTTGTCATCATAATTATTATATTTGTCAACATTATCACCATCATCTTTATTATCATCATAATCATGATTAACTTCTAGATCATAATCATCATCAATACTAACATCCAGATCACAATTATCAAAAACAACAACAACAATACATACCTGACAGATTCTGATGGCTTGATCTAACACAGATTTGGTATCAGTATTATAGTCAGTAGATGGGAGGGGTATCTGACCAAAATGACATTGCAGCAGTATATTTGTCTTAGTATGAGCTGAATCCATGGTATGTGGGTTAACATCAAGAGGTAATTGTTTGGAGAGTTCACTGTAAAGTAAAACAATGAAGTAGACAAACATGTATCATATTTCACAAAGTTAACCAAAGGTTGCTGGGAGTCCTACACAAACCAATCTCATGTTTTCTTACTTCAGACCAAGAACCTTTACACTCAATTTTTATTGAATAGTATTTACTCCTTTAATATGTAACAATATCAGAGTTTGTAGACCAGACTAGGATCTCAAAACATCTGATTGGTCAATTTTAGAGAATAATCTCAGATATAGCCAATAGAACAGCATCATCCTGAGACCTTATAGTTTAAAATAACAAGAGTAATATTAATGTTAAAACAATCTCAGATATAGCCAATAGAACAGCATCATCCTGAGACCTTATAGTTTAAAATAACAAGAGTAATATTAATGTTAAAACAATCTCAGGTATAGCCAATAGAACAGCATCATCCTGAGACCTTATAGTTTAAGATAACAAGAGTAATATTAATGTTAAAACAATCTCAGGTATAGCCAATAGAACAGCATCATCCTGAGACCTTATAGTTTAAAATAACAAGAGTAATATTAATGTTAAAACAATCTCAGGTATAGCCAATAGAACAGCATCATCCTGAGACCTTATAGTTTAAAATAACAAGAGTAATATTAATGTTAAAACAATCTCAGGTATAGCCAATAGAACAGCATCATCCTGAGACCTTATAGTTTAAAATAACAAGAGTAATATTAATGTTAAAACAATCTCAGGTATAGCCAATAGAACAGCATCATAAAACGAATATTAAAATGCAAATACAGTACAACCTCTGTAGAGCAAAACCCTGTGGGAGCTGCAAATATTGGCCGTTGTATAGAGGTTGTTGCTCTACAGAGGTTAAATTTACAGTAAATATCAACTTAGGGAAATTTTGAAGGTGTTGTTATAGAGAGGTTGTTGCTTTACAGAGGGTTGCTCTGGAGAGGTTGTACTGTATCTTTCTTACTAAATGCTTTTTATTATAAAAATTAAATTACAGTACAACCTCTCCAGAACTGCCCTCTCTTGAGCAACAACCTCCCTTCAACGACAGCATGCTTTTTCCCAGCTATACGATTTAACTATTAATTTGACCTCTCTGGAACAACAACCTCTCAACAACAACATAATTTTGCTTCTTCCAAAGGGTGTTGCTTTGTAGAGGTTGCATTGTATTTGTTTTGGCAGGTAAGTGTTAAATCACAGCCAACAATAAGTAAAACATTAAGTTTATTTCAGCGGAAATAATGTTATGATCAACATAGTACTGGTAAGTTCATGTACCCCAAGGTAATATTGTTATGATCAACATAGTACTGGTAAGTTCATGTACCCCAAGGTATTATTGTTATGATCAACATAGTACTGGTAAGTTCATGTACCCCAAGGTAATATTGTTATGATCAACATAGTACTGGTAAGTTCATGTACCCCAAGGTATTATTGTTATGATCAACATAGTACTGGTAAGTTCATGTACCCCAAGGTATTATTGTTATGATCAACATAGTACTGGTAAGTTCATGTACCCCAAGGTATTATTGTTATGATCAACATAGTACTGGTAAGTTCATGTACCCCAAGGTATTATTGTTATGATCAACATAGTACTGGTAAGTTCATGTACCCCAAGGTATTATTGTTATGATCAACATAGTACTGGTAAGTTCATGTACCCCAAGGTATTATTGTTATGATCAACATAGTACTGGTAAGTTCATGTACCCCAAGGTATTAATGTTATGATCAACATAGTACTGGTAAGTTCATGTACCCCAAGGTATTATTGTTATGATCAACATAGTACTGGTAAGTTCATGTACCCCAAGGTATTATTGTTATGATCAACATAGTACTGGTAAGTTCATGTACCCCAAGGTATTATTGTTATGATCAACATAGTACTGGTAAGTTCATGTACCCCAAGGTATTATTGTTATGATCAACATAGTACTGGTATGTTCATGTACCCCAAGGTATTATTGTTATGATCAACATAGTACTGGTAAGTTCATGTACCCCAAGGTATTATTGTTATGATCAACATAGTACTGGTAAGTTCATGTACCCCAAGGTATTAATGTTATGATCAACATAGTACTGGTAAGTTCATGTACCCCAAGGTATTAATGTTATGATCAACATAGTACTGGTAAGTTCATGTACCCCAAGGTATTAATGTTATGATCAACATAGTACTGGTAAGTTCATGTACCCCAAGGTATTAATGTTATGATCAACATAGTACTGGTAAGTTCATGTACCCCAAGGTATTAATGTTATGATCAACATAGTACTGGTAAGTTCATGTACCCCAAGGTATTATTGTTATGATCAACATAGTACTGGTAAGTTCATGTACCCCAAGGTATTAATGTTATGATCAACATAGTACTGGTAAGTTCATGTACCCCAAGGTATTAATGTTATGATCAACATAGTACTGGTAAGTTCATGTACCCCAAGGTATTAATGTTATGATCAACATAGTACTGGTAAGTTCATGTACCCCAAGGTATTAATGTTATGATCAACATAGTACTGGTAAGTTCATGTACCCCAAGGTATTAATGTTATGATCAACATAGTACTGGTAAGTTCATGTACCCCAAGGTATTAATGTTATGATCAACATAGTACTGGTAAGTTCATGTACCCCAAGGTATTAATGTTATGATCAACATAGTACTGGTAAGTTCATGTACCCCAAGGTATTAATGTTATGATCAACATAGTACTGGTAAGTTCATGTACCCCAAGGTATTAATGTTATGATCAACATAGTACTGGTAAGTTCATGTACCCCAAGGTATTATTGTTATGATCAACATAGTACTGGTAAGTTCATGTACCCCAAGGTATTAATGTTATGATCAACATAGTACTGGTAAGTTCATGTACCCCAAGGTATTAATGTTATGATCAACATAGTACTGGTAAGTTCATGTACCCCAAGGTATTATTGTTATGATCAACATAGTACTGGTAAGTTCATGTACCCCAAGGTATTAAAGTTATGATCAACATAGTACTGGTAAGTTCATGTACCCCAAGGTATTATTGTTATGATCAACATAGTACTGGTAAGTTCATGTACCCCAAGGTATTATTGTTATGATCAACATAGTACTGGTAAGTTCATGTACCCCAAGGTATTATTGTTATGATCAACATAGTACTGGTAAGTTCATGTACCCCAAGGTATTATTGTTATGATCAACATAGTACTGGTAAGTTCATGTACCCCAAGGTATTATTGTTATGATCAACATAGTACTGGTAAGTTCATGTACCCCAAGGTATTATTGTTATGATCAACATAGTACTGGTAAGTTCATGTACCCCAAGGTATTATTGTTATGATCAACATAGTACTGGTAAGTTCATGTACCCCAAGGTATTATTGTTATGATCAACATAGTACTGGTAAGTTCATGTACCCCAAGGTATTATTGTTATGATCAACATAGTACTGGTAAGTTCATGTACCCCAAGGTATTATTGTTATGATCAACATAGTACTGGTAAGTTCATGTACCCCAAGGTATTAATGTTATGATCAACATAGTACTGGTAAGTTCATGTACCCCAAGGTATTATTGTTATGATCAACATAGTACTGGTAAGTTCATGTACCCCAAGGTATTAATGTTATGATCAACATAGTACTGGTAAGTTCATGTACCCCAAGGTATTATTGTTATGATCAACATAGTACTGGTAAGTTCATGTACCCCAAGGTATTATTGTTATGATAAACATAGTACTGGTAAGTTCATGTACCCCAAGGTATTATTGTTATGATCAACATAGTACTGGTAAGTTCATGTACCCCAAGGTATTATTGTTATGATCAACATAGTACTGGTAAGTTCATGTACCCCAAGGTATTATTGTTATGATCAACATAGTACTGGTAAGTTCATGTACCCCAAGGTATTATTGTTATGATCAACATAGTACTGGTAAGTTCATGTACCCCAAGGTATTAATGTTATGATCAACATAGTACTGGTAAGTTCATGTACCCCAAGGTATTATTGTTATGATCAACATAGTACTGGTAAGTTCATGTACCCCAAGGTATTATTGTTATGATCAACATAGTACTGGTAAGTTCATGTACCCCAAGGTATTAATGTTATGATCAACATAGTACTGGTAAGTTCATGTACCCCAAGGTATTATTGTTATGATCAACATAGTACTGGTAAGTTCATGTACCCCAAGGTATTATTGTTATGATCAACATAGTACTGGTAAGTTCATGTACCCCAAGGTATTATTGTTATGATCAACATAGTACTGGTAAGTTCATGTACCCCAAGGTATTATTGTTATGATCAACATAGTACTGGTAAGTTCATGTACCCCAAGGTATTATTGTTATGATCAACATAGTACTGGTAAGTTCATGTACCCCAAGGTATTATTGTTATGATCAACATAGTACTGGTAAGTTCATGTACCCCAAGGTATTAATGTTATGATCAACATAGTACTGGTAAGTTCATGTACCCCAAGGTATTATTGTTATGATCAACATAGTACTGGTAAGTTCATGTACCCCAAGGTATTATTGTTATGATCAACATAGTACTGGTAAGTTCATGTACCCCAAGGTATTATTGTTATGATCAACATAGTACTGGTAAGTTCATGTACCCCAAGGTATTATTGTTATGATCAACATAGTACTGGTAAGTTCATGTACCCCAAGGTATTATTGTTATGATCAACATAGTACTGGTAAGTTCATGTACCCCAAGGTATTATTGTTATGATCAACATAGTACTGGTAAGTTCATGTACCCCAAGGTATTATTGTTATGATCAACATAGTACTGGTAAGTTCATGTACCCCAAGGTATTATTGTTATGATCAACATAGTACTGGTAAGTTCATGTACCCCAAGGTATTATTGTTATGATCAACATAGTACTGGTAAGTTCATGTACCCCAAGGTATTATTGTTATGATCAACATAGTACTGGTAAGTTCATGTACCCCAAGGTATTATTGTTATTCACTAGATTTCAATTTAGTCTAATTAACACTGATGTCTTACAAAATAACTGACAAGATGTCAACATATGAGCATGCCAATTACATGTCAGATAGTTAACCTAGGGTGTAGTTGTAATACATGAATATTATCACCTAACATGACAGAATATATCTGGAATTAATGCATGATGGCACTAAACAGGTTCTCTCATAGAAAGACAAAATAATAGGAAGCACCTACGCAATGTTAACGCGACGATTGTTAGAATAGCTTCACAGTTGAAAAATATGTATTTCACTGTATTTGACTATAGTCAATCCTGTGTTAGCAGCCACCTCCGAATAAAGGCCATCATGTAAATAATGGCCATTCTTTAAAAATTTAACCGATTATTTGGGACAAAATAACTTCCGAAATTAAGACATTTTTACTTTATTGGTAAATTGCAAAAGAAACTTTCCTAAGAAAAAAATATACTGCATTTTAGTTGTAAAAATGGTAGTTCAAGGAGACCAACTTGAACATTTTATACAAGATGAATTATGGCATTTCTGTAACATCTTTGATTATAAATATACCAATAACGTAGTTTGGTTCACAACATTTTTAGTGGTCTTTGGGAATAAAGAAAACAAACATGTTAACAATGTGACCTTACCTATTTATCTGATCCTCATTGTGACGAACAGGAAGTTCAGCATATTCCGATGCATTCTGTAATGACAATGTGTGTGTACATCAGAAAATGATTACAATTTATTACTGATTACGGTAGAATAATTAATTTCATTTATTTTCGTTGGGCTCAATTTTCGTGGTTTTTACTAAAACGGCTATTTTGTAGGGACATAAATTCGTGGATTTTGATTTTTGAAAAGAAATGCTCTCAGCATTTAAATTCATGGGGATTTGATTTCGTGGAAGAGCCGACCCACGAAATCCACAAAATTTAATCCCCAACGAATAATTAATAATTCCACAGTAATATGTTATAAAAGATTTGATGCTGGCAAAACTACATTTTTAAAGTAAGTGAAACACATACAAGACCTCATTCTCAGATCTAATTCAGGGAGCCTGGCCCTGTCAAACAACCATTCATACTTCATCAACTATTCATAAAGTATGCATGAATAGTTCAAGAAAAAATATTGTTTTCATGAATTCCTTTCAAAGGGGAAGTAATACAAGTTGTTTGCCAACATATTATGGTCCTGGCCAAATTTGAGTACAAAATACATGTACAGTATAACCTCTCCAGAGCTACCCTCTCTTAAGCAACAACCTCTATACAACAACATGATTTTGCTACTCCCAAAGGGTGTTGCTTTGAAGAGGTTTCACTGTACATTAGATCATTCTATTAAATAGCAAATAAAAACCAAAGATACAAATAAATGAGGATCACTACAAATATTTCATTAATTGAACATCATAAATAGTTTCCTACATAAAGAATGTAATATAATGTTCTTTGATGTTATAAACTTAGAACTAGTTTTTTTATTTCTGAGATTTTACATACACAATACTTATAATGTGTAGATCAAGAACAAAGAATAAATCAATAAATTGGTTCTAAGTTCCAAATAAATCATAAAATACACAACATAGACAACAATGCCAAAATATCTGCTTGGATTTGATGTTACATATACTTTATCAGGCCTGTAGGAAGCGACTTTAGAGGGGGGAGGGCTAATTTTAGATTTTGTCTGACAAGGGGGGATACTCAATTACAGCCCCTATTTATTACTAAGACCCCCCCCTCACCCCCCCCGGGTTCCAGCAGCCCTGCACATCATGTAGATAATGGTCCATAAAACAAGTATATTTCAGTTGAATCCGGATTGGTCCAAGGGCACACTTAAATTTTAAAAAAATCCTTGACATTTAATTGTTATTCCCTGTCAAATTATTAGTGTTATTCATACTTCATGAACTATTCAAGAATTATGCAAGAATATTTCAAAAATAAAATCTTGTATTCATGAATTCCTTTTGAAGGGGCTGCAGTTAGGTCAAATTTTTGTTAGTTTCTGGTTACATGCTCATCAAAATATGAGTAGGTAGGTCATGGCATTAAAATATGAGTAGGTAGGTCATGGCGTTAAAATATGAGTAGGTAGGTCATGGCATTAAAATATGAGTAGGTAGGTCATGGCATTAAAATATGAGTAGGTAGGTCATGGCATTAAAATATGAGTAGGTAGGTCATGGCATTAAAATATGAGTAGGTAGGTCATGGCATTAAAATATGAGTAGGTAGGTCATGGCATTAAAATATGAGTAGGTAGGTCATGGCATTATTTTTTGTTTGTTTCAAATGGGTGCTGAAATGTGCAAAAATGAGAAAGTGAATTTCCATTAATCAGACTAATAAAAAGTCTAGGGTTGCAGGGAAAAGTTAGGGTAGATCAGATGACCACAAACAAAGAATTTTTTTATTCCTAAGTACAGATGAATGTTTAATACTCAGGGCTCTCGGAAACGGTTGATTATATATATGCATATTTTGACACATACTTTTTGGAAAAGGACGCTAAAATCCGATCACGAGTTCGAAGGATGCACAAAAATTTATAAATAAAGTTCCAATGTGTCCTCCCAACAAGCATAATCATCTGAGCGTACAATCCACTTGTCAAGGTGGAGCTTAGATTTGTAACAGTTATGCTTCCTAATATAAGCCAATCAGAATGTGAGATTGATGAAGTATTATACTGTATCTATTTGGTTCGATATAATTAAGAACAGGACAATTTGTCTCAGCTAAAATCTGGAAGTAATGTTTGCTAATTTGTTAACATTTATCTTAAAAAGTGATGAGCAAGCATATAATGACAGTGATGAGTTGAACTGGTTTCAGTATCAAAGTATAATAATAAACAGACACATGTTTGTAATGCTTTTGTTAGGATTCTGAACTAACTTAATCTATTCTTAAAGTGATAAGGGCCAAAACAATAATATTCATGTTTACGGTTACCCGACTGACCCTAAAATTCCTTACAGTAAAAATTGAAAGCATAAAAACATTTGGGAACAAATCGTAAATCAAAAATATTTTATTTTTACTATGTGCACACAGTCATGATTGCTATAATACAGCCATGTGATAGCTATTATGTGGCCATGCCATAGGTAGCTATTGCGTGTGCACATAGCAGCTTTCATGTGGGCACTAAATAATGTCCCCATTACACCACAGTACAAAAGGTATGTTTAGATAAAAGGAAATGTTTTGTTACCTTAGCCCTATTTTTTGGGGTTAACTCACCATAAACATGATTTTTTCCCTAGCCTTATATACATTCTTAGTATAACAGTTACTGGTACTTATCTATTACATACACATGTAGACGGTTTAAACACCTGACCTCAGATTTCACCTTACCATGAAGCTTGACAGAGTCAAATTTTCAAGGTCGTTTATAAACTCGCTACATGTGTTACATCTAGTTTATCATTTAACAGAAGAGTAAAAAATAATAACAAATTTCTACCTTGGAATGTTAGCATTTATTCCAAAGCATCTGTGTAACCTGGAATTCTTCTATGATATCAGAATTAATACCATCAATAAGTTCCCTGTCCACCTGAGTTTTTTATCACAGAGATACAGCAGCCTCATTATAACTGAGATAACATTAAAGGAACTATTAAGATGTATAACCTTTAATCTCCAATTAATTACCTGTTAGTTATTTGGGGTAATAGCTATGATAAACTTACTGAATATAAATCTAGCTTGATTTTATAACTGTAGATAGATTTCAGAGAAACTGGCCAACTAAGCTTAATTTCAAACCTGAACTTTTTACATAAAAAATAAAAATCTGACTACATTCTTATTCTACATGTATATCGTATATGCTTTAATATGCGAAGCTGCCAATGGCAGTTAAAAATCAAAGTACTGAAAGTACGCATGAAAAGTGAACTTACATGGACTTGCACTGTAACATGGAATGGGAACCAGTTTATTTAACAATTACATGATGCATGTAATAGAGTGTAGAAATTTGGTCCACATCAAAATTCATGTGCGCTGAACGAGTGACAGCTATGGAGAGCTGAACAAGCATTCAGTTTCCATTCAGGTTAGTATGTTATGTACTTGTTATACATATGTATCATTAGCCCAGTCGGTTAACTTAATAAATAAGAGATGAAATCTATTAATGATAATTCAGCATGCACATAGAAAGCTGAGATTACATCTAGATGATACAGTACAGGTAACTGCAGTCAAATGGAACAATAATTGTGATGTTTGATTTTCAGACCACAGAAGGTCATCTTGCGACCTTGACAAAGGACATTTAAGTACAGAATTATATCTAGTCAAATAGCTTTTCATACTTCATGAACTATTCATTAAGTATGCAAGAATAGTACAAGAAAAAATTATGTTTTCATGAATTCTATGTGAAAGGGTTGTTTCTAATGATAAGAAAAATATATACAATTCTAACATATTTGTATTGGAAAACTTGCATGATGTAATCTTAAAACAATACTGTAATCAAATTCCCTGAAGTGGACAGTAGAAACAAGAAGGCCATGATTGCCATTTACTCGCTCACCTGAATATAGACTGCAACTTGTTTTATATCATTGCAACTTTGGTCATATACATGTTTAACTAGGAGAGCCTTACGCTGACAAAGAAATCATCAAGACAGACATTTTGGGCAACTCTCATCAAGACTTGGTAAAAAAAATGTCTTTACAGTGTTATCAAGGTATCCAGTGATTTGATTTGGTGACCTAGTTTATGACCCAAGATGACCCATGTCCATGCTTGTCCATGATATCATAGAGACATACATTCTGACCAGGTTTGGTGAAGATACAAAAAATACTGTTGGTGTTAACAAGGCTTTTCTGTAATATGACCTGGTGACCTAATTTTGACCCCAGATGACCCATGTTCGAAATTGTCCAACACAGTCTAAAGACAGACAATCTGAGAAGGATAAATGAAGATTCAATCAACTGTTCACAAGGTTTTCATTTGATTTCACCCCAAGTGTTTACCCCAAATGACCCATAGATGTTTGAACTTGTCCTAGATAAAATTAACATTAAGACTATTTTTCTGAAAAAGTCTGATGAAGATCAAAACTAGGGTTTATAGAGTGTTAACACCGTAAATGTGGACAAAAAGAAGCCGAACGCTAAACATATTGACTGATCCTAATAGCTTACAGAGCACTACATGCTCAGGTGAGCTCAAAATGGAGGACAAAACATGGTCTCCAATCATTATGTACATTTATATATTTTTTTTACTTCACTACTTACTGAGAGCACATCTATGAGTTCAGGGAATGTATTTTCAGCAGCTAATTCACTCTGAAACATCCTCATAGTAAGATGAGTGAGATAATAGTAGGAAGATATTCTACCTAATGTTTGTGGTAACACGGTGGAGCCATCCTGTAATATATCAAACATAGATAAATAAACTAAAATAGATCAAGGGAGCTTACCTGTTTTAGTGATTTAGTTTCTAAAACATAAAACAGAAGATCAAATCTTCTTAACACCTGAGTAACATTTAATGACAAATTTGACTACAAAATTCAGCCAACAACACCCCTACCATCCCTTAATAGCACAATCCAATCAGCACAATGAATTCCCAATAAAACCCCTTGGCATCAATAGTGCAAACATCTTATTTACCTATTTCAGTGGGTTTCAACAAATTTTCATTTATAATATAATAAAATTATAGGGCGGATAGTTAACCTTACCAGTTTTCCTGGACTGTATTCTAACCAGTACTAACTTACTCCTCCATAAGGAGACGGCAACTTCGCCACATATGAAGGAAAATCAACACTTTGTCAAATTTTCATGGAAGGACTTGACCAGTCGCGACCTGGATTCGAACCTGGATGGCTGAGTTACGAGTCCAGTGCACTAACCATGATACCACGGCCACAGTCTTGCAAACATCTTAGGTGCAGTCCTGTAGCATGGAGAGTCCACTTGATGTAGCTTTATATTCATATTTGAATTACATAAATAATTAAGCTAAACTGAGGTTCTAATTCTTAAAGATTATACCTAGATCACATTGTTACTACTTAACAGTTTGGATACTTTAAGTACTGTAAATCTGTTAAGATTTAAAGATTTCTGTGTTACTATAATATGATAAAACATAAGGTCGTTACCTCTCCTATTTCCAGACAATAAGAGCTCTCCAGATCAAACAGTGATCTTTCTACCAAGCCAGACAAGAATTTATTAATGCTGTTATGGTCTGTGTCATCTAAGTTGTAATAACTGAAAAAATATAAACAAAACACAATTTTTAAATAATAAAGATAACAAGATGTGTTTTATAAACACCATGCCCCCTCCGGTTGCCCTTTTTGAAAATGCACAGGCCCTGTAGAGATTGTCACGATGAACCAAGACATGAAGTTCGATGATTGCAGGTGGTAGCGTTTTGATTTAATAGGCAAGGTTAAATTTTGGTACAGGCAAACAAAGGACCGTAAATCTGCTAAAAATGATCGAATAAAAAAAACCTAACAATATGTGCTGGTGAACATGGTGACAATAGTTCTATCAAAGTTTGGTAAAAATCCTTTGAGAAATACAGAAGTAGTTGCAAACAAAAGAGTATTTCTGTATATATTACATAAGCACAAAATAAACAAAGGGCCATAATTCCGTCAAAATTTATTGAATAATAAAACCTTTACAACATGCATTGGGTATCTCGATAACAATAGTTCCATGAAAGTTTTATCAAAACCCCTTGAGAAAACAAGGAAACAAGAGTATTTCGCTGTTACAATCGCACAAAATAAACAAAGGGCCATAATTCCGTCAAAAATGATCGAATCACAAAACCCGGAATATATGTGTGTGGGTTCTTGGTAACAACAAGTCTGTGAAAGTTTCGTCAAAATCCCATGAAAAATGTAGGAGTAGTATCCTAAAAGAAATGATTTCTCTATATATTACATATATATGCACGAAATAAACAAAGGGCCATAATTCCGTTAAAATTTATCGAATCATAAAACCATTAAAACATGCATTGGGTATTTCGATAACAATAGTTCCATGAAAGTTTCATCAAAATCCCTTGAGAAAACAAGGAAACAAGAGTATTTCGCTGTTACAATCGCACAAAATAAACAAAGGGCCATAATTCCGTCAAAAATGATCGAATCACAAAACTCGGAATATATGTGTGGTGGTTCTTGGTAACAACAAGTCTGTGAAAGTTTCGTCAAAATCCCATGAAAAATGTAGGAGTAGTATCCTAAAAAAAATGTCAGAATTTTTTTAAACACAATGACCCTGTGACCTTGACCTTTGACCTGAAACTGTACAGGTCCTGTAGACGATACGGGGGCATAAAAAATGACCTTTAACCTCTTTATCTGACCTTGACCCAGATCAAGTCAATGCATGATATCCCACCTACTGGAACACTTGTCTGCAAAGTTATGTGATAGTAATTTCCACATGATTTTAGAAATTAATTCCTCAGACAATAGTCTATAAATTCTATCAAAGGGCCATAACTCACATAAAAATATCAATCTCTTAATCAAACATCATACCAAGTTTTTATAGAGGTACTATACATGTGTATTGATTTTCCGACTAGTAACATCACAGGATTAGTTAAAAGTATGAAGTACTTACTGGTAGATGAATAATCCACTTTATGGGCAGATAATCAGCAGATTGTTCAGATCTCTGATAAACAGGAATGCTTAATAGTCAGACACTACATGCTAGGAAACAATCAGACCCTCATTTCAATCAGAACACTACAGTATGTAACATATTTTCTAATTACATAGACACAAGGACTACAAGCTAGGTCCATTAGATCACAAAAAATTATCATCCTAGAATGACTTAATTAATAGACATAAAACAAAAAAATCTCATAAAAAAGTTTGAACATACTGAGTCCAACTTGAACGAATGGCAACCTGAGAATTAAAGCTACAACATGAACAATGATTGTGCTTCAGTACATATTACTTCTTTTGTTTTTCACTTGGGGGTTTAAATTAACCTTGCACCAACAGTCAAGAGTCATTAGGAGACTTTTCTGGGTTCAAAAGTGGATGATGACTCCATGCGTACCAATGGGTTGAACTACTCAAACCATCTGTAAGCCAACTGAACAGCTTCCATACATGTCAATTGTTCCCAGGTTGGACAGTGAGAGACTAGAGATTACTAGTCTGAGACTATAACTGCAGAGGCCACAAAACTAATAAGCTCTAAATAAAGGCATACTGTGCTTGAGGGCCACAAACATCATCTTCCGTTGGTGGCCCTTATAAAAGGTTTGACTATACAGTTGAAACGCGATAGTTCGAAATGCCACGGGAACGTCCGAAAATTTCGTACTATCGCACTTTTCGAACTATCGCATCTTTTTGTTTGTGAGAAAAAAGACTGGAATATTGTGATGACCCCGCCCGTTAGAGCATGATTTCAACACGTTTTATTATGTTTCTGCTGGAACCGAATTTTCCGCGGCTGAAAACGGTCAAAATCGGAACAAGCTGAATTTAATTGTTTACCGGAGACAAGCTTTGCAAATGATAGCTAAACACACAAGGGAAATAAATCTTTCTCGTAAAGTTAATCTAAAAAACAATACGGTTCCGTACTTTTCCCGGATTACTTAGCACAAAACAAACAAAATTGCGCCGTTTTTTTTAATTTTCTCATCATTTATTTGGTCATATATCTTTGCTAAACATGTATATGTGTCTTACGCATGAAAGTATTTGCCCTGGATTGCCACATATGTTTGACCTGCGTCTGCTACGCACGTACGACATTTACACGAATGATTACGGTACGGTAAACAATTACGAAGTATACACACGACCATTATAGTCTATATTCTAAATGCTTATAATTTTATACGCTTATTATAATTAAGATTTTCACAGTTTTATGGCCAAATGATTTCTTTTCAACAATGACACGTGTCAAAGTGGTAGACAAATAAAATAAATTATTTCTATCTATCGAATAAATTGAATAGGTGTGAAAAACAGCGCAGTCACTTCGAACTTTCGCATCGTTTTACAGAGTAAAAACGTATCTGGGGACTTCAATTTTATTTCGAACTTTCGCATTTTTCGTACTATCGCATTTCGAACTTTCGCATTAAATCTATATTGAAAATAGAAGGAAATTTGCCGGGACTGACTAACGATTTCGAACTATCGCATTTTTCGAACTATCGCATTTCGGACTATCGCGTTTCAACTGTATTTATAAGACTAGGACCAATTACTCCACACCTTCATCCATGTATTATAATGTTTAATCATCTCTGAAGAATCATATTTTTATAATAAGCAAATTCACTCGTCCAAAAAACTAACTTTGAAAGAACTACAGTCATACCTGTGAACAAAGGCCACCCTTGGGAAAGCAAATGTGGCCTTTATTAACAGGTGGCCCATATTCAGACACCATGGGTTGAAAGGAATGGCCTTTATTCATAGAGTGGCCTTTATTCACAGAGTGACCTTTATTCACAGAGTGGTCTTTATTCAAAGGGTGGCCTTTATTCACAGGGTGGCCTTTATTCTATTCACAGAGTGGCCTTCATTCCAGGGTGGCCTTTAATTGGAGGAGGCCACAAGTTTAACTATAACTACAATCTAAATAGCCACCATATTGGAGTATGGTTTAAAATTGCTTGATAAAATTTTAGCAAAAAAGTCAATGATGCATGTACATGAATATTTTTTTTCCGTTAATCACCATTAACCATTGGAATAAATACAAAATACTAACTATTGAAAAATAAAATAGCATTTTTCCTTTACAAACAATAGATGACACGATTACTTTCAGGTTTAAATTTAACTGAGATCCATATTTCTGTTTGTCTCAGGTGTGGTATACTACAACCTTAATTAATGAACTGCACTCATTGACCTAATTATAAACTTTAAATATCAAAATGAAGCCAGACTTCTATCAATAAAGTAATTCAAGTCATGGCATAAAACCAAGTCAACAGGATTCCCTTTATTTTTGTAGATTACATGATAAAATAACATTATCTTCCTTGTTAGCTCCAGTACATGCTGACTGATGTAAAGCTCTAAGTCTACAGGTTTTCATAGATTCTCAGCTTAAGCCTCAAGCTCCCTAATTAGGTGACAACCAACTTCATATGAATGTTTTGAGTTTGCACTTATTTTCAACCTATTTTGTTTGGTGTACAGTTAATGTAACCAGAGCTCCTAGATTCTGTCTCAGTACAAACCCCTTTCTCCGCAAGTTAATGACACCATCTCCACATGAATGATCAGTGAAGGAAGATGAATGGCCCTAGATGTAAAATCTTCCACAAAATCATCACTTAGAACACTTGACACAAAAAGGGTTAAAAGCTCCATACTCACTTGAGCTCTTTTAAAGTAAGCTTCCACAAATCAAGCATTGGTCTGTTTAACCTTATCAATGATCAAGGATATTTTTTTGAAAAATTGAAACTTGATGTTCGAAAATGTAATTTAATGGGGACTTAAAGGTCATTAAAAATGTACAGCTTATTTCAATTAACTAGAAATGTGTCAGGATGACACAAATCCACCCGCTGAGAGCTAAGTCAAAAAGGGGCTATATATAACTCCTGTGAAAAATGTATGGATTTTAACGGAAATCAAACTTGGCCAGTATTTAATTATTACACATCTTCATGTAAAATATGAAACCAATACATGACTCATTTCTTGAGTAATCGCTAGGAAACCAAAATTTGAAGTGACAGACACCAAAATTTGAACAGACAGACGGATAGGGGAAACACTTTATGCCCTTTTGCCTTTTAAAAATTTATAGCAAAGAAAAACCTGCAACGAAGGATCTGGTAGTTGATGGGAATATAAGAACAACAGATTCTGATTAATATGATAGGCAAATTGTCCTAAATTGTACCATACAAGCTCTTAAAAATATGAGTTCAAGTAAGATCCTTTGTATTATAATACCAGTAAGTTGAATTAAAAACAATGATTCATAACAATATTTCCATGTTCAAAACAGAAATGTTTTCAAACCAGTTTTAACATCATAAATACTATTTCTCATATATTCTTTTGTTTAGATTTAATTATGCAAGACTAACATCAATATTTTTTATGCACACACCTGCAGGAAGGATGAGACACAATTAACGCAACGCCAAGAGGAAGTAGGTCACACTACCGCAGGAACTGGAAGACAAGTTCCACACCGGAAAACTAAGAATCCGGTTATCCAAGATTAAATAGATCCTATCGGTTAATTTACTAGTAAAACTCTCTTGTAACATGCTTCAATATTTTGGCATGGAACAGACCAGGTAGTACATATCGTAATGTTTACACTGTGCTGGTTATTTTTACCTGGCAAATGATCATCAAACTAGCTACGCAACCAACTAATCATAACAGAAACAGCTGATTTCTGCCATAGTTACCTGGGTTTAGATTGCATGCGTACTGGATTTACAAATTTTCAGGGTACCAAATTTACAAACTATACGGGTACCAATATTTTTACATCATTAATTTTGTATGTGCAGAACATATTCTGAGCTGCAGGATGGATGTGAATAATTGTCATACTTTAAAATGTATGTAAATTAAAATATAAACAAACAAAAAAACATTTTCATTTGACATCTGTTTTTACTGATTGATAAGAATTATTAGAGGTCTTCTGAATTATACAAAATGGATTACTGTTCACACAAGAGATTTAAAAACAACTGAAGAAATAGAACATCTTCAAGAAAACCAGGTAATGTTAGTTTTTTTAATATACTTAACTCATCTTCATGTTCTAGCAATGCCATCATTTATTTGTTTATTTTGACAAATCATTCATTATCATTAGTGTTATAGATATTTCAAATGCTCTAACTGTTGACACAGAAATCTTTGAATTCTGTGAACTTTCAGGAAGAATTGATCAAGCATTAATTGACATGGCAACTGAATTTGAATCATATGTAAAAAAAACTCATTTGTAAATGTCAAAACTAACTTCATGAACAACCCTGAATACTGTACTGATCAGAATCCATTAAAAATACAATAATTGGGGCAGTAACTCTGTAAATTAAAGGGGAGTAACTCTCATAATGTAACTCATACATCACTGTTTTTTCTCATAAATCTGATTGAAACAGTTAATCCTACACAGATTGCATGCTGCAAAAACACCAACTTAGAATATTAAAGTTTGGTACAAAGTGTGCCAAGTCACTGATTATAACCAGAACCATTGTATAGAGATAAATCCCACAGCATATGAGGAACAAACTTCACAATGCCAAATATAAATAATCACAGGCTTGACACCCAATGTGCTGTTCTTCAAATAAGATGGAAAAAGATTTTTATTACTTAAAAAATGTCTCCAACTTTCTGCAATTCAACTGGTACCAGATCTATAGTGCATAATAATTGTTCTATTCTGTAGATAGTATTAACTCCTTCCAACAGAATTCATGAAAACATGAAATTTTCTTGAACAATTCATGCAAACTTCATAATTTTTTTTTATTTTAGTTCATGAAATATTAATAACTATTTGACAGGGGTCACTTTTAAGGGACAACATATGGAAGAAATAAATACAGTCATCTTATTCAGGTTTTATGCCTGTGTTCGATAACTTAATAAGTACAGTTATTCATGCAATGACAAGCAGCTCATTTTAACAGTTTTCCATTATTTTATACCATATTACTAGCCTTGATCTCCGTTAATACTGTATTTTCATTTATTTTCGTTTTTTACTAAAATGGCTATTTTGTGGGGACATAAATTTGTGGATTTTGATTTTTTAAAAGAAATGCCTATTTCTGCAGTTAAATACATGGGGATTTGATTTAGTGGATGAGCTGACCAACGAAATCCACGAAATTAAATCCCCAATGAAAATTAATGATTCCAGAGTAACTGCCAACTTGTCTACATGAATTATCAATGATAGTAAATGGCTGGTCTTTAGTCTCCAACCAATTCCTTACACTGATCATGAGCAATGCCCAATTCATTACCTAAGGTCAAGAGACCTAATGTTTTAACTATTGAACTTTGTAGGTGGGTATAGGTGGGGTGAGAAGGGGCAAGGTTTATGTTGTCAAATTCATTGACATAATGTGTTCAAGCTCATGTCCAAAAGTTTGTTCTTTATCAACAGGGGGGCACTTAACTCAGGTATGACTTTATCAACAGGGGGGCACTTAACTCAGGTATGACTTTATCAACAGGGGGGCACTTAACTCAGGTATGATTTTATCAACAGAGGGGCACTTAACTCAGGTATGACTTTGTCAACAGGGGGGCACTTAACTCAGGTATGACTTTATCAACAGGGGGCACTTAACTTAGGTATGACTTTGTCAACAGGAGGGCACTTAACTCAGGTATGACTTTATCAACAGGGGGGCACTTTACTCAGGTATGACTCTATCAACAGGGGGGCACTTAACTCAGGTATGACTTTATCAACAGGGGGGCACTTAACTTAGGTATGACTTTGTCAACAGGAGGGCACTTAACTCAGGTATGACTTTATCAACAGGGGGGCACTTAACTTAGGTATGACTTTGTCAACAGGAGGGCACTTTACTTAGGTATATTACAGCATGTTGCCAAAGACAGTGACATGATACAAAACTCCATTTATTACTTCATCACAGCCTAATAATATTAAACAACAACACTCTTTCATATGTTTTCCCATACTTATCATTGCAGTAAATAATTAAAAGAGGCAGTCAACAGCTTATATCAGCCAGTAGTGTAGCATGCCATTCACCAAATTCTAGTTCAGTAATGTAGAAGCCTAAGTCCAATAAGCGAGAGAGGCTGTCGATTGAGAGGTCTTTTAAAATAAACACCTTCAAAATTAATGGAATTCATGAAATTTTTTCTTGAACTTTTCTTGTACAGTTCATAAATAGTTCATGAAGTATGATTGATTATTTGACAGCAGACTCAAGGTCACAGCCAATGTTTTCCTGTGACTGTACCCAATTACCAACAAATAAACTAAACAATCAGGTTTTTATCATTCCTAAGACCTGGACATTGTGAATTATGATAAGCATTGCATCTGTGGGGAATGCAGGGGAGGAAAAATTGCTTTAAGAATACCAGACAAAACTTAGAAGAGGGGCAAGAAGTAACAAGTTGTTCACGTCTTCCAATGAGTAACTTACAAACATTTTGTTCAGCTACACTCTTGTATAATGTTGCGTGAAAGAAAACAATTAAAAGGAGGAATAACAAACTGGATTCACAACATTTTTGTCATAGCTTTGTCTAACTGTTAATTATCCTCTTATCTAAATATATGTCAAATACTGTTAGCATTTACCATAAATTAAGTAAATTATGTATCTTTCATAGAGAACTAATGGACTCATAATGTTGGGGGTATGTCTTAGACAAAGTACATCTTATTTATGTATTTTGGTTTATACTTGTAGGGCATCTATAATGTCACATTTCAACTCATTCCAAGTCATGTTCAATTATAAATGTATTTTTGGAATTGTTTTTAAGATATAAAACAAACAATGCTGTTGCTGTATAATCACAGACAAATGGAACTTGAAAACATGCTGCTTTATAACCTCTAATACTGCAGAGAAAACATTGGCTTTAACTATGCTGAGTTATCTACACGAATGGTTAAATTACATTTGACTTATAAGATAATTTTTAAAGTTTGCAAGTATGTTGCTTTAAACTCTAATATAGCAAAGAAAACATTGTATTTAACCATGTCTAGCATCTGAATATCTACAAGAGTGGTTCCATTGGCAGCTTTTGTCAATGCCCTAGCTTTTATAAGACAATTGTTTACAGCTCTGTCAAATTTTAATTGATTGATGTTAGAAACAGAATCAAAATACAGAATGGATGGATCAAACCCATTACTTTCTCCTAGAAAAGGGAGTTGGCGTTAACAAGTCAGACCCTTGCAGCATAATAATTATCTTGATACAATTTACGTCATGGAACTAAAGATCCATGAATGCAGAAACCCTGAGCAAAATATAATGTCTCTTCATATGACCCAAGATAATATCAATTTTATACCAAAGACTTCATAATATTAATTAATTATTGATATATAAGTGTTTTTATTCTATAGTTCTGAAGTACTGGTAATTTAAAAGTAAGTGAATCACTTAAAAAGTAGAAGCAAAGCATATCTAGTTTATCCCACTTAGCAAACTTAACAACATAATGTCAGTAATGTAATGAAGCAATATGCAATATTTATTACTCTTAAGTAATTGATAATGCATTATGTCGATAAAAAAATGTAAATTTCAGATAAGAAAGGCAAATTATATTGAAAATAATTCAACATACAAAGTACATTACCTAAACATATGGAACAGCAAGATGTTAAAACAATTTAATTAAAGGTCAGTCAGAATTTTTGCAGCATAATTATTTTGAAAACAATAGATGGACAATGAACAAAATCCAAGCTGTTGCTACATGTATCAAACAAATTAAATAAAAACCTACAGAGTTAAGTGCCAACACCTTTTGATTGACAATCAATTGAAAATGATGCTAAACACACTATTTGCTAAACACACTATTGCACAGCAAAAACTCCCTCCTCTTAAAAGAAATGAAATAAAAACAAAGAGGCATATATAATATTCAGTACTGTGCTAACCACAACACAATCTGCCCAGATAAAGTTGTTGTACAAAATGAGAAACATTGAACCAAACATTACATAGTAAGTGTCTGTAGTTTGGAACACATCAAGATTAAACCTGTATAAAACATCCTAATAGTTTTGGGCAAGATGCCTACAACTGCTATTTCAAACATTGTCAAAAACAAAGCTAAGACAATAACAGAGATCTTATAAATAATGTTGCAGAGGATGAATTGGCAGAGTCTACATTCATAACTAAAGCGATAAAAAACCTTCCTGCTTTATATATGTACAAGGGAAGGTTTAATACTGTATCAATCAAACATTACGTAGAGAAATAGATGCAGTATATTTTTTAGAGGCTCCAGGTAAAAGTATTACAGAGATAAAAGATGATAAGGAATTCTGCAACCATGTTGTGGAGAAAACGTAACAGTATAGTGTAGTGGGAAATTTCGTAGTAGAAATGTTTGCCAAAAACTGTACATTACAGCTACCTGTTGGATTATAAATATGTAAACAACATTATTTGGGACAGGCATGCAGATAGTGATATATTTCCCACCATAAATTGGTGTTTATATCATACAGTACTAGAGTGCTATGTACTAATGATGCATTCCAACAGTGCATGACACAGTAATCAAAGTGCTGCATGCATTCCTAAACACTCAACATGTAATCCATGAATATAGGTGACAATGAAGTTTTCTTCAGTTAGTGGAGCTAAAACAGACATCTTTGTTGAAAGTCTGCACAGGACTGAGGTACAGCAGAGAATTTGTTATAAGCAAAATAAGAATTATTAAAACTAAGTCATGCAATTACGAATCATGAAAAATTTCACATGTTAATAAACAATGCCATTAAAGCAACAACTACATAATGCCATCAAGGGACCTCAAGGTTTAACTATTTAATACAATACCAATATTTGTTCACAATGTTTGAGTTATACTACAAAAGGCAAAACTTGCCCTAAATAGTTAGTGTTTACCAAAATTTCAACAGTAGTCTGCATTGTTCAAGTGTTAATCACAATGCCAACATATGACCACAATGTTTGAGTGTTTAAGTGTTAACCACAATGCCAACATATGACCACAATGTTTGAGTGTTTAAGTGTTAACCACAATGCCAACATATGACCACAATGTTTGAGTGTTTAAGTGTTAACCACAATGCCAACATATGACCACAATGTTTGAGTGTTTCAGTGTTAACCACAATGCCAACATATGACCACAATGTTTGAGTGTTTAAGTGTTAACCACAATGCCAACATATGACCACAATGTTTGAGTGTTTAAGTGTTAACCACAATGCCAACATATGACCACAATGTTTGAGTGTTTCAGTGTTAACCACAATGCCAACATATGACCACAATGTTTGAGTGTTTCAGTGTTAACCGCAATGCCAACATATGACCACAATGTTTGAGTGTTTAAGTGTTAACCACAATGCCAACATATGACCACAATGTTTGAGTGTTTAAGTGTTAACCACAATGCTAACATATGACCACAATGTTTGAGTGTTTAAGTGTTAACCACAATGCCAACATATGACCACAATGTTTGAGTGTTTAAGTGTTAACCACAATGCCAACATATGACCACAATGTTTGAGTGTTTCAGTGTTAACCACAATGCCAACATATGACCACAATGTTTGAGTGTTTAACGAAATATCAACAATATTCAGCAGTGTTCAAGTGTTCACCACAATGCCAACATATGACCACAATGTTTGAGTGTTTAAGTGTTAACCACAATGCCAACATATGACCACAATGTTTGAGTGTTTAACGAAACATCAACAATATTCAGCAGTGTTCAAGTGTTCACCACAATGCCAACATATGACCACAATGTAAGAGTGTTAGCTACAATAACAAAGTGTCCTTGACATTTCATCACGCTGCCAATGATTTACCTATAAGGTTTTAGTATATTTTTACAGAGGGAGTGGGAACAGTAACAATAGTTGGTTATTTGATCTCCATACAGTCTGAGTTTTGTAATAAAATTTGAGTGTTTTCCATAACACTAAAGTGCTTTAATCCAACAATCTGAATGTAATGATTATATGAATGCAAAATATATCACTAGAAATGTATGCAAGTATCTTCCTATCCTAAATTTCCCAAAAAAGTAGAAATAACAACTTTTCAGTGTCACCATCCAAAATACTGAGCAATTTCTGTGGGAATTGGTGAGGCAATTGGCATGTATTGGTCATTAACACCAGGCACAATAGGGAACCAGGAAAAGCTATTTGAAGCAAGAAATGTTTATGAAACAGTCATATGCCCCCTGTGACCTTGAACTTTGACATACTGAATTAAAAAACAATAGGTGTGATCTACATGTGATGACCAACCTGCCAACCAAATCTGAAGAGCTTAGGCCAACTCATTCTCCAGTTATTGGTCAGATAAGGTTTGGTTATGGATGGACTGACTGACCGAAGGACCTTCCGACCAACATGTGCAAACAATATACCCCTTTTCTTCTAAAGGGAGCATAAGAAGAGTAAGGTTACAACTGCCAGGTCCTCCTTTCCTTCTTTCCCCTCTTTCTGGGCGGCCCTGAAATGGCCAGAGCTGTTGAATGGGACGTTAAAAAACAACAGATGAACAGACATTGCAAACTACATATTAGATCTTACACTTACAGGTCCTTATTATTTCTGTCAGGTGTGAGGTGGGATTCCTTGATGTAAACAACCCAGGAATAATCAAACAGCCTGGGTTAGTTATGTCACTATAAAAACGCCCATGATACAGGTGTCCGCAGCACATAACTTACTGCAAAATTTAACGAGAGTAAAACTAGCATTGAGAGCAGCTGAAATTGTCGGCACACTTAACGCACACTTAACACAACACCTGAATTTCATTAAACTAAAATTAGAGTTCAACTTGTGACAGAAGAGCTTAGAGAGCCCTTGATCACAGCCAACCCACCTGTACCACTACAATAGAAGAATTACATGCCCCACTTCAATCAATTAATAGTTGAATGTTGTAAAATTTGAATAGCTCAAAAATAGCTTAAAAGTCAATTATGTAGTACTATGTTACATTCCACTCCAAAATAACAAAGGAAAAGGAATTTTCACCATGTTTCATCCAGAGCTTTTAAAAAACTGGTGCTGGCCTCATCTTATTATAAGCATTGTAATTATACCAAATCAATTCCAGAATACCTTGCTGTGTGATAATTAAAGTAAAGTAGATGCAATGCATTCTTAAACTCATTGACCTTCTGTTTTTGGAAACTGCACAATAGTTCAGCTTTCCATAGCTGTCATGAATTTTGATGCAGACCAAAGTGCTACATTTTTGTACATCCGCAGTGCAATCTTGTTCCATATGTTGCAGCGCAAATCTGTGAAGTTCAGTTTCCATGAGTACTTTCAGTACCTTGATTGATACTTATAAGAAATTTCTTACAAGATATATTGAGAAAGTTTTATTGTAATTATCTCATGACTGGAGACCTATGAGGACATTGACACTGACTGCATAATCAAACACTCCAAATGCATTTAATAACAAACTTATAAGCTTCAAGCAAATCAAAGATACAGTGAAATCAAAGATACAGTGAAATCAATGATACAGTGAAATCAATGATACAGTGAAATCAATGTTAGTGGCCACCTCTGAATAAAGGCCACCCTTTGAATAAAGGCCATAAGTTGAAGTAATGTCTGAAACCATAAGTTGAAGCAATGTCTGAAACCATAAGTTGAAGTAATGTCTGAAACCATAAGTTGAAGTAATGTCTGAAACCATAAGTTGAAGCAATGTCTGAAACCATAAGTTGAAGTGATGTCTGAAACCATAAGTTGAAGCAATGTCTGAAACCATAAGTTGAAGTAATGTCTGAAACCATAAGTTGAAGTAAAAAAAATAATTTTATACTCTATCAAATCTGAGAACAAAGTGACAGTTAAAGGGGAGGTTAAAAAGTGGCCCCTTAGATGCAATTGGCATTCAATCAAAGATTTATTTTATCTACAATACATTCAAATCTGTGAAGAAATGTCATCCTTCAGAAAGGAGTAATCTGGTCTTTACTGACAGGGGGCTTTTATTCATAGGTTATTTTGTTCTATCTAACCAATGATGGTTTTTTTAAAAGGATGGCCCTTATTCACAGTGTGACCTCCATTTTGAAATGGCCCCTAACACAGGTTTGACTGCATCTATTAAATGTTAATTCAGAGTGGCTGTAGCTCACAAGGTGCTAATTTTGAATTAATTAACTGCAGGTTTGTCTCAAATAGAAAGAGATACCTGTTTGTAATTTCAATATCACACTGGATATATCACACCACATCTGGAATGTGAAATCTGTAAGCAAATTAGGCAGGTTAAAGTAGAAAGATTACAAGTTTCAAAGGAATAGTTGGCTACTGATAAGCATTTATGAGCACTTGGAAATTAACCAGAAAATTTGACCTCCTTTGAATTATTTCCCATGCTCTTTTATCAACATTGATACATTGATCATAAACAAAAACTTGTCTAAAATCTATAAATAGATAGCAAAGCATGGGAATCTACTTTTTTTGTATACCAATTCTTCTTCATCATGTCATCCTAGCTCATTAATGAACTAGATTCACATGTCGATAATGATTATTTTTTTAATCTAAACTTATTTTCTTTACATGGATTGTAGAGCAAATTCTAAAAAACATTGTTAACTACTCCGGATGACTGCTTCCTGTGTTCTGACCAGTACTCTGAAGTCTTATTTAATTTGATACTGTAACTTAATAAAACAAGAGGGCCAAGATGGCCCTATATCGCTCACATGACAATCACTGTTCACTCATTAAAACATTGTTTTGAACCAGTGACCTAGTCAGATGACCCATGTTAGAACTTGTCCTACATATAAATAAGACAAACATTCTGACAAAATTTGGTGAAGATCCAATCAAAACCATGAAAACTACAGCATAGACAAGGTTTTCCTAAGATTTGACCTCATGACCTAGTTTTTGACCCCAGACGACCTATGTTCGAATTTGTCTTACATATCATTAAGACAAACATTCTGACTAGGTTTGGTGAAGATACGATCAAAATTTGACATATCTACAGTGTTAATAAGGTTTTCCTAAGATTTGACCTTGTGACCTGGTTTTCGACCCTAGGTGACCCATATTTGAACTTGTCCTTAATATCATTAAGGCAAACAATCTGACAGGGTTTGGCAAAGATCCAATCAAAACCATGACATTTAGAGCTTTTACAAGATTTTTACCTAAGATTTGACCTTGTGACCCAGTTTTTGAACCCGGCTGACCCATGTTCATCCTTGACCCACATATCATTGAGGCAAACATTTTGACAAGGCTTGGTGAAGATCCAATTAAAACTGTGACATCTACAGTGTTAACAAAGTTTTCCTAAGATTTGACCTGGTGACCTAGTTATTGACCCCAGATGACCCATATTTATACTTGACTGTTATATCATTAAAACAAACGATTTGACAAAGTTTGGTGAAGACCCAATAATAACTGTGAAATCTACAGTGTTAACATGGTTTTTCATAAGATTTGACCTAGCGACCTAGTTTTTGACCCAAGATGACCCATGTTCGAACTCGTCCAAGATATTATGAAGACAAACATTCTGACAAGGTTTCATGATCATCCAATCAAAACAGTGACTTCTAGAGTGTTCACAAGGTTTTCCAGCAATTTACCCTAGTGACCTAGTTTTTCATCCGAAATGACCCAGTATCGAACTTGACCTACATATTATTAAAATAAACATTCTGACAAAGTTTCATGAAGATCCAGTCAAAACAGTGATTTCACAAGTGTTCACAAGGTTTTCCCTTATTTGGCCCTGGTTTTTTACCCAAAATGGCCCAATATCGAACTCGTCCGAGATTTTGTTGATATTAACATTCTGACCCAGTTTTGCTAAAATTGAGCTAAAAATGTGGCCCCTAGTGTGGTCACAACATAAAGTTTGACGACACACGATGCACACCGCACGACGCCGGACGGAGAGTGATCCTAATAGCTCACTTTGTCACTTTGTGACATGTGAGCTAAAAACATAACAAGAGGGCCAAGATGGCCCTATATCGCTCACATGACAATCACTGTTCACTCATTAAAACATTGTTTTGAACCGGTGACCTAGTTTTTGACCCCAGATGACCCATGTTAGAACTTGTCCTACATATAAATAAGACAAACATTCTGACTAGGTATGGTGAAGATCCAATCAAAATTTGACATCTACAGTGTTAATAAGGTTTTCCTAAGATTTGACCTTGTGACCTGGTTTTTGACCCTAGGTGACCCATATGTGAACTTATCCTTAATATCATTAAGACAAACAATCTGACAAGGTTTGGCCAAGATCTAATTATAACCATGACATTTAGAGCTTTTACAAAATTTTTACCTAAGATTTGACCTGGTGACCTAGTTTTTGACCCCAGCTGACCCATGTTCAACATTGACCCACATATCATTGAGGCAAACATTCTGACAAGGTTTGGTGAAGATCCAATTAAAACTGTGACATCTACAGTGTTAACAAAGTTTTCCTAAGATTTGACCTGGTGACCTAGTTATTGACCCCAGATGACCCATATTTATACTTGACTGTTATATTATTAAAACGAACGATTTGACAAAGTTTGGTGAAGATCCAATAATAACTGTGAAATCTACAGTGTTAACATGGTTTTTCATAAGATTTGACCTAGCGACCTAGTTTTTGACCCAAGATGACCCATGTTCGGACTCGTTCAAGATATTATGAAGACAAACATTCTGACAAGGTTTCATGATCATCCAATCGACTTCTAGAGTGTTCACAAGGTTTTCCAGCAATTTGCCCTAGTGACCTAGTTTTTCACCCGAAATGACCCATTATCAAACTTGACCTACATATTATTAAAATAAACATTCTGACAAAGTTTCATGAAGATCCAGTCAAAACAGTGATTTCTAAAGTGTTCACAAGTTTTCCCTTATTTGGCCCTGGTGACCTAGTTTTTTACCCAAAATGGCCCATTATCGAACTCGTCCGAGATTTTGTTGATATTAACGTTCTGACCCAGTTTTGCTAAAATTGAGCTAAAAATGTGGCCCCTAGTGTGTTCACAACATAAGTTTGACGACGCACGATGCACACCGCACGACGCCGGACGCTGGACGGAGAGTGATCCTAATAGCTCACTTTGTCACTTTGTGACATGTGAGCTAAAAACAAAGTGCATGCTTGCAAGCATTTGATAGCTTTACAGACTCCAAATTGAAGAGTTTATTTTAATATATACTTTAGTGTTCAAAGCTAGAGAGTTTCAACTTTATACAACTGCAAGCATTTATATAAAGAGAAGACACCTGTAAGATTTTGGCAGCAAGTTACTATAGTAATTAAAGATTCTACAATCATTCAGTATCTGATAACTTTCCCAGTATTGCAACCGATTTTACCATTTCTCTGCTAAAACAGTAACCTACAATAAAGCTTTGCAGTATTATATGATGTACATTCATATATTGGACACTATACAGATGTAAACATTGATTGCAATGTACTGTATGTTCATACATTGAAAGGGACTTCTGTAGTTGAGTTAGTGATGTACCTGAATGACCGGAAAAAATCGATTAGCTAGTAGTAGAAGCTTGTCGATGTCGATGATCGATGTCACATTTTCATAATCGATCATCAGATATCGGCTGTTGGTGTTGTACTAAATCCCATATAAATTTGTTTATATCTTGCACATAACTGTATTCATATACCAGAAAGTATTTAAATGTTAACATTGAGTACAATACAATAAATGTACAAATATAAAGATACATTCCAGAAAATGATTTTATACCCATCTTATTTATAAAACCACTTTTTTCACTTTGATGTAGGCATGTTGTTGAAGCTTATCTTATCAACAAAATAAACAAGATGGCTATCATGGCCCTAATACATCGCTCACCTGAACAACCTGATGATCTGACAACTTGGTAAACAAAAGCAGAAACAATTTTGACACTGAAGCTTACATTGATCAATCTTGGTACATGACATTGCATAGACCACTGAAAGATTTCCTTACATAATCCTTGTAAAAACATGACCCTGGGGTGGGGCCAACTTTGACAATCTGGAAGAAGACCATACTGAAATGCTACACCATAATTTTATATCTCAGCACTAGTGGCTTTAATTGGCAAAAAAGACATTCCAAGGTTTTCCCAATACTATCAACGGAAAACTAGTGAACCCAAGTTGTGGCTAATTTTGACCCAAGGGGCATCAATGGTAAATCTTGACAGAGGACCATTCAAGAATTACCACTGTATGTGTTTGATTGATATTGGCTCAGTGCTTTCTGAAGAAATTTCATGTTAGCCTTATTCAGCGAACCCATAATTATAACATACAGTTAACCTAATTATAACATACAGTTAACCTAATTATTACCTGCAATAAACATATAATTATTACTTACAGTAAATCTTGTTTTTTTACATACAATAAACTTGATAATAAAACCACCCATGGGGCCAAAAAGAATGGTCTAATATTGAGGTGGTCTCATTATCAAAGTGGGATATGGAAGACCTGATATCATTTAAAAACAAGAAGTGTGAAACATGGATGCCTTCTAAAGGCCAACTGGATATATGACCTTGATCTTTGACCTACTGACCTCAAAATCAATAGAGGTCATCTACATGTGATGACCAGCCTCCCTTTCAAATCTGAGGAGCTTCGGCCAAATAGTTCTCTAGTTATTTGCCGGACAAGGTTTTTGTGCTGAAGGTGACCTTGACCTTTGATGTACTGACCTCAAAAATACATCTACAGGTGATTACCTACCTCCCAACCAAATCTGAAGAGCTTAGGCCAAATAGTTCTCTATTTATCGCCTGGATAAGGTTAAGTTATGGATGGACCATTACCAACGGACCTACAGACTGACTGACCGACAAGTACAAAAATAATGAAGTGGCTTTACTACTGAAGTTGTTACTAAGTGAGGTTGCCTTGTGTTTTATAAGTTTCAATTTACTAATCTGTGGTTTAAATGGCCCAATCGACAACTATAATCATTTCAAAGTCGCCCTTGAGAGAGGGGAGATAAGATAAAGAAGAACCAGGCACTTTTTCTTACTTTTTCAAATATTTTTTCCTAGTTCTTTATCATGCCTCAGGTGTAAAGTACTAATACACACCTTGGCCATCTTCCTATGATTTTCTATGCACTGTACTTGGCTCAGTAGCTAGCACTGAAAAAGCTTCCCTGAGAAATTTGAAAGGCCGATCCTAGAATCGAACCCACAACCTTTCGTTTACTAGTCCAGTGCCACTGATCACCCCTATAAATTTCAAATGACAAACAAACCCAATATAATTATATATAATAATATAAAATGTTCACAAAAGCTTTGAAAAGCGTTGCAGATATCTTAAAGTAAAGCAAATTCATAAATTTCAGATAAGTGAGAACTTTTCCTGATGGAAAAGATTGTAGTATAAATAGAAATATGAAACCCATCAAACATATAATAAATAATAAAATAATATCCCACAAAACAGCTGATGATTCTATGAATTACAAACAATAAAATATAAAGAAACAATATTACAAACTTGAGATAAAATACAAGATATACCTATACCTTGATAATATATATAGTCTGCTATTTGTATATAATATAATTAACAACACACTTAGAATTTTCACTGTATTTATAAGCCCCCTTTTTATTCTTTCCCAGGTATCACGAATGTACTTTAATCTCAGGTTGTGAAAACCAGACAAAACAGGTGCAGCGTACAATTATCATCAATGTCAATAATAAAAATTTCATGGGTAATTTTTTTGCCGAAGTCTTTTGTTGCATGCATGATGGTTGCTTAGCATAACACTCTGGTAGTGATTCCATAACTAAAACAAAGATACGTTCATTTTATGTCAACCCCTTAATGAGCTCTTGTTTGCATATGTTTGTAACCAAGATTATCATTAATATTTAGGTGAGTTTCGATCATGAACAATGGCAGAATTCCCAAACAGGATAAATTTTGCTTGCTTCAGTACCTGACAGAACAACAACTAGATTATTTTACCTAATTAAAATGAACTGTTTGTTTATTTGCACTGCATGTGTGCATGAATTTGTACTGTAAATGCATTGTCAATGATTATTTCATTCATGCCACATGTCTAATCTATATTAATTGTCTTTTGATAATCAAAGTACTAAAAGTTCTCATGGAAACTGAACTTACACTGCAACATTGAATGGGAACTATAGTTTAACAATTGCATGACGGATGTAGGAAAACATAGAACTTTTATCCGCATCAAAATTCATACATGCCCATGAGTGACAGCTATCATTCAGTTTCCAAAAATTAGAAATGTCAAAAAGAAATACAGACAATCCTGGGTTAATGGTCATCTGTTAATAATTGCAACCCTCAATTAAATCTTTATACAAGAGGGCCAAGATGGCCCTTTATCGCTCACCTGAGAACAAAGTCACAATTATTAATGACAAGATAATATAGTTTCCAACTCGTATAATCCATTTTTATGTAGATTTTGAGATCAAAACCAACAATGAAGGTATAATACTGTTAAACAAGCTAAAACGTAGCAAATTTTCTAATCCAAGGGCCCATAACTCTTGAAGTTCCGGTCCGATTCCACCCATAACTGAACTTAAAACCGTAAGGTCATAAACATTCATTGTAAATATGATTAGGATCAGTGAATAAATGAAGGTGCTAGAGTGTAAACAAGCTAAAATATAGCAAATTTTCAAAGTCAAGGGCCCATAACTCTTGAAGTTCTGGTCCGATTCCACTCATAATCGGAATTGTCCAAGATCTTTTGGTTATACACATTTACTGAAAATATTATTAGGATCGGTGAATAAATGAAGGCGCTAGAGTGTAAACAACCTAATATATAGCAAATTTTCAAAGTCAAGGGCCCATAACTCTTGTAGTTCTGGTCCGATTCCGCCCATAATCGAACTTCTTCAAGATCTTTTGGTTATACACATTAACTGCAAATATGATTAGGATTAATGAAAAAATAAATGTGCTAGAGTGTAAACAAACTCCAATATAGCAAATTTTCTAAGTCAAGGGCCCATAACTCTTGGAGTTCTGGTCCGATTCCGCCCATAATCGATCTTGTTCAAGATCTTTTGGTTATACACATTTACTATAAATATGATTAGGATTGGTGAATAAATGAAGGCGCTAGAGTGTAAACAAGCTAATTATAGCAAATTTTGTAATTCAAGGGCCCATAACTCTAGAAGTTATTGGCAGATTTTGCCCACAATCGAACTTAGCCGAGACATCGTGGCCATATACATTGTGAGCAAGTTTAATCAAGATTCGTTAAGAGCTGCGGATGCTAGAGTGTAAACAAACTAATTGTGGCCGGACGCCGGACGACGTACGCCGGATGCCGGACATTCAACGATCCTAAAAGCTCACCTGATGAATCAGGTGAGCTAAAAACATCATAGCCCATGACCTCCGAATAAAGGTCAACTGAGAATGAAGCCCACATCTCATCTTTTCGAATGTTATGACAATTTTTTTCACATAACCTGAACAGCCATGGAGGCCGGGTCATTTTAGGACTTTTCCAACTTTATCGGTGGAAGAAGACCCCTGAGTTCACAAGAACCACAAAACTCATGTCAGTTAACTAGACAGCTTCTTTTCAAGTGAACCTTGTCTGGTACTGGGTGGGCTTTGAACTCAAAGCAGTTAGGGACTAGTGATTTTTAAGTCATAGACCTTGACCATGCACGCAACCTGCACAGAGGCCCTCTAATGTCTATACAGTTAATCTTGTGAATAAAGTCCATCACGCTGTTATAGACACATCCTCCTAACAAAGACTACAATCACTTGAAGGCTTAGGTCCTTCATGTCATCAATGTTACAGGTTTTACAACTGCAAGAATAATATAATAGAAATTTTTTTTTTCAAGTTTTCACACAGCAAGTTTTAACACAGAAACATGAATAATTAAGTTATATATACTGTAACCCATTATGGGAATTTAACGTCTTGATTCAAATCAGGCAAAGACACCATTATAATAATTGCTTACGATTTTCACTTGAAGAAATCAAACAGAATATTATATGACTCAACCAATGATGATAGAGGGATGATAAAATCAACATCGACAATTATAGTCAATTAGCAGTAACCTGTCTCACCCTACAGCCCTTTGCAATCTTGATCCCAAGCTCCCTGAACCGCAACAAATGATGCATAAAATAATAATTACAAGAAAAACATTATTGACTTCAAGGTGATTATTAATAAATTACAACCCAACCAGCTTTCTTATGAAATCCAGGTCTGCAGGGCCCTAATAAATCTGTCAGTACATCAGGTAATTTTTTCCTTGTTTTAACTGATACAGACTTTGAAATGTTTTGACTCAACCATGAACTGGAGAGCTACCAAGCTAGCCAGAGTGACTACACATCATATTGATCATTAATCCTCAAGTCTAAGCATCCAATAATAATCCTCATGTATTCCATTTACAAACAGTAAAACCTGAAGCCATGAAACTGGAAGCAGCAATAGGTCTTGCAGATCTTTGAGCCAAACTTATACACAGTCAAAAATATCCATAGCACGCCATACAAAATCATAAAAACTAAGTTTTTGTCCAAGTATCAGCCTTATGCTCCCTAATTGAAGTTAACACAAGGTCATTAAAATTCTGTCACCTATATTTGTTTCAGGGCCCACACTGAGTATGACAGTAGACAGCTGTTTATACAATATGGGGGGACTGGTTGGAATGTGGTATTACCGAGCACTGTATAACTGCCTGTTGCTGTCATATAATAACCAGTACATAAAAGGTGGTAAAAACAAAAATAAATGAAAAGTACAAACTAAAAACAAATAGACAACAAACAAATAACACACAACTAAAATCTTTATGGGATGAGGAAATTAGTCTCATTTGAAATTCTGGATAATAAGTTCTTAGTAATAACAAAGACAAGTAGAGGCAACGCAGTTAGGCAAATAGGCCCAATCTTCCTGATGAGTCTTTAAGAATGTAACACAAAATGTACCTTACAATTCACTTATATATAAAACTAAACATTCAAATGTTGATATAACCATATTGTAATATTTTCCCTCATCACAAGCAGGCGTAAGGACTCTAAATTACTCAATTATTTAAATTTGGCATAATTCCCGACAAAATTCTACATAAATCTAAAAAAAAGTTGCCAATCAACTGAGTTGTTTACAATACAATGTTATCGGTTTAGAATGGAATATAAAGTACAAAAACATGTTTGGTACAAACCTTTGTCAAGAAGAATAAAATAGTGATGCTCATGCAAACATCTGGAGCCAATAAGCAAAGATGACATGGCTAATTTCACATATCAAGAACATAGTTAAAACATTAAAGACAAGGCTGCTAATCTCAAGTGTGCTGAAAACAATAATACATGGAAACCTGACACCTCAAGGCGCGTGCCAAACCACTTTGTGGACACTTAACTTGCAATTGTTAAATGTTCCTTATCACTAGTAGAAGATAGAAGAATATAAAGCTTCATTAAACGTTAAGTGAAATACAAGGGAACCCTAATTGATCCCTAATGGGTAACATCTTTGTACAACAGCCTCTAGGCTAATTAAAGCAATTAAAAATTTGTTCTTAGTAGTGAGTGCAAATTCCAAAAATGATAATAGTAGATATACCGGTAGATAAACACGAAAGTAGAAAGTTGACTGTATTGTGAATTGTTCTCTACTGGGCCTAAGTCAGCTCCTTGTGGAACAGAAAGTTTTTAGAACAGGTCCAGGAAACTAACCTCCGTTTATTATTGAAATATCATTGTATGGCACTTAACTCACTGTAATGAAATCTGCTGAACCCAAACTGTGCCAATATGTAGCTTAATTACATCATTCCACGAATGTTCATTACATGCACTAAACAAACAACCTAAGCAAGCAATACATTATCTGATTGGTAAACAAAGCTCATGATGTTAAATATAGATTGTACTCTCTCACATATCAAACAAATAGTTCAATATCACATGATCATTATTCCATGAAATTATCCAATTTATGAAATCAATATGTATTTTGTTATTAACATAACATATAATATTATTATGGAAGAAAGGCAGAGATAAATTTGAAATAAAAAAAAATTTGGTCCCTAAGGTTTAAAACCGTCATTGATTATTTAGAACAAATTGACCACCGAATAAAGGTCAAGCATCACAGTCAATAAAGGCCACCTTATGTCTTTCCCAAGTGTGGCCTTTGTTCACAGGTTTAACTGTACATCACTGGGCCATAACCTGACCAGGATGCAATTTGTCATCACCATATCATTACAGAGAAAAGAAACAAGGCCATATGGGTTTGAACTCATGCAAGGACTTGAAATTCGCAAACATAATGCTCTACCTAAATGACAATTACTTGTCTTGCAATATTAGTTCCAATATACTAGTTAGTATTGGAAATGACCTTATATCAGTCTCTGTAAGTCCAAAATCTGACGAAGAAGTAAAAACAACATTTCATATCAATTGCGTCATTTCCAGAAAGGAGGAAACATTACTGAAAATACCAGTTTTCAGCCTGTAGGCTTATCAGGACACTTAAATCCAATTAAAACCTGAATATTACTTGTAACATAAATAAAACACACAAGAGTTAATTCAATCATAAAAATAATCTATATCTTATCTACTTAAAGCAATTACCTACATCAAAGGAAGTATATTTTCTGAGATTTAGTATATTGGATTCAGCACACAAATACAGGCTTTGTATGTAGGAATAAGATAATATATTTTCTGAACATAAGTCAATGTATTACCCTATACCTCCATAATTCCACGATAAAGACGTGTATGCTACTTCACACCATTTAATGCTTATGCACAACAGAACCACTTTAGTTTCTTATAAAAAACATTATAATTATGTTACTCTCTGTTGATTGGTACTGGGCATAAAATAGAGTTAAATGTATGGCAGTCTGAGTGCATCTAAGTCACCACCAAGCACTAACATTCATCTTCATTCTAATTTGTGAGGTGAATGACATTTCTTACAACCACACACAATGAGTGATTAAAGAATGAAGAAAAATGTCAATCAATGTCATATATCTTCAGTCAAAATTGTCAAACCATTTCCATCAAACCCATAACCTTAAGCCAACCATCCCTATGTTGCACTAACAACTGCAGAGCAATTAAGCACTGTGCTTACTGTAACCATTACTGTACTGAAACCATCTGGCATTGAGCACATTAGAATTAATTTAAGAATTGTTTAAGATTACTATATATGCCAATAAATTATTTCTTTACATCTTTGATAGGTCAAATTATCATCCATTGATAATTTGACCTGAGTGCGAGTCAGTTTTAGATGTGTTTCAGGTACATGTAACAAACAAGTCCCTAGGTAAAATGGTTAAAGTTGAAAGTACTGAAATTCAAATTTGAGGGCCAATATGCTGAGGCCCTGGCTGTGGTAAAAGGGGTGTGTGACCACGCTTAACGTTTTGACTGCATGGTATCAATCATATTTGAACATTTGGTGTACACTTGACACTGCATCGAACGTCCTTATTCCCGTCCTATTTATATCAGGAATCAAGCATGAGTATATCGAGGGCTCAGCGCAACACTGTAGTAACTTGTTCTCATTTCAATATGAGTTACTACACTGTTGCATTGAACCCTCGAATTATCCTCTGAAAGAGTTTCTCCACAAATTAATGTAATGAAACAAGAGTGATGCAAGCAGTGCTAACGTTCGTCTGTTCACCACCTCTTTGAGATCTATCCACCTATGAAGTTTCATGTTCCTACCCCATATACCGATAGTTTCTGAATTATGAGCTACATTAATTTTTTTGCATGATGCAGACACCGCAGTGATCATAATAGCTAGACTTTCTTCGAAAACAGACAAGCTAACAATGACATTGGCAAAGGTTGGAAACATAGAATTCTGTCAGGATACAGAAAAGTTTGCCATGTACATCTTGAATGATAGCCATTGGGATTTCTGAAATACATTTCTTCTTAGAATAAAAGTATTTGATGTATAAATATATTCTTTATAGATTTTGTGGTAAATGCTTTGCACAGCACAATCTTATCTCCCAGTACCAAGTTGGTGCAAACACCTGGTTTGATTCTAACCAAAAATGCGGTCGGTTCCCCTTAGCAAGAACTTCAGTACAAGCACAACTCTTTTATGAGATTTGAACCCAAACATTTACATTAATAACATTTGTATGCATTCAGGGCAACAATTGTTAGTATGATTATGTCTTCTTAGTAATGGTTAGTGTCTAAAATGACTGTTCTACGTGAAATTAGAAACGCTAAGGCAGCAAGCGTTAGCTAACCAACTAAGTGTTTGCCCTATTTATCATACTCTTAACAAAAGTAGGCAGACTCTGTTTGCTGAAGAGCTCAGACAGTCGTCTTCATGAAATTAATTGGTACAAAATTCAAATAATCTCGGCAGCTGATTGGCTGGAAAAATCGGGCAAACACTAATATAGAACAAGATTCGTATTACACAGGCCACCTCAGACATTAGGGTAAAATTTAAAAGTTGCAGTAGAAATTTCCACCAGAACACGGAAATATAAGTATTACAAACTAACAATATGTCAGGATGAGATGTCAGAAGGTATGGAATATAATCCAGCAAGTACTCATTGTGATTTCTTGTACCACCGGATGCTATTTCAATTATTCAAGTGAAACAAAGTGGATCCTAGTAACCAATCTCCAATATCTATAGGTATCACCTTTCTTGATAATAAAAATAGTTATAACTGAATTTAAATGGCAGGAGTTGAATCAAAATCCACTCAGGAGATGATATCTATGTGGTACTGATAATGAAAGTTGTAAATGTTATAAGCTATTCAATTACAACACCAGTAAGATGGCTCCCAGATTTTTTTTGTCATTTTCAAATTCAAGTTTTGTATTAATTGACTTTACCACGTACTGGTACAAGGTAACAAGCTTCATTCAGTTTATTGATAATGGGAGTCGGTATATCACAGAAATTAATATACAGGTAAACACACCTGTGTCACACAGTGAGGACATGTCACATGACAGGTAAACACACCTGTGTCACACAGTGAGGACATGTCACATGACAGGTAAACACACCTGAGTGTCACACAGTGAGGACATGTCACATGACAGGTAAACACACCTGAGTGTCACACAGTGAGGACATGTCACATGACAGGTAAATACACCTGAGTGTCACACAGTGAGGACATGTCACATGACAGGTAAACACACCTGAGTGTCACACAGTGAGGACATGTCACATGACAGGTAAACACACCTGAGTGTCACACAGTGAGGACATGTCACATGACAGCCCACCAAGTCTAGTCCTGACATCCTGTCAGCCCCAGATCTATGCCAATATCATACAGTGTCAATCAACCTATATGTTTAAAAAATTGCTACTTATCTTTGAATCCTTGTATAATAATAATAATAAATTATTGTTCATTGAAGTAATTTTATTATTCTATATCCTGAGTGTGAGGCTTGATCTGTGTGACAACAAATTTGTTTTGAATCCCTAGTGTCTTTGCTGATCAGTCCAAGGCAGTAGGTATCTAAATGGGAGACTGTTTTATACTTTTTTTTGGGTATGATTCTATGTTAATAGGCATTATAAACTGTTTTTTCTGTTTCTTTTTTTGGTCTTTTTTTTGCTCTAATTGTCAGCATATGAAATCAAAGTACTGAAAGTACTGTCGGAATTTGATTTTTTTCATATGAGACAAGTCACTGCCATGGTGTTGCTGGCAACACAACAATGACTGTTAGGAGAAATCCTAAATTAGGAACTGTACAGTTGATGGATATTCATGATTAGGAATTAACATACATCATCTCAATATTGCCATCTATTTATGTACATATTCTGATATTCATGTGCTAAATTCCATCAACCTAGCATGATGGTTATCTAAGTTATCAGATGTTTCGAGTTTTTTATGTAGCCCATTATCCAGCCTATATTTTTCCAAATCCATCGGTACCAAAATAAGCATTGTTGCTGTCGTATTTACTGATTTAATAGATACCGAAAAGCTCTTCAAAATGCTCCATTTTAATAATATATCTTGATAATGACCACATATCACTTTAAATGCACACTACAGTGTTAGAAACGAAATAAAATCGACTTATATAATTCTTTTAGTGATAATCTGGTTTTGAAGAGTTTTTCGATTTTCCATGTTTTTAGTTCCAAACTCGGAACAAAATTGCTCTCGATTATATAGAAATGAACTGACATAAACCACTATCGATTGATTAATCGTAGTTTAAGATTTTCAGAAAATCTATATAATTGGTATGTGAATTATATTCAAACTTAATATCATGATATTGGACTATATGACAGATTTTGAAGTGAAAGTAAAAGTTTATTGTAAAAATGTATAGCTATTCGGAAACGAGCCGTTATACGGCGATATTTGCCGATCTCGCTACGGAATATACCGACATCGCACGATTTCATCAGTTCCTTCTGTCTTAACATCAAAATACCCTTCACACACTGTGAACCAACATAATAATTGCGAACTTCACAATAACTGTTATTTCTTTGCAAATTTATGTGTTACGCCGTTCTGTTCTCTGCACTTTGACGGGAAAACCCCACATTCTATTTTTAGACTTTATCCAACTACAGTATAACCCCTGAATACCGGACCCCTTCCGGACTGAGCCAAAAGTCCGGTTTTCTGAGAATTCCGGTTTTCTGAGAACTTTTGGTAATTTATCCATACTTGTGTCTTGTGGGTGACTGATTTGTATATGTACCACATTGTTGAATTATATACTTAGTTGTAATGATATGTATTACTATCAAGCAAAGAATACACTTCTCAAATATAGTACCCTTTTGTCTTCTGTGTAAGGGTTTTATAGCAATGAAGTTGTGTAAGAGAAACAGCTCGAACCCAGTACTACTCAGGGAAACTTGATAACACATGTAGAAAAGGAAATGACATACTCATACCTTTAAAGATGGTTTAAGAATAGACTCATATCATCTGTCAATCTTAATTTTGTCTTCAAGAGACAATTCAAACCTTCTACGCCTAGAAGATGGTTCAGACATTATTTTAAAGAAGAGCGAAAGCAGATATGAAATGACCAAAAAAAATATTAAAATAATATTTTAACATACTCAATAAAAATATCATAATTTTATTGGGGTCATTTCCAGTGATCCTTTCATAATGATCATAATTAAACGGGTTCGTAAATAAACAGATTATACGTGCTAATTGCACTTTCGGGTACAAGTTCCACTTATTAATATTTTATTGTTATCTAAATATGTTTGTCATCAGTTTGTTATCACTGGCTAGTCATGTTTTGATACTTGCTTTTACAACAATAGATCAAACTACATGGCCATCGTGTCATAACTGCATAATTACGATCTTTATTGATTCTACCTTATTTCTCAACTTCAACACACAATGTGTTTTTCACGCCTGTACAAATTACACGCACGACCGCTAATTGGTAAACAAAGGAAAATGGCACTTGTCAGTCCGAATATACAGCTTGAAAATATGCGCGTCCGGTATTCAGGGGTAAAACATAGTTTGATATCCATTAGCGGACGGTAAAAACCGTCCGGTATCTGGAATTCTGAGGTTCCGGTATTCAGAGAACTTTTTGCATTGGTTATAGAAGAGAAAAAAATGGGACTTGAAAAATCATCCGATATTCAGAGAATTCCAGTTTTCAGGGGTTATACTGTATATATAGCACTAGCCGATAGTATCGATCGATACGCGTTATGGATATAAACCTTAACACTGATTTACATATCATGTCAAAAAGTCACGTATAAGACATACATCAATAGTAGATTAATGTAATTACATGCATACTTCTGTAGAGAAATTACTGACCTACTGAACGAAAGCCGAAAGTAGAACTATTTTATGCTAAACTAGTTGGTTTCCGTCCCCAATCTTACAGCACACAATAGAGTGAGTGGGAACGGGAACCATGACAGTTATGGAGCTCACAGCATTTTTGTAAGTCACCGATAGCAAAGGAATTTGATTGAAAATCAAATTCCAAAAATAAAAACTGAGAAAGTTGATGTACTGTTTCTTAGAGGCCTAATAAAAATGAAATAGGCCTTAAGTGATTTTGGACTGGTGAGTTTTGTGGAAGGTGCAATTTTGGGGAACAGGATTTTTAAATGTGTTTTTTCTCATCAGTAGTAAAGGGATCAACTAAATTACAATTTTGGAATGGTTTTGGAACTTATCAGACATTCTCATAATCCTGGCATAATAATGTAGGATACTGTTTCCCACAGCATCAGGTACAATTGAAAATTTAAATGCTATCAAACTGTAATGATCAGACTGAGCTTTAGATTTCCTGTGACAGATTAAACCAATGACAATAAAACTCTACTACTACAAGAAGCAATGGGCTCGACAGTTGGTGCATGGGAAATCGGGGTAAAAATCTAACAAAGCTGTTTGTCCGTCTTATCTAAACTCACCAAGTCAATACTGAATGAATGCGGTAATGACCCGTATAATGATTTACAATTGTGATACAGTCATGTTCTGTAACATATCGAGGATATGAACATATTCTTATGAAGATATAAAACAGGATTAGATCAATACAGTATCTGGTGGAGATTTTACAATTTAATCTCGAAACATCAAAGATAGATAACTGTTAATCGTACCAGTGAACATAATAGATGATATGATTCCAATTGGTCACCAACATGCCTGGCTGTTTATAGATATGTTGCGTGATCAAGGATAGATGTATATAGATCGACATACTAGTACCCCATACCAAGTATTGTCTTGGTGCCACATGCAAAGTTTATAACATGCGAACTATGATATTATTAGTGTACTTATGCTGTATTGTCCCGAGACATTTTATACATACCATTTAAGACTTATTTGATCTTTTGGGTGGGAAAAATATATAAAGCCAATGGCTACCACTCAAGTATTATGGGTGTAGGCTAAATTCATGTCAACATGTTTATCATATAGCGTGTTTGAATTATTCTTTAAACAAAATTTTGGATATTAAATAAATAATAACTAATAGGTTACCCTAGAATAGTCAAATTTAACAACATCAAAGAATGTAATTGATGTGGTAAATCACATGATACAATCCTTGCAGAGGCATTTTCTGAACGAAAACATTTTTCGTGCACATTTTTGCGGCATGTAAACAAATTTGAATTATTATGTGTGTGGTAAATATTGTTTCCTATTGTAAGGATAGGAAAATAAGGACATGTGCTGGTGGTTCACTTTAATATAATCATTATCATTGCCATCATCATCATTGCACATGTCATCATAATCATCAACAACAATTACCACCAGTCGTATCTTCATCAGTTGTCATTTCCAGTCTTCTATTGTCAGAACTGATGGTGTTGTTATCATCATCAGTGGCATTATCAACATAATCAATTACATCACCATCATCATCGACATCATCATCAGCAACAGCACAAAAACAGCGTTGGTAGCAGTAGTTATGGATACTATGTTCATTATCTATTCAAGTTATACATACCACCTGTTGCAACCTTATACAACAATTCAACAAAACACAGTGTATGGGTTATCAGTCCAGTGTGTTCTGTATGCTACAGTGTATGGGTTATCAGTCCAGTGTGTTCTGTATGCTACAGTGTATGGGTTATCAGTCCAGTGTGTTCTGTATGCTATCTATCATCATAACGATTTTTTCAGTAATTTATCACATAATTTTAGACGTTCTTTCAATGATCATAACCGCAACAAAATCATAAACAACATTTACAACATTCAATAATCTATGATGATTTACAAACTCACTTTGTATGATTACAGTCATGCTTAATGATGAAAGTATTGTGTTTAAAGAAATCTAATCGATCAACAATTGACTGTTTAACAATTTACTCAACAATTATGGCTAAGATCAGAAAAATATGATGTAAAATTAAATCCAAATGGCTTAAAAGCACTGAATTTTTTTTTAAACTTTTGATTTAGCCCAACAGATGATCTTCAGAACATTACTCTGATGTACAGTAAAACCTGTGTCAGCAGCCACCTTCTTATAAAAGCCACCTGTTAATAAAGGCCTTTTAAAAAACATCATTGATTATCAAGAACAAACTGACCTTTAAACAAAGGTGACCAGTCAATAAAAGTCACCTTTTGTCCTAAATTTCCCAAGGGTGATCTTTGTTAACAGGTTTGACTGTATTTATAATTACATAACATGAAGACTTGTTTTTCACTATCGAAATTTGAACAAAAAAGTACTTGAAAAATATTCAGGTAACCATATTTCGTTTCTCTAACATAAAAGGCCACTACTTTCTACCATATGTTATTGATAACAAGCCCTATTTCAGGCTTAATTAATATAAATGACTCTAGACCATCATTAAACAATAACGAAAACTTGAAGAGTCAAGATAGAGTCATTAAACCAGTCTGTGTTCACCGAATTTTATCTATAACCTGTCTGAGTTTTTACACCAGGTAAAATATAGCCAGGTGGTACAGAAAGTGTGCCTATGACAGATGGCACACGACCAGCCACACATAATCTGGATTCTGATTGGCTTGTGCAGACTTTAAAGGGGTTTGCTTGCTATTATCAATTATAAACACATTGGAAGGGACAAAGAAGGGTCCAGAATATGGGAGCTTTTTGTTACTGAATTCTAAAGCCCCAAATTTTAACTGTACTCCCAATTGTTGATTACTGTTGTGTACTTGATCATGGAAAGGAGACATTAAGGCTACCAAACTTTTGGAGGGAAATCCCGTCACTGTAATCAACCAGGTTGAACAGGTGTCTTGTTTTGTTTACTAACCACATCCCTTAAAGACCCTTAAATTGAGTTTTCAGATTTTTTGTATGATGAACATTAAAACCTTGTAGTGTAGCAACAATACGGGGACATAATTATTTCTATAAATCTTAAAGGGGCCGCTGATAGAGCCCTTTAATCTAGACTATGTCCAATCACCAGTTGATTTTTTTTCTTGAAAATTTGCAAACTTATAATTATTAACTTGAGTGATTTAATTTCACGAAATTTCATAAATTTCTTAGTAAGAAATATTTCCTATCAACAATAATTTTATATAATTATTTTATTTCCTAAATTGTTGCATTTTTCATAAAACAGGGATCACAAATGACATTTCCCCTTCAAATGAAATTCATGAAAATGTGAATTTTTCTTGAACTTTTCTTTCATACTTCATGAATAGTTCATGAACTATAACTATTTGACAGGGGTTTGCATTAATTAATTAATTGAGGTATAGGGTAATTTAAAAACAAATTAATTTGATTACTTTATCGGGTATACAAATAGTATACACACGAACAGCTATATTATCAATGTGATACAATAAAGCTGTACTTACATACAAAATAAATAAGGCAGATATTGTAGTTTAACGCTGAGTTGGGGCAAAAAGGAGTTAACATGTATATCATAGCAGCTTGTTTAAATATTTATTTATATTTCGCAGTGTATTGAACAGTCACACAAAGAGGACAATTGACGATCAATTACCCAACAATGGTCTGTAATCAGATGATTTGAACTTCATAAAAGGCGAGGGCAAAATAATCTTGTGTAAATATATTAAAATAAGAACAGTTGCCCCCCCCCCCCCCCTTTAAATTTTATATCAATATTACTGTCTCTGGACACTACAAAGTGGGTTTAAAAAATTAAATTTTAAAAATCTAATAAAATTTACAAAATGTATCAATTGATTACAGTACATTTTTTGTAATACACAGCCTTCGATCAATCAGCTATTAACTTATCCATACTTGATCCAAAGTTTTCATTTGATAATTTTCAAGTGAGTTCATGCTCACTATCTTACAAAGAAACTCACTGCAATTATTCCATAATATCAGACAGGTATGTATAAAAATACCAACTTTGAGCAAGCAATAACTTACTTCTTAAATTCATTTAAAAATTTACATAAAACATCAAAATGAGAATAGCAGAATTTCCAGAATAATGTTTAACATAATATTATATTCACAATAGCTAGAACTAAAAATAAAGGTACCCAGTCAGTAATTACAAAACTAATGAGGGGAATTGGTTTACTTACAAATATTTTTAAGATACTTTGGGGAACATAAATTCTATACCTGTAAGCATTTTATGAGAGGGAGCTTAAATAAACAATGCAAAATTCTCTGATTTATTTACCATTACAATAACAAAGTTACGATATGGATTTTGCCATCTCCCGATAATACTCATAAATTCGATACAACCCGCTCCCCCCATCCACGCTACTCCACTCCAAGGTAGGACATAGTTTTGTAGTACTACAAAATGTAGTTAATTGTAGTACAGGTGATTTATATGAGGCTGCTGGCCCAGCCCACTTCACCAATACTGCTCTCTGATTGGCTAATCGTCTTAGGTACAGAATGCCTGATAAACTTATTGAACCGTATTGTAACACTGATAAAAATATCAACCAAAACGACAAATTGATTAAAATTGTTTAATTTGTTGGCAGACCAACAGAAGTTAGTTAAACGATGGAGGGTCATGAACAGTAAATGATCGTGTTTAGTTTATTCCCATGAGTTAAAACACGTTAGTGCTACTGATTACTATAATTTAAATTATAAATGACGCAAGTGGATCTCTACAAGTAGTGATTGCAATACATAAATTCAAAGACATTTTGGAATATTTACAACCAGGAGCACCTGGACATTTTATTTAGCGCAAAAGGTAAAATTATTAGCAAAATACTCTTGTATTACTTCATTGTCAGCAGTTATTCTTTTTATTAATTGTCTTATTTACATAAATTGCAATGTAATAGTTAACTACCTAGCAGTGTGTATTTTCTAGTATCAAAAAATATTATATACATAACAGGAGCATAAATTATAACAGATTGATAAGAATTATCATTATTATGACAAAGTATTGTACATAGATCAAGTCTGAAATATAATGGTTGTTCATACATGTATTTAATAGAAAAGATATCTATATGTAATATCATACACGCTGATATTTCATGTATTTTCATATCTCATTAAGAGCAATTCAAAAAGTCTTGATTGAACTTTTTAATGAATGAATGTTACATGCTATTATCAGTAAATGAAAACTAATTGCAATGATTATTAATGAGTTATATATCATACACTGATATTATTATTAGAAAAATGTTAAAAAATCTGATAAAATTTTATGTCATATCAACTCAAGCATTATTAGTTATCAATGAAATAAAATATAAAACATCAATGTACAGATAGTAATACATATCTATAAAATCTAAATCAAGCTAGGAAGAGTTTTTTAAAAGTTTTCCAGATTTTTTCCTTAGAACGTTTTCTCTGAATATTTTGGGGAACATCCGACACTTTGATCAGATAACAGTACGGATGAATAGATTAATTGATACGTAGACAAGAAAAACATAACAAGGGTAATGTTCCCCTGCTTCTTAACTTCATCAAATCCAATTATATATTTATTAACACACTTATATCAGTTATTAAATACTACAAGAAAATAATTGTAAAGTGGAAAATTAATTGAATTATAGATTACAGCAGTAAAACTTGTCTTTAAACTCTGAATGTTTTTCTGTTTCAAGACTTTAATTTGAGTGTCTGAGCAGTGGGACTAGTAAACACATTCTGCTTATAAAAGTCACCCTGAGAAATGAACTGTAGTCAGGCTATGTAGAAGGTGACGTCACTACCAACATGTTAAACTGTTTAAAAAATACTGGATGGGAAAAAAATAAGAGGTGGTCCCTAAATGCAAGTCTAGATAGCTATCAGGCCCTGTTGATCAAACCCCTAGCATATAGGTCAGCAACACCCCTTACTGATCATGTTTAGCGATTTCATCAAATGATACGATTTGAAATCAAAACAAACTGTAAACAATAATAAATTCTATGATAAGAGATTGTAATAACATGTTATCAATTTTACAATAAACTGCCTCATCATATTTCCTACTCATTTATTATTGTTTGCTTGTGCAATTGAAAAGTTTTTACAGCGCTGATAATTCTAATCAACAAATCGATCCCGGAATTCACCAAATGTGACAAGAAACAGGAATGAAGAACATTTGTAATACATGAAACTTTTTGCACCAACATAATCACATTGTGTATCTGTTATTGACAGTCACAGGACAACAAACTTCATCCTAACTGTCACATGCCAAAACACGCAACAGATGCTCATGTTTTTGTCAATATTGTTTTTTTCAATACACTAGAAATAAAGCATGCATTCAATACAATATCAATGATCTCAAATAACAGAAAGAATTAGAAATAGTTACATAATGATATTTGCAAGTGATACAATTTTCAGCCAATCAAAGACCATGAAACAAATCATCAGCCAATCAGAACACTTGTACCAAAAGGACTGTCAGAAGACAGATACCATTTTTAACCAATCACAAATTAGCAGCATAGTAAATGCCAGGCTGTCAGGCCTCAGTTCCCTGAACATTAATGATTCTCTAAAATTATGTTTTTTCTGTCCTTGGCTCGTTAATTGCATTCCTAGGACAGATGAAGGTATAGTGACACTGTCAACAAACAATCAATCAACCACCATATCACAACATCAACACAAAAAACTGCCAATCAATATAACTATCACTCAATTTCAAGAAATGAAATTCAAATGTTTAAACCACATACTTTGCATTTAATAAACAGTAAATGTTCTAGGTAAAACATATAAAAGATTAATCTTATTATTTGGACACTTCTTGTATATTGTGTTTCATCTTTGTTAAAATGTATTTTCAGACTGACAAGTGAGCAGACATGGCTGCATTAGAGGACACTACATCAGCCATCATACTTCTTATGATAGTACAACAGATTTCCATGGCATCAGGTAACATTCTTCTGTGAGAGTGAAAGGAAAGCTATTAATTGACATTAAAATGTCGCCTCTGTACTTCATTAAAATGGTCCTTGTACCTCTGTCAAATAAGTATTCATACTTCAAGAACTATGCAAGAATAGTTTTCGAATTCCTTTCAAAGGGGTATTGATGCAGTTGTCCCAGAGCATACACAAATGAAATACTGTTAAGACTAATAACTATACCAAACAAAAATTAACATTATTGACTAAAATGAATTAATGATGTACATAGACATAATGGTAAGTTTCAAGTTTGAACACCTAAAAGTTAAATCTTAATAATACACCAGAAAATATAAACATAATAAAATCTATTGTAAACTTATTCTTTGCAATGACTCCAAGCACTAAACAAGAGTACCACATACTTTAGTAAGTTAATCTTATACTGGCATCATAAAAATCATTACCAGCATTAGGTTTATTATGAATGCAATCAGAAAATGTAGTCAATTCAAACAATATACAAACTTGTAAACAAAGGCCACCCATGGGAAAATAAAATGGCCTTTATTGACAGTTGGCCTTTATTCAGGAATCATTTTGTTCTAAATAATCAATGATGGTTTTTAAAAGAATGGTCTTTATGTACAGGGTGGTCTTTATTTGGAGGTGGTCGCTAACACAGTTAGTTGTAATCATGAAGTTTGACAGTGTGCTTGGAGTAACATCTTGCACATTTCGTTTCTTCCTGTGTATTTCATTCCCCGAGAGTATTTCCGGTTGTCAATGTATAAGCATAAACAGACAATGAAAGCAAAAACATCAATAAACATACAATAACAAGTTACAGAATCTTTTAACCTTTACATATCTTGTTATTGTCTATCATTAAACAAAGATGGCCCTAAGGTTAAACTTCCTCAAAATTTCAGGCATTTGTTTGGCTTTGTAAAAAAAGTTCTGATTTGTTCATACGCATTCTGTGCCTGATGATTTCCTGAACAATAGGATGTTAACAGTGAGTTTCTCCTTTGCCTCAGTGAAGAACATTTGGATAGCAGTATTATAAAGCTATTGAAAGCACTGACTGCTAAGATAGTATAAAAGATTGTGTTACCAAAATACTTGATAAAAGATAAAACAATTAAGGTAAATCAAAGATGGAACATTGTTTCACCTTTTTGTATTGTATCAGCTTTAATTGTTGCATACCATGTCCTAGATGTATTTACTGTTTGTATGAAAATAAAGCAGGCTAGGGAGTAAGTCAAGTCATCATTGTCAATTAAACAGACATACTAATGCATAAATCTTAAATGTAAACAACAGTAATCAAAGATAATCAATAACCATCATTATTACAAAGTGCAAATTTAAGTTTTCAAAATCTGTTGTTTGAAACTGTAAAAATCTAAAACATAGCCACATATACTAGTTATGAAAGGTGACATTTTTGTGCACTTCTGTTTAGCTGTCCAGGGTATTTGACAAGTGGCTTTAATCACCCACTGTTGTTTTTAATGCTTGAGACACTTTTCCATACAATCAACAAAAACTTCAAACATATGGAAAGAAGTAAGGTAGAACATAACAATATAAAATATGAAGACAGATGTTTATATAACATATACATCTCAAGCAGCAACAACAAATTCCTGAGTTTAATCTCTTGACTCAGAGAGCTTCAGTATGTTTGGAACATGGCAAACAATAATCTCAGATCATCCATAACCAAGGCTTAACCATCCATTTGTCTGCTCATGATTACCAGTAGAAATTAACTCAGGACAAGTTGAAATTGCAGCAGAACTAGTGAAAATTTTAAGCTAGTGGTCCAACAGGACAAGTAGCCTGAAAAAATTGTGGAGCCCCGTCCAAAACCATTGTAAACAACAATGCTTAGTATTGTTAACAATGTTTAGTATCAGTGCATAAAACATTGTGAAAATAAAAAGTTACATCTTAATTCCTATATAAATTTCTTGGTACAGAGGCAAAATGCTTACGTAAATTAGCTTCATCAATGAATGTTGCATGGCAAACTTCAGCGGCTATATGTGATCATTTAGTAACAAATATCACTACCCATTGGCTCTCATTGGCTATGAATATAATATTACAGTAAATTAATAATGAATCCAGCAATTATTATGGTATAAATATCACAACTTTGACAATGGTTAGAACACATTAATGATAAAACACAGCAGAAACTGTTAAATCATCATAAAAACAAGATTTGATAAATTGTGATATGTAAAGACCTCTTGGGCAGAAAACAGACAAAAGGAATGGCCATTTATGTAGCCATCTCCAATCAGGAGACATCATGGTTACTATGGTTACACAAATTAACCACTTTTTTAACACTTTGATGTGAATTCAGTATTCTCAAACTGCATGACATGGAGATTAAAATCAGACAAATCTAAAAACACAAGCTGTGTGGAGTGGTCAAGGGATTGGGCAATACTTGTTAATTGTTAGAATACCCAGCTTTAAACCATGGGAACTATATCTTTATTAAAAACTTCAGCAACCTTCATTACTTGTTTTCATTAGAATATCTTCATTCTAACAGTAGGTGGCAATCTTAATACATACCATAAACAGATATATATGGTTTATAAAGTAACCAGATAAAATACTGGACAACACACATGTTAATTCTGTTTATAAGATTGGATTTTTTAACTATTAGATTAACATTAAAGCTTTTCAACAATTTTAGATATTACCAGATATTTCAGTATTTAATGGATTTGTGATATAAAAGATATTGTATTATCATAATCTCTTATGTTAAAGACTATTTCCCATTCTCTCATTATCCATGATTCAATCGTTATCATAATTCAGGCCAACATATGTTTCAGCAGTAATGACTTTGTTTCAGTATTTTAGAGCTGGTATGATATCCTGCTGTTTAGAAACTAACTGACATAAAGCTAAATAAAGACACTTGAGAATTCAAAGTAAACAAAACTCATCCATACATTAGTGCTACAGCCATTAACTCGTAAACAGTATCTATTGAATTTTTGTCAAATTCATTATTGTTTAAACAATACAAATCAATGTCACACAAAAGCATTCTGCAAGCTCCCAAGCTTCACTGATCTGAGTTATCTGGGAGCTTGTTTACACAACATCCATAAGCAGGACAGATTGAGTAAATGGAAATAAAGTGTACTTTAACAGGTAACCTTGAGTTCAAGTTAGGAGTCATCCATCATGGGCCCCTATAAAGGAGTTAAAAGTTGCTGTTGAACAATGAAGTCCTTTTTTAACCTTGACCCTTTCATTTCATAAAAAAAACATAAGAGAAGGTCAGAATCATTACAAGATTGTTACCAGTGTCATGAGTCAGGAATATAAAAGACAGACAGGGCAGAACCAATACTTGTGGTAAATTGATCCTACTCCGGGAACCACTGGTTGCTGTAACAGGCAGCATTAACTGTACTCCTGAAACCACTGGTTGAAGCAGGACTTACAATCTGGACTCTTAAATAGGTGAACACATTCCTACCAACATAAATAATTAGACTCTGTTTTTAGTGAAGTTTATGTAACTTTGCCCAATTATGGAACTACAAACCATCTGGCTTTGGAGCAGTGGGTTGTTCTAGGAAATTTCCCCATCAATTGGAACTCATAAAAACATGATTTTTTCTTGGACTATTCTTGCATACTTCATGACTAGTTCGTGAAGTATAAATAACTATTTGATAGGGGTGATTTCTTGTACTATATTATTGAATATATATATCCTTACAATGTCTCCAGATATTGGGACTATTTGAGAACCACTTGTAAAATCTCAAGGTTTTATATCCAACTTCCCACAAAACTTGTCACTTTGTTTGACTAGAACTTGAAGATTTCACACATCAATGTTTACAAAATAAGGTGAACTAAGAACAATTGACATTCTATTATAAATGAAAACAAAAATATTGATAAGAAAATCTTAGCGAATGCTCACAGGGGTTTGTCATAAATCTTGTTCACACACATTGTCTGATAAACAGTTATGGAATCAAAGAACTCAAGTAATTTCCCTGTGGAGTTTCTGATAAGAACAAATTCTAAAAACACAAACAAGAACATGTTTGAATAAAAAAATCTTCAATATTTTAAGTTGGAGTAACATAAATAATATTAATTGTTCAATATCCAACAGGCTGTTTATAGAGAATACAGTAAAAATACTCAGGAGAATAACAGATGGTAAATTTGTATGGAATTCATTTTCTTTGTAGTTTTTTTGCAACAAACCTTATTGGTCATATTGTTATCTATACACAATTCTTGCGTACAAACATTCCCCTTCAAATGAAATGCATGAAAAAAAAAAATTCTTTAACTACTCATGCACACTATATGAATAATTCATGAAGTATGAATATAGCTATTTCATAATTTGACAGGAGAAGTTACAAAGGACAGATCAGTAATTTGGCTGAAGCAAATTCAAAATTTGCCTTAAAAGATTACCATGGTGTTTGTATGGTTGAGTGGTTAAGGTATCTGACTTCAAATAAATGTAGCCTCTCACTGATAGAGGGTCCTGGGTTCGAGTCCAGCCACCGATCATGCCTCTTCATGTGAGAAAGTAGGCAGTTGCTTACAGAGGATCATGGAGTCTAGTACTGGTTCTTCCCAGGAATGATGGTTAGGTGAACTGTCCGCCTCATATGACTCTTGACTGTTGAAAAGGGGCGTAAAACTCAAATAAACAAACAAATATGATAATAAAGAAATTTCAAAGAACCTGACATGTTATATTCCAGGTGAGACTGCAAGTGCTTGTTTGAACAGTGGACGCAAAACGTTACCAATACAGTGCGGAACTGGATATATGCTACGTATCACAAAAGCATTTTATGGGTACAGTGAGCTCGGAACATGCTACTTTACTGCTGGGGACTGTACACAAGCCGAGCATGAGGCATACCCATGCACGGGACAAGATTCATGCAGCATTAGCTTACCTAGTGGAGGGCTTGGTAAAAAACTCACAAACTGTGATAGATATAACTCAGATATATACAGCACTTATTTTCAAGTGGAATATTTTTGTCAAGCAGGTAAGTCTCAAAATGAACAATTTTTCCTTTTTTTCTGTGAGTTTACTGAATAAGAAAGCAAGGAGTCTTTGCTCAAATGATTTATACTTGTGTCTAACAGACTCGGACAGTGTCCCCTACGAATCAAATTAATGAAACATAAATTTTTCTTGCATACTTTTTTTGCATACTTTTAGTATGAATAACTACTTGACAGAGCTAAGGTGAACATTGAAGGTTCGAATCAAATTTCTCTCTCTGAAGAGTGGCTAACATGATTATCATCAGATTGACAAGCTAAACATGAAATCTGTTATTTAAGAGAGATAATCTATTAAACAAATCAATCACCGTATCAAATTTTACACAGAAATCACTATTTTTAACAGATTAGATCTTACAACCTAACTTTTAGATGAAAAACAGAGAAATTTTCATAAAAATCATGATATATAAACCTCAATTTTGGTATCAGGCTTGAAGTGAGAAAAAACTTAAACTGCTCAAGGTGTGAACAGGTATGAAGTTATTAGAATTTAAGTGCAAGTTGAAAGATAAGCCAAAAATGAGAACTTGCCTAATACCCTACTACTTGTGTGTACAGAAATTGAGAATGTATAAAAGCTTTCAACCTTATGTCAATTATATCAGAAATCAACAACTTTCACTGATAAATTCCAACATTTTTATGAGCTGAAAAAATCTAGGCTATCTATTTTAACTATAGGAGGGCATGAAGATCTCTTGGCATATGTTGCTTTTACAATTTTGATATCGACAGCTTAATGCTAACGGTTGATTTAGTTCCACCTTCATTCTTCAAATATAATTCATGAAAATATGAATTTTTCTTGAACTGTTCATGCACACTTCATGAGGACTTCATGAAGCATGAATAACTATTTCACAAGGAACATACTTAATATAATAATGTATAGACAAAATCTTAACACTATGAAAGAAGAATATTTACAAAAACAATCAAACAATACAAGTCATGTATAAACTATATACTGTAGATATTTTTTTTGACTGAAAACATGTAAAAGAATTTCGCTAGAATTTCAGAACATTATCGAACATCTCCGCGTTTACTCTAAAAATCATAGTGGCTTTAAATTACGATTCTGAGTCACTAATTACGAGCTTTTTGTTGATTAAACAAACACCATTTAATTATATTGACACTGATTAAAACTATGCGGTGACAACAATGTAACCATCACTTCAGTTTCTCGTACCAAACACAGTTTCCAGAATCACACATTGCCGTACAGTCTGGTTTACAAAATAATTAATCAGCTCATGGCATCGTACAAGTTGTTGAGTATTACACTAAGACCAGTCTAATTTGGTATTAATTGGGGAAATTATTAAGGAATGTAAGAACATAAAAGGGGTCCATTTTAAAACAGTGTCTTTTTTATGGTTGGACACTATCAATCATTATCCAATTTAAGTCAATAAAAACCAACAAACTGTCCCCTTTAGACTATGACACTCATATAGGGGATAGGCGAGGTCCCCTTTTTCCTGGTTTGTTGAATAAAACATTAAGGAAAAAGGTCTCTCCTGGGCGTAAATTTATTAGATATTTCTAGAATTCAAGTCCATTGCACTACATGTAAGGTCACAAAACTGAGATATAATTAGGTACACATACTGCCCCAAGAATTCCAAATACATAATATAGTAACTATATAATCTTTCATTGACGTTATAATAAATCAAATCTAGTTTTCTGAGCATGAAGTTCTAAGGCTTTACAGATCTATCTACCAGTTTCTTGGTGTAGATAAAACAAATCTATTTCATGTGAAATCATAATGAGCAATGGTATTTTACACTTCATTAAACATCAGAAACATAATTTTCAGATAAAATCAACATAATTATATTGTGTTATATAATATATATAAATTGACTCACTTAACCACTGTTAGTATGCACACCGTCACTTTAGATGATTTGTTTCGTTACTTTAGATGATTTGTTTTGTTTCATCGGATTTAACGCCATTTTCAATTATATTGTGGCGGGCAGGTATCCTAACCAGCTTTCCTGGACTTCATTTAGGCCTTTACCAGTACTAACCACATTCTATCAGCAAGCTACTTCCAAGCCACCCCACATAATTCAGTGGTGGAGGACAATTTAACATCGGATGTAATATCTTCAGTTAAATTTGTTATGGACAGTGTGAACCTCACCTGGTGTTCAAACTCACAACCTCTTGATCAGTAGACCAACACTCTAACCACTAAGCTAACCAGACAGGCCACTTAAAATGAACAAAAGCCTTCCCTTGCTTCACACACAGTGATACGACCATGGTTAGGCCCATGGATGTCACAAACCGCAGCAAGCTATTTACGGAATTTTTAATTCTGTTTAAAACGAAACTCTGTGCCATTTTAAACCAATTAAAACCCAATTACACGAAACAAGCGTCCACCAATCATGAAAGATTTATCAATGAGACAAACTTGAGTTATTTAACCAGAGTGCTTGTTTAATGATGACTAATTTCACGAAGGATCTAAAATGAAATACGGGACTTCTAGGTTCTAGGCACTGATGTTTGCAAGACCAGTATAAAACATGTACTAAAACAAATTCAATTAATTGAAACAGCAACAAGTTCAAGTGTAAAGTACTCAATAGAAGTATAGGAGACAGTGATAAGGCCTTCCTTAAAACTTTTTTTTGGGAGGGGGGGGGGGGCATAAAGATACCAACTCACCCTTTTCTGGTCTCTTTGGCTAATTTTTTTCTTCAATAATTAAATAGCATTTTGACAGTTGACAGGTGTTTTGGGTTCATTGTAAAAAAAATAAATTGTAAAAAAATAATTCCCTACCAACCTACCCACAGAAAATTCTCTGGGTAGGGTTTCCTCAAACAAATATTTTATTAAGGATGGCCTAGGCGAAAAGAAATTAACAAATTGTAGTCAATATTCACAATTTATTCTTGTTCCATATTGACTGAAATATGTTTTCATGTTCTGAATTACTGGAATAAGTCAATAATATTGAATTATATTGCCTCATAGAATGACAATTAACTTAGTTATTAATTAAGAAAGAGTAAAAATGTATTCATAAAATAATCACCTGTGAAGAACACATTCTAAAACTAGTTAAGTAGATCGAATCTCCTGTGAAGAACACATTCTAAAACTAGTTAAGTAGATCAAATCTCCTGTCAAATACTTATTCATACTTCATGAACTATTCATGAAGTATGCAAGAAAAGTTCAAGAAAAAATTCAAGTTTTCATGAATTCAATTGAAAGGAGATAAAATAACCAACAAATTTAGATTTTTTTTAAAGCATATGACGGTATCAGCCCCTTGTGACTGAGTAAAACACAGTGTCACTTTTGGAAGTATTGTCCAGACCCCATTGTGTTCCTTTATCCCTTTCAAAGGGTCGTTTTATGCTGTGCCCCGTGACCAAGGCCAAATCACATTCTGTTTACCATCTGTTTATATAAAACATTCTGTATCATGTGTGTAAGGTGTATTTAATACAAACAGTTTTGTTCATAGGAACTGGGCAGCTGTTTCATTGAAGCAATATATTAGCCTACTGTTTGTATTTACAAAACGTTGTATTGATTTGAAAGCCTTTGTACTAAATGCAGAATTCAACTGGGTTGTTGATTTAAAATAAACAGAACTTTATATAACAGCCCAGAATCTTACACTAAATGATCTAATGGTGTTCTGACAGCCTATTTATTATAGCTCCCTGGGTTGGTAGTATTTACTGGATAATTAAAGTTTAAATATTAAGAGTAAATACATAAAACAATAGATCAAATGTTAATTTTGTTTAAACATAGAAAAGGTTCCCTTTTGACTATGATACAATAATATATCGGTACACACAATTGTACAAAAAATGGTCAAGGAAAATTTAGATTAGTTAAAAATACATGAAAGGTCATTTATTCAGAACAATTAATGTGGTTGAAATAACTACTTAATCACCCCACTGCATGATTTATCTTTTATTCAACCTCTCTAGAGCAAAATCCTCTCAACAACAACATAATTATGCTACTCCCAAAGTGTGTTGCTATGGAACAGTTGCACTGTACATTCTAATATCAAAATGAATATGTAACTAAACCCAATGTTTTTCATATTCTTGTAGAAACCTAAGTTACAAAATGTTTAATTTTTTTCCACATCACACCTTTCCTGTTCTTGTTGCTATCCCTAGAGAAACCACATAATATATTTAGATCACACATCTAGACCAAAAATGGAATATATTTGTACCATTAATAAGCCATCGCTCATTTTGGAATAGATTTTCAGGAAGTAAAAAATGTTCTTATCCAAATAAGTTGAAATAAGGATGTCAAACATGTGCCATGATTTATTCATGAAGAGTGTAAGATGAAATGTTTGATTGATCAATGTTTATCTTATCATGTTCCAATACTTTCTAATACAGGCCATGCTAATAATTTTGATTTACATGCATTTACTATAATTGTCATCATCATCATCAACATCATCAAAATCAACTCAATCATCATCAACATTATGGGCAGCATGATCATTGCCTCCATCATTAAGCTATACATTTTATGATATTACTGATAAATTTTACCTTCTAAATATGCTTACACATGACCCTTTTTAATTACAGTAATACAGACAACGGACATATGTTCAAGAAATATTCTAACGCAGCAAAGTGGATTCATAGCCACGCCCCAATACCCAAAAAATTATCCAGAGGGTACAGATTGCCTTATACAGATCAGCGTCCATCGAACACAGAAGATTAATCTAACCATTATAGACATGGATCTCGAGATAAACGGGACATGTCATGACTGGATGTACGCTTTTAATCGGGATCGTAGTGTCACATTATGCGGCCGACGAACCAATGAGAAATTGACAACATTAGGGAGTGACGAAATTACCATCAAATTTCAATCGGATGGAAAAATAAATAGAAAGGGATTCTGGATATATTACGAGGGTAAGATGACCCTCTCCCTTTGAAATGTTATTACATGAAATATTACACTGACTAAAAAACATGGCTTCTATTTTATCTGACATATGAATGACCGCCAGAGGCCAAAACATATTTGTCCTAGGTTATACCTATTATCAAAACAGTATTAAATACCAAAGCACTCATTTAAGTACAGTTTCATAAATTTTGATTGATTTACATTTTTTTAAATAGGATACCAGCCACTAAATCCAGTTAGGTCTGACATCTATAAATTTTGGATGCATTTATATAAAATTGTATTCTTGACACTCACTCAGCTAACAGATAACAATACTTATTATATTTTAGCATACCCGCCATTGCCTACAACACAACCTGACATCATTACTGAAAGACAGACAACTGAGAAGGTATACAAGGCAGGTCTTTTGTCAGAGACAACTAGGAGTCCAGTAAAAACAACAGTACAAGCTTCAAATGAAGAAAACAAAGGAGAACGGCAGCAAAAATTACCTTTTGGTAAGTACTTATATAGACATACAGTAAAACTATGGCTATAGGTAAGTAATTATATAGACATACAGTAAAACTATGGCTATTGGTAAGTACTTATATAGACATACAGTAAAACTATGGCTATTATGGACATTTCAGAATAATAATGTGTGTTACAGTCACCTATGAATAACGTTCAATAATGAAAATAATGACCACTTATAAATAATGGACATCTGTGTATAACAAGTCATCTGTGGGTAATGGTCACCTTTGAACAATGGACACACTTAGTCATGAACACAGGCTTATAGATAGACCGGTTAACCTCTGATTAAAGGTCAACTTTGTATAAATGCCACATTTCTCCCTTCAGTGGCATTCAAAGTTCACAGGTTTGACTGTATTTGCATAAACTATGAATATCATACCATTTATGAATATGCAAGCAAGTTGAATGAATATTCATATAAAATAATTATGTAAATTTACCCCCAAAAATGAATATTCAAATAAAGTATGAATAATTGAACAACTTTGAAAGGAATTCATGAAAACATGAATATTTCTTTAACTTCTATTGCATACTTCATAAATAGTTCATGAAATGTGAAAAATCATTTGACATGGGATTTTAAGAGTGAATATTCCAACAAATGAATATTCTTATAAAATGTGAATAAATATTCACACTGGATAAATGCAGATTATAAAAGAATTTCTAAAGAAAATAAGTAAACTGCTGATTCCTCAACTAAATATTCCATACTGTAGTACATAGGTGTATCAATGAGTGCTAATATAGGGTGTGTTCAAAACAACAACAAATAGATTTACTGGTAGTTCCTGATACCTGGAAGCAATTAGCTGATTAAACATGCTATGATCATAAGTACAAACAGAGATTTGATAAAAGTGCTTTCTTACAATGTATTACATAGAATGAACACTAAGTGGTAGGGACATATCACACTTACTATACTGAAGAGACACTCCCTTTCATATGGAATTCATGAAAACAAATTTGTTCTTGAACTGTTCTTGCAGACTTTATGAATAGTTCATGAACTGTGAATAGCTATTTGACAGCTGATCTTCAGAATAAATAAAACAGATCCACAGAATATTGGCACTCCTTGCAGTACAGGGTGAGGGGAGAGAGGGAAGTAGCCTATGACCCCGGGGCCCCTTACTTTTTTGTCAAATGTAAAGCTTTCTTGAAATGTTCAATTTCTATTTTTTTGTATTTCAGTTGCCATAGTTGCTGGAGTGATAGGCAGCCTGACTTTCATATTGATAATATTGTTGATGTTGTTGGTGTATAGATGGTATCAGGATAAACAACCGTATCGCTTGAAAACACAGCACGTGGAGTACCTCGATGCACGAAATCCCGCGTTCAGGAGTAGCACGGGAACTGAATTTCAAGGAATCGAGATTTATTATAATTGTTAGTAGTATTACACATATGTGATAAATGGTGGAAATGAATGTGAGCTGGATATATGTGACTTACAAGTGCTTTATTTCATAACAAAAACTTATGTGCATCAAACACGAAAAACTTGAACTCATCAAAATAGTGCAATTGTTTAGCATATAGATAGTGACTATAACGGGCGCTCGTATCTCATTATGAAGATATGATTATTTAAACATTAGACTAAAAAAATGAAGTTGATTCATTTGACGTTTGTTTAAAGCGAGACTGATTGAAGGTATGCATGTGTATTCTAAATGTCTGGTAACGTGAACATGTTTCATATAGACATATAATATATTGTTAGAATTCCAGAATTCGTTTGCACATGCTGTGATCGTGTAATAGATCAGGGACCTGTATTCTTTGAGCCCCTAAATGTATCAAACAAGGTATATTAGTATACATGTTTTTCTGAAGAGTGTTCAATGAGCTGTTTTACTAAGGATAGGGAAAACATAGATTTGATTATGATTACTTGCCCCAAGAATTGGGTCATCGTCGGATACCCTCTGTTGCTGACTCCATTCCGCTTCATACACACCCGTGGGATTTTTCATAATCGATTCGCCTTTATGATTAAACAGAACAGAATATGCATCAAGCAATCAAAACAATGCTTGCATTTTCGATTCTGTCAGATGAGGTCGCCATGTTTATAGTGAAACCGATATAGTTTTACTACGAGCGGTATGATAGGCTGTCAAGAGCATTACAAGATTGTACTGCCTCCAAACAGAGTACAGCATTGGTTATCTATCAAAACTGCGAATCGATAGTGAAAAATTCCATGACTGATGTACGTAGTGAAGTGAAGTCAGCAACCATGGGTATTCGACAATGGAATAGGGCAGGTAGGTCATAAATTGTTTATATTTTTTTTCTGAACATAACTTTCATAGTTGGGGTTACATTCATCCTCAAATATTTTGAAATTTGATTTTGCCATTTGAAATCTACTATTTTTTTTCAAGCCAAATGAAACAATGAACATTTGTGTAGTTTTTGTTTTTAGACTTATTAGATTTTACCAGCGCATGGTGTTGAAAATTTGAAACAATTATAGCCAATGTTTCAACTGCATTCAAGTGGCGATTAATTCATATTTATACTGTCAAACAAGACCTGTATAACCATGGCATCGCATACTCACTTATATTTTATCAAACATACATAAAATTGCAAAAGTGCACCAGAAATTCCTTGAATAGTTTCATTTCTTTTGAACTCATGCACCCAGATTATTTATTGTTAATTATTTTTTGTTATGGTCATCTGCTTAAATTGATTATCTGTGTATGAAAACACCAGTGCATTTTTCAGAAATTGGTTTTACAGCAGATAAAAAGTAGCCAATTCATGCTTAAGACTGGTTTGTTGATTTTGTACATGTTTAGAATTTTGTGAAGCTAATTTCATGAACCAATACATTGCTAAAAGTTTTAATTTTTTAAAATTGAACAGAAAATGCTCTTTTTTTAACAAGTTGGCATTAATGTTAACTTAGGATCTCAATTATAGTATTATTTTATAATAAATTATAAAAATCTTGTTGAAAAATTTACCAAGTGTTTCAAATATTATATATGATAAATATCACACCTTTAGAATTATAATTTTTTTATCGAAATGTTAATTTATAAAGAAATTCTGATTGAGGTGAGGGCCCTTATTGGCTTACAAAATTAGTCCTGCATACCAAACAACATGATTTTCATTTTTAAATATTATCCCAAAATATTAAGATCAGTTTGGATACGGAATAGGCTGATTTTAATCCTGACCAGAATTATTCCTGGCCAAGATAAAACATTGTAAGTGGGGGCTTTACTCATCTGTGATATAGAAATACAACAATGGAGAAAGTTGAGAAAAAATGGCAACATTTTACAGTTTATTTCACATGAATTGTGCATTTTTTTTTATATATTTATAAATTAAATTTGTTTGTTTTGTTTACATTATTGCATGATTCAATTGTACATCACACTTAATCAAGTGGGAAGTATTTCTTTATGTATGTAAATGATCCCTTCTCAATTTGTAAAGTTCTTACAAATTTTTTAATTCTTCTAGTGAAATGATTCTGATACAAGATGCAACATACATGGTACTGGCATTTATTTTTCAGTAAATTTAAAAACCTTACAAATAAGGGGTAATTAAGGATTGGCTGGGTAAAGGGGCACTTTTATCCTATTATTAAATAAAATGAGCCCTTACCCTAGAATTCTTACCGAATTTCTAAACCAGATTGCTGAACATTCTTCTTAGCCAGGGTACACAGAATTCTTGCAAAGTGTTCATTTTTACTTGATTATAATATTATCATATATTACATATTTTTCAATTTGGCCACTATGACAATAGAATCAGACATTTTTATACATTCGAATTTATTGTAGCAACAGATTATTTTACTGTTTCTGAAAACGTTGCAATTCTATCATTTGACATTGTCCTTAATATGTCAATTGATTTTTTTATACATATTCTTTTAAAAAAACAAAACTTTTCACAGAAAATGTCATTTTTTCATCCCAAATGTATTGGTCCTTTGATTCAAAGGAGCAACTTATCAATCTAATGTTAAAGTATTCTGATTTTTTGCCATAATCTTGAAAATTTGAAACAGACAACTCATAGATTTGCATAACATTATATTCATATTAAGACATTAAATGGATTCCTACATTTTATATAATAATACTAAACATTGTTTCAATGTAGATGTTTAAATAATTAATATTTTCTATTTCCAAGAAATCAATATTGTTTTCTTTTTCAAAATTAAGTGATCATATATTTGTCATCTAATTTTAAGAGAGTTTAAAGATTCTGTACATATTAACTTCAAAACATGGGACATCCCTATAAAATGGACTAGTTTGAAGAAAATGAAATTAGGATCAGTCCATTGTGTATTTTGTGGGGGTGTAAAACAAATACTGTGCATATTAATCTGTTGTCATTTTATAGTTATCATTATCATTAAGACAGCCCCTTTAAATGGATTCCTGAAAACATGAATTTTTCTTGAAATTTTCATGAACAGTTCATGAATAACCATTTGACTGGGGTTGATTCATTATATTATAGTGTTCAAAGTGTTCATTATTTCTCAGTGCAATATTATAAGAATGTAAATAATTACGGTATTGTATATAGTTATTGTTTTCATATGTAAATATTGTGAGTTTTCTTCTTACGGTCATTCATTAAATTTTTGTGGTCATCATTTATTTATTACATTGAATAAAACAATAAAATAATACATGAAAAAATGTTGAGTTGTATTTTTGCCCCTTGAAATGGAATCATGAAAATATGAATTTTTCTTGAACTTTTCATGCATATTTCATGAATAGTCTTGAAGTATGAATAACTATTTGACAAGGGTGTCATGTTTAAGTCATGACTCCAAAACTTACAGTTTATGCACTAAGTTATACTTGTTTGCCTCAAGCTTCGAGTAAGCGCTATTTGTGCCTTCAACAAGAGTGCTGCTAGCGGTGCCAATGCTTGTCTGTTCACCACCTAGATCTGACCACCTATGAAGTTTCATGTTGCTACATCATATAGTTTCTGAGTTATGAGCTACATTAAAGTTTTTGTAGGCTGCAGACACCGCAGTGATTTCAATAGTTTGACTTTATCTTTAAAACAGACGAGCTAAATTGTACACATGTGAGAAAATGGAAATTCGAGATTGATCTCGAAGCAAAAATCCTGATTTCAATCTCAAAGTTTTCATTCCAGTATTTGTTTCCCACATTTTAGTACAGTACTTACAGTAAGAAGACATATTAAAGAAGACTTCTTGAGATGAATATATTCTAAATTTTCTGTAATAGAGTAATTGATAAAACACCAATCTATACAAGATAATTATTGAAATCAGAAGACTAGATCTTACACCCGAACATTGAGTATGCTGTCTGCATAATTTCAAGTTCTATAACCTTCAGGTATAAAATTATCTTCAAAAAATCATTCAGACAGAAATCTTATTACTACAAAATGAAAGTCTTCATTCATAAAGAATATCTACCCACTTTAAGCACCTTGTATTCACACACAAAATACATACTCACTCAGAAAACTGTAAAAAAACAAACATTTATGTACTGATCAATATCATTCAAGAGATGGCACTGAGCTATTACTGTTCATAACTTGCCTTCTATACTTAACATCTTCTAACAACACTAATTAGAGATCCAAGCCTACCTATACGTTAAGTACAACATTTCTCTGATCGGAAGCAAAAAAAAAAAACATAGCATAGCAGAACTTATAACAAGCTTTCAGATAGACGGAAAATTAATTTACACATCACGATTTAGTGATTAACAATAGGGTATCAATATAATGGGAGTGACTTTGAGTGAGCCGAGGGCGTACATGATTCCAAGGTAAGTGAGTACTCATAATTTAGTGAGTTCATATACAGCACCATGGCTGTGATCATTTGCCCTGGTGCCAATTAGAGCCATACAAGTCGACAAGGTTTCTTACAGACAAACAGTAAAATCCCTGAAAACCAAGTTCTCTGAAAACCACGGGCCCGGGATTCTCTGGAAACTGGATTCTCTGGAAACCGGACTCTGAAAACCGGATTATCTGAAAACTGGAATTCCTGGAAAAGTGGACCATTATTTTAGCAGAATTTATTGAAAGTTCTCAAAAATCTGGAATTCTCAGAAAACCAAACTTGGTCCAGTCTGGAAGGGGTACAATTTTCAAGGGTTTAACTGAACAATGCTATTGACTTAATTGCCAAAACATTCAACATGGAGATCACAGTCATAAAATTGGAGAGTAACATTCAGGTTTTTTACCTAGGTGGAATTAACTTAGCACCAACAACCAGGATCATTAGGTGGCTTTTACAGCCTGACCAGTGGAGAAAGATCCAAGTCCTACACCTGGGGGGGGGGGGGGGTGGAACCATCAATCTTCTGTAAGCTAGTTGGACAGCTTTTCTCAAAATTTGGTCCCAGGAGAGAATTGACCTCCCACTTGTAAGAGGAGCTGGTGATAACTAATCACAGATTCAATCACTCTGACAATCATTCAAACAAATGTCATACAGACATTATGAACATCAACTTAACCTGTTAAGAAAGCCACAGAGAGAAGAACTTAAAACTTAAAGGCCTACATGTAAATTTGACCCTTAATCTGAGGTTTGTTTATCTTATCATATAATGTTTACTTCTGTAGCAGTATTGTATATAATACAATACAACCTCTGTAGAGCAACACCCTGTGGGAGCTGTAAATATTGACCGTTGTTTAGAGGTTGTTGTTCTACAGAGGTTAAATTTATTGTAAATATTAGGGAAATGTTGAAGGTGTTGTTAAAGAGAGGTTGTTGCTCTACAGAGGGCTGTTCTGTATTTATAAATTCATAGCTGTAATATTAACATGCAGCCAAATTAGCTCAGTTGGTAAAGCATCTGACTTGCAAGCAGGAGGTTGTGTGTTCGAGTCCTGCATCGGTTACAATATTTTCCTCCTCCTATTACACTTCAAAAATGGCTGCCATAGTAACCAAATTTTTGGCTTTAAGTATTCACCAGTGACCATTTTCTCAGGTTTTTAATAGTATCAATATCTGCCTGAAAGAGCCTTAAAATCATGCAATATTGACTCACAGCTTAAGAAATCCAATTTTAAATCAGCCAGATTGAACTAAATCTAGAAACAAGTAATTAATTTTCCACAAGCAGAACTAAAAGACATTCATGATTATCTGTTACTACACAGGACCTTGCTCTAACATGTAAAATAAACAGCCCACAGCATCACGGGTGAGAGTGTGAACACTGTGGTTAAATCAGGTAATTAAAAAGCAAGATGTGTTTCTTTAAGCATAATTGATTGAATTTAAAGCTGAAACAGGAATCCCCTAAGGGGCTGTGAATCAGCCAATCAGATTCTCAAACATTCCTTCACGAGTATCAATGTATTGATCATGCAATCACACATTTAGAAAATTCTTTCAGCTTCTAAGAATATTTATAAGAATACTGAATATAGTCCTTCCTCACGCAGTGGACAATTTAAAGTCCCATTAGCTTTTTGCTATAAAAAAAATATGCAAAATATACAAAGGCTGATATTATCCCAAGATAATTATTACAGACAAAACAAGCCCTTTTTCTTCTAAAACACTCATTTCACTGTGATTTTTGCTTTTGTAAACTAGAAATTCGTGCATGACGTCACTCCACGACATGTGAATAACATGACTGCGGGGGAAACACAGCTGTTCTATAAATAGTATTCATTTCAATGAAAAAATATGATTGTGGTTTTCGGAAACTTTTTTTCTTGCTATAAAGTATGCAAGGGAGGAAAACACATCGGATTCCTCTGTCATAGAATGAACAGAAACTATCACGACTGATAAGTTTATAAGCTTATGGGACTTTAATATAAGACTACCTCAATAAAATGATAACTAGTTTTGGACCAGTTTCAATATTATCTCTATAGCTCAACATGATAATTAGACCATATCAACATCAAAACCATAAATAAACCAGGCTCTAGGCCAATAACTCAGCCAACTTGCTTAAAAAATAATTTTCACTCTCTGTTTAAAAACAGACAGACAGATGGACAGACAGACAGATGGACAGACAGACAGAGATTGTGAGGAAATCATGACGGGTAACAATACAAGCTCATTCTTTTACATCATCATAATTTTAGCAATATGGACATGCTGTAAAACCTATGAACAAAAGCCACCCTTGGGAAAGACATAATGTGAGATTTATTGACTGATGAGCTTTAATCAGAGGTCATTTTGTTCTAAATTATCAATTAAGTGTTTCTCAGAGAATGACTTTTATTTCACAGGGTGGCCTTTATTGGAAGGTGGTTGCAACCACAAGTTTGACAGTATCTGGTAAAGAGGAGATTCACAAAGTTGTGAAAGCTATACTACAAGTAGCATATGTTTGTAAAAGTTGGAATGGAATTTGTAAACCTATACAATAAACTCTGAGAAATAACATGAATGTCACAAAAAATGGTAAACAGAGAGGATAAAAGAGTATAAATATTTTATACTGCATGCTGGTACCCGGTGGAATATTTATACACAGAAATTCCTCAGAAAAGTGAGGGAACCACACAGAGAAAAACCAATCAGATTTGATTATGTACAGTGATTACGTTAAGTGCCTCACTCGATATACTTGAGAATAAAGACAAGAACATCTTGATGCAAACAGTCGAATCTTAATTAGTTCTAACAGAGCTATTAATTAAGTTACTGTATTATCATTTATTTTTGTTGGGCTCAATTTTTGTGGTATTTGCTAAAATGGCTATTTCGTGGGGACATAAATTCGTGGATTCTGATATTTCAAAAGAAATACCTTAATTCTGCATTACAATTCATGGGGATTTAATTTCGTGGATGAGCCAACCTACAAAATCCACGAAATTAAATCCCCAACGAATATTAATGATTCCACAGTATTTAATTATAAATAAATAAGATCAAGTTAAATAACAAGTGGAATCAAACGGAATACTGATTCTACAATAAAATATGAAAAATTCATGAATGAGAGGAAGATTACATCCTGTAGATCTACATCAAAAATAATATTCATTAAAAGTGCCATATTAATTGAAGAGCACTTATATAATTATAAATGCCAAATAAATGTTGATGTATTGCAAATATATAATCATAGAATGAATGAAGGAAATTACAGTAATCTAAAATTAAAGACAATGTCTCATAATGTCATTGAAGGTTTGTATATGAAAGCCCGAGCCAAGTTTGAGTTCGGATCATATTAACGGTCATATAAGGGGTCCCTAAAATGTCTACTGTAGACAAGATATCTTAGAGTCTATAATACTCAACTGGACAAGAATATTTCAATAAGGACCCTAAAACCCCTTAACAAGATCATCTTTGCCTCTTTCAATAAGGACCCTAAAACCCCTTAACAAGATCATCTTTGTCTCTTTCAATAAGGACCCTAAAACCCCTTAACAAGATCATCTTTGTCTCTTTCAATAAGGACCCTAAAACCCCTTAACAAGATCATCTTTGTCTCTTTGGCAACAAACAAGAGACCTGTATTGTGGATGCAACCTGAAATAGGACACCAATTAAAAAACTCTCAAGTATAGCATAATATCATCTAAATACCCTTCTTATACTTGATGAAACTTGATGAAAACAAGTCTGAATGGGCTAAAAGCCAAACATTCAGGACTGGACTGGGTAAAACACAGCCCCGCCAGGTGATGTTGACCTTTGAACCACTCCAGAGGTCCACCAGAGGCTGTCATGAGGTACTAAAGTTTGAAGTTTGATGATTGTAGGCGGAAGCGTTTCGATTTTATAGGCGAGGTTAAAGTTTGGTACAAACAAATCAATGATTTTTATGTCCCTGATCTATCTATGCAGGGTATAAAAATGACTATAAGACTTACCTAGGATTCATGACCAGTCTTCTGAAGAAATAGGTCCATGTAATGTAATCCATGGCATCTTGTTTAGAGGTGATTGTTCCAGCTACAATCTCAGCATTTAGATGGTCAGGTAACACACCTAACAAACTGGAACAAACAAGAATTTTTGAATATTTTCTCCATATTTCATCTCTGTCATGTGTTCATTCTTGTTTCTAAGAGTGGTCTAATCATAATCTCAAATGCCCCAGCTGAGAGCTAAGTAAACAAGAGGGCCACGATGGCCCTTTATCGCTCACCTGAGAACAAAGGCCAATAATTAATGACCCGGTAATATAGTTTCCATCTTGTAAAACTAATTTTTATGTAGATTTTGAGATCAAAACCAACAATGAAGGTATAATACTGTTAAACAAGCTAAAATGTAGCAAATTTTCTAATCCAAGGGCCCATAACTCTTGAAGTTGTGGTCCAATTCCACCCATAACTGAACTTGTCCAAAACCATAAGGTCATACACATTCATTGTAAATATGATTAGGATTGGTGAATAAATGAAGGCGCTAGGGTGTAAACAAGCTAAATATACAAATTTTGTAATTCAAGGGCCCATAACTCTAGAAGTTATTGTCTGATTTTGCCCATAATCGAACTTAGCCGAGACATTGTGGCCATATACATTGTGAGCAAGTTTAATCACGATTCGTTAAGAGCTGCGGTTGCTAGAGTGTAAACAAACTAATTGTGGACGTACGACGGACGCCAAACCAGTATTTTATCATTATACAGTACACCTTCAAGTAAAATATGAAACCAATCCATGACATATTTTCTTGAGTTATCGCTCAGAAACTAAAATTTGAATGGACCGACGGACAGTAGTAACCCTTTTTGCCCTTTCTTTCATTTAAAATGGTAGGGGCATAATAAACAATAATAATTATGTATTCATCGACAGCGCTAATTTGATTTAAAGTCCCATTAGCTTTTTGCTGTAAAAAATATATGCAAACAAGAGGGCCATGATGGCCCTATAAATGCTCACCAGGAAAAAAGGTCATTTGGAGACGAACATTGTTAAAATATTTCTACACGAGTCCAAGTAAAATCAAGTGACCCTAAGGTCAAGGCCAATTTTTACCCTAGGGCCATAATATGAACAAATTTGGAAGAGGTCTGCTAGACAATACTACATACAAAATATCTTAACTCTAGGCCTTGTGGTTTCGGAAAAGATTTTTAAATTTTCCTACATAAGCCTATATAAATCAAGTGATCCCCGGGGCGGGGCCAATTTTGACCCTAAAGCAAAAATTTGAACAAACATGGTAGAGGTCCACTAGACAATGCTACATACCAAATATCTTAGCTCTAGGCCTTGTGGTTTAGGAGAAGAAGATTTTTAAATTTTCCTATATAAGTCTATATAAATCAAGTGACCCCAGGGACGGGGCCAATTTTGACCCTAAAGCAATAATTTGAACAAACTTGGTAGAGGTCCACTAGGCAATGCTACATACCAAATATCTTAGCTCTAGGCCTTGTGGTTTAGGAGAAGAAGATTTTTCAAATTTTCCCATATAAAATAGAATAAACCCCAGGGCAGGGCCAATTTTGACCCCGGAGCCATAATTTCAACAAACTTGGTAGAGGTCCACTAGACTATGCTACACACCAAATATCAAAGCTCTAGGCACTGTAGTTTTTGACAAGAAGATTTTTTAAATTTCCTATATAAGTCTATGTAAAATCAAGTGACCCCCGGGGCGGGGCCAATTTTGACACTAGGGCAATAATTTGAACAAACTTGGTAGATGACCACTAGACAATGCCATATGTCAAATATCTTAGCTCTAGGCCTTGTGGTTTCGGAGAAGAAGATTTTTCAAATTTTCCTATATAAAATAGAATAAACCCCAGGGCAGGGCCAATTTTGACCCCAGGGCCATAATTTGAACAAACTTGGTAGAGGTCCACTAGACAATGCCACATACAAAATATCTAAGCTCTAGGCCTTGCGGTTTCGGAGAAGAAGATTTTTTAAATTTTCCTATATAAGTCTATATAAATCAAGTGACCCCCGGGGCAGGGCCAATTTTGACCCTGGGGCAATAATTTGAACAAACTTGGTAGAGGTCCACTAGACTATGCAACACACCAAATATCAAAGCTCTAGGCATTGTAGTTTTTGACAAGAAGATTTTTTTAATTTCCTATATAAGTCTATGTAAAATCAAGTTACCCCCGGGGCGGAGCCAATTTTGACCCCAGGGGAATAATTTGAACAAACTTTGTAGAGTTCCATTAGACAATGCTACATACCAAATATCTAAGCTCTAGGCCTGTGGTTTCGGACAAGAAGATTTTTAAAGTTTTTTCTATTTGTTGCCATAGCAACCGGAGTTTTTAATGAAATTTAATTTTTTGAACAACTTTGAAAGGGGACCACCCAAGGATCATTTCAGCAAAGTTTGGTTGCAATCAGAATAGCGGTGTAGGAGGAGATGTTGTTTTAAGTAAATATTGACGCCGCTTCACGACGAACGACGCACGATGGACGCAGGGTGATCACAAAAGCTCACCCTGAGCACATTCGTGCTCTGGTGAGCTAAAAACAAACAATTGCTGATATTATCCCTATATGATAATTACCAACGAAACGAGCCTTTTTCTACCAAAAACACTCACTACGCTGTGAATTTAGCTTTTGTAAACTTGAAATGTAGATAGACGTCACTTAACGCAGTGTGTATAATATTACTGCGGGAAAACACAGCTGTTCTATAAATAGTTTTTTTTTCAATGATATTGAAAAAAATCAATAGTGGTTTTGGAAACATTTTTTCTTGCTATAAAGTATGTGTGGGAGGAAAACAAACCGGATTCTTCTGTTATAGGACCAACAGAAACTATTATGACCGATAAATTTATATGCTAATGGGACTTTAATGATACTCATAGGGTTTGAACCAGAGCATTGGTGTCCCTAAGTTGTGCTTGTAGGGTTCCAACCAGAACATTCCTGCCCACTAAGTTGTACATGGTTAACAATGACAGCACCTTTCAGTAAAGTATACACATTAATTTGTAGACAACTGGCCTTCAAAACAAGGTATTTAGTGATCAACAAACATAAAAGATTATGAGAAACTACATTAACCACAAGAACAATCATTAAGTTCTTTTGGCACCTTGGCCAAAACTGCACCTCCATCTATATGCTGTACTTGATAGCTTGTTAGGTGTCTTAAAGCCTAAAATTAGTGATGCAGAAGTCAATTTACTGCTTAAGTCAATTAACTGTTGAGGAAATGTTATTGCCAAACAAATAAGTTCTTAAAATAGCATCAGTTGAAGACTGTCAAGAGCTTTCTTAGCAGAATTGTCCATCAAGCGCTGCCATCTTTAGATTCCATCAATACATAGTATACAACTATTATAAACAGCAGTTTGTAATGAAACAAAAATCTACAACTTCATTTAACCATGTAAGGCAATGTAAGGCAATCACTAATCGTTGATGCTGGGGACATATAAACCAACTTGATGGGTATTTTGGCAATGGAGGCTACCATTTTTATCAGTTTTACATCATTCTGGGAAACTCAAGAAACTTCAATGTGGCCTTATCAAGTAAAGCCGACTTAAGACGGTGCCAGCCAGGGCGTGCTGAATGTCACTGAGTTGAAGTTAAATATCATAGCTCAGTAACTCATTTAGGATGTCAAATCCAGAATAAATTAAAAAATGGAATATGTGAATGAAATGATGAGCAAATTAAATACATATCATGTACTGTAGAACTGGTTTTATTTGCATTAGTTTTATTTTCGATAATATTCGCGAATTGAATACCTCATGAATTCATAAATGTCGTGAATAAATGCTGGGTTTTATATATCCGAAAATGAGTATGTCCGAAAACTTTAGTCAGTACTAGTATTTTATCGTAGAATAATCAGTTTAGTTAATCTGATGAAAACTAGAACTATCACTAAAGGTGATGAATACCCCCAGATGCGGCCTTGACACAGTTATCACTGGGGGCCAACGACGTATCACGAGAGGCGGTTCGCATCGAAAACATGTGTATGTTATGCAACAACAAACGACACATGTTATGTACACATAACGTGGTTGAAAAGCTAAGGACGACATTTCTCGTAGTTAGTGACATTGTATTTTGCTGGAATATCATATTCCAAGCACGAAACATGGTGGGTAGAAACGTTTAATACTATGAAACAGTTGTATGCAGTTAATTGAGTACCAATTACGTATGAATTAAGCTCAAAAGTTAGGGATGTTCGTAGACAGTCTTGTTTTGGTAGATTTTACATTAAAATATTTTTCGTGAGTATCATTTCTTATACTTACTGGGTAAGGTTTACTTATTCAATCTTTTTGTCTTCATTAGAAATGTTCTGTAGGTGTAATAAGCACATATAAATGGGTTTTTTATGCATACTACGTCTGTGTTTGTTTCTCACAGAGTGTGTGTATGGTGCTAAACGAAGGTCACTCTTCATGTGTACGTTGCTTACTGAAGTCAAAATCAATTTCAGAATACAGACCACGCGGTGTGCATGTACTGCCGGGCACCATTTGCCAGCATTTTAGAAGCGCAATGACACTGTGCAAACTCCAGCATATAGAGCGTTACGTTCATGAGGGAAGCAGATGATAGAGGTACAACTAAATATCACAATGCAACTTAAAATGAAGGACCATTACGTTATCTACAACATCGACGACATGACAACGATCACGGAAACTGGAAAATTAACACCTACAAATAATGTAACAAGTGACAGACCATTATGGAAATTTCTTAAAGTGAACACACCGACTAAGTCTGTCCATTGCCAATTGTTCCTGAAACAAGCGGAATCCGGGATGTACAGAAGTTTCTCAACCAGATGGTTCTGAACTGGCGGAACAATTGGACACAACTATACTATGCTCGGACGCAGAGGACTTTGAAAAAGTAGATCTAACGTTACCGATGGAACAATAAAAGAGACCGTAGTACAATTACAAAAGCTTCTTCAATCCATCACATCTACTCTAATTATACCCCCATCACACTAGGGCAACGATTGCACTACACCAACCGCGTCCTTACAGGACGTTAGCAAATGAATGCATTTTGTTATTGTACCACATGACAAGCCATTTGGATGCTGAAATTGCCGTTTTCTAAATAAGAAATAGAAGAAAAAGAAACATGAAGCAACTTAGATTATGTTGCGTTAGTGCATGACTATAAGCAGAAAGAAGACTTCTGTTTGGCCATCATGACCAGTTAATATAAATGGACACATATGGTATAGTATACATACGGAGCTAGTGAATGCAATGAGGATGTTATTGGGACCTAGGGAGAGCGCAGTTCAGTCTGCATGGACGTAGTGAGCACATAATGTGGGCGTAGTAATAACGCAATAGACCTGGTGACAACGGGAAGCTGCACGTGTAATGAACTTACTGGCAACGTGATAGACGCAGTGAGAACCTGGCAAAGACGTTGTAAGGGCGTAGTGCGAGCCTGAGTGCATCATTTCTTTTCGAGTTTGACCCCGTCCCTGCCACGGCCATCAAAATTTTCAGGACGTGATAGGAACTTTGCGAGCGTGGTGCGGACGTGCTCTGGTGTGATAGGGGCATTATAACTGACCGTAGACGTCTTCAAGACTGGGTCACTTTTTTCAAATGGTGGATATTGGCGAATTCGGTGCAAATCACGCTTGGATTGACGAGCACGGTGCAACATTGCTATAGATACTAATGAATGGGGCAATGGTGTTAACGAATCGAAGAAATGCAATCAAACTTTTTAGACAACAACAGATTTCTAAATTGTTCAAACTCGTAAATTATATAAGTATGTGCCTAAATCTATCATAATGCAGTTATTAAATGATAAGACCATCTAACAATTTTAACTGTTCTCTTTAGACCATCACACATAATTAAATAGATATCTGTCAACTGCAAAATATTAATTGATATACACATTTGACTTCAGACTGAAACATCAAACACTCTGTTAGTAACATATACATCAAAAAGAGACTTCAGTTGACACCATACACACTTGTCTAGTGCGAAAGGCCTTGTTATATTAACGTGTATACATTCTATTGAATCTGATAAGCGGTGGGGAGATGCTAAGTTATGTTCACAGACATGATGCCTGTATCATGAGTGCTAAATATTTTACAAATGGGCTTCATGTCACAATAATTTTGAGGAAAACTGGTTTTTACACAGAATAACGGACTAATCTGGCGTAATTTGATGAATGACAACGCAATCATTGTACAGAAAACGCATTTTACAACGGCAAATACAAACTTAATAAAAACAACTAACAAGACACTCCAAAAAACTAACATTTCGCCCCCCTGCAGGTCAAACATTTCAAAATGGCATGTGGAGGTCAGAAAACCAGAGACTGTTTACATAAAATTTCGTTGCATAACATACACATGTTTTCGATGCGAACCGCCTTTCGTGATACGTCGTTGGCCCCCAGTGGTTATTGTTACATTTTACAGAGGGAAATATAATGCATTTTCATTTTTTAATACCTGCAAATTGTTGCTTAGATATATCCTGACCAGTTTCTAAATATACATTATATAAAAAATAACAAAGGGCCATAACTCATTAAAATTTACTTGGACAAAACCTATTGTGGACATGCACAACTTGGCAAACTACTTATCACTTCTAAGAAGTTTCACTGAATTTCTGCATGTAGTTGCTGAGAAATGGTATGGGCAAAATTAACCTAATTGTATAAAACAAAGGGCCATAATTTTTTTGATTTTTACGTAGATTTTGAGATCAAAACCAACAATCAAGGTATAATACTGTTGAACAAGATAAAACGTAGCAAATTTTCTAATCCAAGGGTCCATAACTCTTGAAGTTGTGGTCCGATTCCACCCATAACTTAACTTGTCCAAAACCATAAAGTCATACACATTCATTGTAAATATGATTAGGATCGGTGAATAAATGAAGGCGCGCTAGAGTGTAGACAAGCTAAAATATAGCAAATTTTCTAAGTCAAGGGCCCATAACTCTTGAAGTTCTGGTCCGATTCCGCCCATAATCGATCTTGTTTGAGATCTTTTGGTTATACTCATTTACTGAAAATATTATTAGGATCGGTGTATAAATGAAGGCGCTAGTGTGTAAAGAAGCTAAAATATAGCAAATTTTCAAAATCAAGGGCCCATAACTCTTGAAGTTTGGGTCCGATTCCGCCCATAATCGAACTTGTCCAAGATCTCTTGGTTATACACATTTACTGAAATTAGGATTGGTGAATAAATGAATGCGCTAGAGTGTAAACAAACTCAAATATAGCAAATTTTCTAAGTCAAGGGCCCATAACTCTTGAAGTTCTGGTCCGATATTGCCTATAATCAAACTTGTCCAAGATCTTTTGGTTATACACATTTACTGGAAATATGATCAGGATTGGTGAATAAATGAAAGCGCTAGAGTGTAAACAAGCTAAATATAGCAAATTTTGTAATTCAAGGGCCCATAACTCTAGAAGTTATAATCAGATTTTGCCCATAATCGAACTTAGCCGAGACATTGTGGCTATATACATTGTGAGCAAGTTTAATCAAGATTCGTAAAGAGCTGCGGTTGCTAGAGTGTAAACAAACTAATTGTGGACGGACGATGGACGCCGGACATTCACCGATCCTAAAAGCTCACCTGATGAATCAGGTGAGCTAACAATTATACAAACAACACTCAAGCAATACAAATGTAAAATCACTCGCCAGCAAAATAATGGTATTCAAAAATCATGAAGAATAATTATGTGCTTGATTGGATAATGACAAACACAGTGAAAATCACTATTGAAATATTATAGTAAACAAAGTATACTAACTTTGACTCCACAGGGAAGGGCTCATACAAAAACTTCTTATAGAAATGTTTTTTGATGTCATGTACAAGTATTACAGCCTTGCCTTGGTCATCAAATTGTGGTCGACCCGCACGGCCCATCATTTGCAGGACATCTAAAAATTAACCAAATATTGAGTGAATACAGTACAACCTTTAAACAAAGGCCACCCTTCGGAATGACACAATGTGGCCTTTAGTGATAGGCAGTTTTTATTCAGAGGTCATTTTGTTCTAAATAAATTAATCAATGATGTTTTTTAAAAGAATGGCCTTTATTCACAGGGTTGCCTTTATTCAGAGATGGCCGCTAACACAAGTTTTACTCTAGTTCTAACAACTACAATGAACCATCCCCATTATTGTTTAATAATGTTGAAGCAACCTTTAACACATAACACAAAATTTGCCCAAAAGAATATCTTATTTTCACTCTACAAACCAGTTTATCTTATACTGTTTGTATAAACCACATATCATTAAAAACATGGATATGTATATATATTTCAACAGGTGATGATCATAGCCAGGTTTGATAATATCAAATTGCTTTAAATTTATGATATAAATTCTGGCAAAGCATAATTCAACATTCAGTTTTCCATTTCATAGGATTTATATGGATTAAAAACAATTTTTCAGTTACAATGTATATACGGCGGCCGATTCACCTAACATGTTTTCCTGGATGTATTCTAACCAGTACTTACCTACCCTTCCACAAGGAACTGCCAACTCCTCCACATGTGGAGGTAAATCTACACTGTTGTCAAAATATCTTGTAAGGATAATGGCCAGGAATCAAACCCTGATCGCTGGGTTACAAATCCAGTGCAGTAACAACTGAACCTTGGCCACAGCCTTCCATTCGTAGCAGCCGAGTAGAACAATCAAATTGCAAAATATTCCAGGTCAATAGATAAAATAATGTATATAATAATAATTTAGTAGGCAAGTTTTGCAACTGTCCTGATAAATGTGGCCATCAACACAAACACTTTCATTTTTTACTGGTACAAGTCACAATTGAATTGCCTCATCTAGTACCAAAGATGGACATCACAGCATAATTTTATTATTAAAACAAAATATTATTTAGTACAGATTTCATACATAGCTCTAAAGGCAGAGCTCTATTGTTTGACATCTTACCAGTAATAGGGAAATCCACATATCTTCGTGTCTTTCCATCGTAAAATTCTGTCCCCTTCACAACAACCAGGTGAGCAGGAAAGTTAACTCCCCAAGCTAAGGTACTTGTAGCAACCAAAACCTGCAATGAATATACAGTCAAACCTGATTTAACAGCCACTTGGAAATGAGGCTAACAATATGAACAATGGCCAATCTTAACAAAGTCATGATATTTTATTTTTGAATTAACAATAGTGGATTGAGATCAAATTATCCTCACTAAATATAAAATAACTTGGAGCGAGGGATGATTAATTATTCCTCACAGAAAATTCAGAGAGATTATGTGATGTTTTGTTTGTTTGTTTGAGTTTTACACCCCTTTTCAACAGTCAGAGTCATATGAGGTGGACAATTCACCTAACCATCTTTCCTGGGAAGAACCAGTACTAGACTCCCTTCCTCCGTTAGCAACTGCCTACTTTCTCACATAAAGAGGCATGGTCGTTCGCAGATAACATGTGAAGCAATTTTGAATAAAATAATTAAAAATTTTACTTGTTAAAACTAACATTATCTTACAGACTAAATTTCACAATTAAAATCTTACAATAAAACGTTAAGTATGAAGTGATAGGAAAATGAAATGATTTAAAACATTCAGCCAGCCAAATAAAACAGACAAGACGTCAGACTCTGAGAAGAACCAAACATACGCTTTTCTGGGAGAGCTTTAGTTAATGTACTTACACTGGCGATAACTGCTGAAATAAATTAACACCCTGCCAAAAAATTTCAACCAAGCCAAATGTATTTTTTATTATATTAAGTTCTGTGTTTCTTTTGCCATAAAATTGTGTCTTTTCACAAAGATGATAAATTGTTCTTCATGATTGCTTTTTCATGTTAACCATATTGTTTTCATCTAATCTATTTTGTTTGGCTGAATGTATTACAAGGGAGGTAACAAAATTAAAAAACAGCAACACAATCATAGGAGTTGTTTCACTTTCCATTACTTTTCAGTGGGTAATGGCAAGCATTTGAAGTCAGAGGCATTACTTTTTTCTTATTATGAGCATAAATCCAGGAAAAAGGAAAAACTGGTATTAAATGTAACAAGAGGGCCACGATGGCCATTTACTTGCTCACCTGAGTAACGACTGCCACTTTTTCATATATCATTGCAACTTCTTTCATATCAAAGTTTAACTAGGTCAAAGCCTAACACTGACCAGGAAATCATCAAGACAGATATTTTGAGCAACTTTGATCAAGATTGATGTAAAATGTTTTCTCTAAAGTGTTAACAAGGTTTTCCTTGGACACGGAGGCTGAATTTTTTACCCAGATGACCCACGTTCGAACACTGTGACCTCTAGAGTGTTAACAAGGTTTTCATGGGATTTGACCTGGTGACCTTATTTTATACCCTAGATGACCCATATTCGAACTCTTCCAAGATATCATTGAGACAAACATCCTGACAAGGTCTGGTGAAGATCCAAATAAAACTGTGACCTCTAGAGTGTTAACAACCCAAATTATGGATGCCAGACATTGATTGATACTAATCTAATAGCTCTCCGAGCACTACATGCTTAGATGAGGTAAAAATCCTCCTCAAGCATCATAGACAACTAAATTCAAATCCTAAACAAGTAATATTGTACCATTATTATGGTTCAAAGACTTATTACTCAGGACAGTAGGTGACTTAATAACAAATGCAGTTACTTCCCTTGGATGCATATTTGTTAACTTCCTAAATACATATGTACCATGATGAATTTTCCTGCAGTTTCTTTGTAGGCCAAGATTCTGTAGAATGTTTTTCTTATCATAATATTATTCTTTTTGTTTATGTTCAGCTGACTCAGCAAAGTTGTTCCACATAAACAAAGTTCAATCAAATGAGTTTGACTGTATTCATAGTGGTAAGCAAATGATAAAGTCATACCTTTGACTTCAAGACAAGGATAACATGCTGACTTAAGTATAAAATAGATGTCAAACTTGCATTATAAAAACATCACAGCAAACTTGAATCAATACACTCTAACTAAGAATGTGAATAATTTAAGTCAACACAGCTAGAAGACATCATTACAACAAGAAGTCACATAAATGTGTCATTTTCATTTTCCCTTCAGCTTGTATCAAAGCAGTTAGTTAATCTTTAAAGTTACGATCATGTGACGTAGAGCAGATAACATATATTTGATGTGGAATAGGGACTGAGTATCTTCAGAACATTTAAACATATACATGTACAATCATACATATACATGAACAATCATGAACATATACATGAACACATACACATGTACAATCATACATTCATATGTAATTATATATACATGCATACAAGCATACAGACGAATATGCAACCATACATTCATATGTAATTATACATACATGCATACAAGCATACAGACGCATGTACAATCATACATTCATATGTAATTATACATACATGCATACAATCATACATACACATGTACAATCATACATACACATGTACAATCATACATACACATGTACAATCATACATACACATGTACAATCATATACACATGTACAATCATACATACACATGTACAATCATATACACATGTACAATCATACATACACATGTACAATCATATACACATGTACAATCATACATACACATGTACAATCATATACACATGTACAATCATACATACACATGTACAATCATATACACATGTACAATCATACATACACATGTACAATCATATACACATGTACAATCATACATACACATGTACAATCATATACACATGTACAATCATATACACATGTACAATCATACATACACATGTACAATCATATACACATGTGTACAAAACACTGTATTAAGTAAGAAAAGTATATATCTTTGAAACAATACCTTGATATCTTTAATCATAAACATACCTGAATCTTTGAGTTGACGAAAAGTTCCTCTGTGATCTTACGGTCCCGTTCTATCAGACCCGCATGATGAATACCAATACCGAATGCCAAGGTCAACTTTAAGTTTGTATCCTTCACTCCACTTATGATATTCTCATTCTAAAAATAAAGTCAATTAAAACGATACTATTATGATTTTTTGGATAAAAGCATTTAATGTAAAAAAATCATACTATACAGTACAACTTCTACAGAGTGACTTCTCTTGAGCAACAACCTCCTTTCCACAACAGCATGATTTTTCCCTCTTCATGATTTAACTAAATGTTTGTCCTCTCTAGAGCAACAACCTTTCAACAACAACATAATTTTGCTACTTTTTGTAAAATTTGACCATTTTTCGAGTGAAAAATCTTCAATAGCGAGTTAAGAATATCTTTAAAGGTAGTAAAAGTATACATTTTCTGTTTAAGCGTGTTGAGTTGCCCACAGTCATTGCACTATATATGAGTTAGATATTTTGTACTGCATTGCAATTACATGGAAGTTTATAACATGCGTTGGAAAATTCGAATTGTTGAAGTTCTTTCCCTTCTATAATATATTATGGTTTAGCTCTACATGAAAAAAAAATGTTTTTGATTTTTTTTCGTGACAAACCCCTTTGATAACAACCACATAGATTCAGACTGGTTCACAATATCATCTCAATAATGAAACCAACTTTTTGTCACAGATGTTATCTATATATCTAAGTTTCACAAGTAATGTACAAGTACCATGGTATGATTTTAGACATACCAATGTGATGCTGTGATAGTATGTAGCAAATCAAGGAATGGGACGAAATGAATACCATTGCTATAAACCTCTGCAAAATGAAGCTCTTATGTTTAGAACTTGGGCTGGGGCGAGTATCCGAGTACTCGGGTAATCACAATCAACTTTAAAAATCGAATATGAATAATCGTCATTGCTGAGGTTTGTGGATTGTGATCTTGTTGGTTTACAAAAAGTACAATTTTTGTTTTTTAAAAATTTCTTTTCTTTGTTTATCTTGTTGGCCAAGAGGTCTAACAGGATCTTTATAGAATGGGTCACAGGTTTAAACCAGAAAATAATGCTGGTACACCAGTTACCAAGTTAATGTGTTCACATGAACAATTTTAAATATTAAATTTCAAACATTAATTTCCCTTAGGTAGCCTCCAATAATACAATATTTACTGTCAGTGCATTTCAAGGAATGAGGATGTCACATGTCGATGAACTGTTCAAGAACTATGTTTAAGGAACAAATCTTGAACAAAGGCTCCTAAAATTTGTAGTTCTTGATCTGTACTTGACATAAAACTGCAACTTTTTTAAGAACAGACTGTTCTTGAATATATTGTACAATTTAACATTTCTTAGAATGTACTTGAATTGTTCTTGCACACTTTAAGAGTAGTTCATGAAATGCATAGACATTTCTTTAAGTGTCCTTATCTTTTTCACATATGAACAGATTGATTCTTCAAGACAGCAAATATGGAATTTTTCAATATAGAAAAGCAAGAAAGGTCATTGAAAAAAAAATGTTGGTTTGCAATTTAAGCAACAAACTTATAAACATTTTTTAAGGATGGCTTCCATATTTGGTATGCTAAAATGGACGAAACTGTGTATGATATAAGACAGGGAATTCTAGTCATCTGAACAATGTGATGTGAATTAAATTTCTTATTATATAGAAAATAGAATTTGTCTAGAACTGTTCTTGCATATTTAATGACTAGTTCATGCAGTATGACTAACTATTTGGCGGGGAAGCTCAAATAATTAAAAGCCAGTATAAAAGCTTGATTTTATACCATGACTAAGGGAGCATTTTCTATATCAATAACACAAAGACCTAATGTTGTGTTCAATCAATGAATCACATTATATCATTAAACTGACGATTCAAATAGTTTGTTTCCAAAGAAAAAGAAATCTGAAATTTGCATAAAAATGTGTAAACTACTTCATTTTCAAAGTGAGTGCAGAAAAACTCTCTTCTGTAAGCTGATTGGTCAAATCAAATATTCAAATTGATTTGATTGGTTGATTTTGGAAATTTGAATGCTCATTATGGACATAATATATCACCACTTTTGAAAACAAACAATTGGAAAAGGGGCTACAGTATAAAACACTTTGAAATGCAAACTTTAAGATTAATTTTTTTAGTGCTGTGAATGACGAAATTGATCAGAAACAAGGGGGAGGTAATCTATAAACACTGTTGGTGACTTAAAAAGGATTAAGTAAAGCTGCCAACTACTCAATAAAACAGATGAACATGCACTTAAATGCACCTTAGGAAATGCAGACTACGTAACGTTATCTTTAAGTGGCTAATATCTATCAATGAATAAAATTGATAGGACCAAGATGCACTTGTTTAAATCCATAGTGTATAATGTGTGTGTGTGGGGGGGGGGGGTGTACATGCACTTTTCTTTCAAAATCAAGATAGCAAATTTTTTAATAGTGATGGCAATTTTTCTCCTATTTTTTATATCAACAGGAGGGGATAAACAGAAACATTACAGACTTTTAAACTGAATATATAAAAACTGGCCCTTCTCAAACCTACCTTCTTATCAGCCCCTTGATGCCATTACAACAAGGGCACATAACCAACCTTTGGGTACAAAAATAATAATCTTGCAACCAAAGGGATCAGTGACACTTGATAGATACCATATAGATTTATCACAAATACACAAAGGAGTACTTCAAGTTTCTACTTATTATTCCTTTTGAATCACTTTTATCATATCTATCAGCTTAAATCATGCAGTGTTTGCAGTGTTTAATTGATAGAAAACTCAATTCAATTGTGTCATTTCAAGAACATGACAAAATAGCTCTGCATACACTTATATTAGGTACAAAAGCAAGGTTATTGTGTACAATTAGTGCACTCACAATTTTTCACCCCAATGATAATGCCTGGATCACTTTTGTTTCACTGTAAACCTGTCAAATAGTTAGTCATACTTCATGAACTATTCATGAACTATGCAAGAAAAATTCAAGAAAAAATCATGTTTTCATTCATTTCATTTGAAGGATATCTTGATGGCTGCTTACAGACTGGTATGAATTAAGACACAGTGCTAATATGTGTTGAACCACAATTATAAAATTGTATGTAGTAGATTGAAGTTAAATAAAACAAGGTATAATCTTATTTGGTATTGAAATTGTAAACATAATCAAAGTACTGAAAGTACTAATGGAAACTGAACTTACATAGACTTGCACAGCAATATGGAATGGAAACTTGTTTAACATTTGAATGGCCAAAAAAGAAAATTGAAGTACTTAGACCTCATCAAATTTCATCCGCTCTGATAGTGACTGCTATGGAAATCTCAGACAAATGGAGCATGCATGTTACATCTTCTAGAAATATCAGACAAATGGAGCATGCATGTTACATCTTTCAGAAATCCAAGCTAGATTGGATACTGAACTGTACTTTAATCCATGAGTGATAGGAGCAATTTGCCTAATTAACAATACAATGTACAATGTCACACAAGTTAACCTTCCACTGATCAAACACTCCTATCTGACTAGACAGCAATTACATCCTTCCTGAAGTAAATGATTTCAACAAGCCTCCAGAAAAGCACAGGAAATTGTATTTCCCCGTGTTATATGGTCACCATTTTGATGTCTAGAAAACATTGAAACAGGCCACATAATGTATCGTTCTACTGTGTCAATAAAAGAGCATTGTGCAACATTACTGACATGCATCTCCATGCATATTGGTTACATTAAGCTCTATTGTTATTTTGATGAAGAAAATAATTCATCTAAGATTTCCCTCAAATTGCATCGTTTCATGTGAATTAACCTCTGAATATCTGATCACATTTAGGGAACAGCAAAGAATGTAAAAACAATCAAATGGCTTTAATTCTCCTACAACAAACATACAAATTTCAGAGAGGAGGAAGTGAGTGAGAGAGAGTAAAAAACAACAAGTTGAAGCATTTCAAATTACACAAGATCTGGACTCAATTTCAAAAACAAAATTGAGTACAAACTCAATAATGTGTTTTTTCTGTCTAGAAATCTTGTGTCTTTGACCAGAAATGTTACAACATTTGTATATATTTCTATATTTACTTATAACATGCTAAACTATTATGCTCTTGACACATAACTACAGGAATCCTTACTGTAGTCTTGTCATACTACATGAATCCAAACTGACATTAAGTCAAACTACAGGGATCCAAAATGTAGTATATTAATGTAACTACAGGAATCCCAACTGTTGTCAAGTCATACTACTGGAATCCCAACTGTAGTCTATTCATGTAACTACAGGAATCCCAACTGTTGTCAAGTCATAATAATTACTGGAATCCCAACTGTAGTCTAGTCATATGACAGGAATCCCAACTGTTGTCAAGTCATACTACTGGAATCCCAACTGTAGTCAAGTCATAATAATTACTGGAATCCCAACTGTAGTCTAGTCATATGACAGGAATCCCAACTGTTGTCAAGTCATACTACTGGAATCTCAACTGTAGTCTATTCATGTAACTACAGGAATCCCAACTGTTGTCAAGTCATAATAATTACTGGAATCCCAACTGTAGTCTAGTCATATGACAGGAATCCCAACTGTTGTCAAGTCATACTACTGGAATCTCAACTGTAGTCAAGTCATAATAATTACTGGAATCCCAACTGTAGTCTAGTCATATGACAGGAATCCCAACTGTTGTCAAGTCATACTACTGGAATCCCAACTGTTGTCAAGTCATAATAATTACTGGAATCCCAACTGTAGTCTAGTCATATGACAGGAATCCCAATTGTTGTCAAGTCATACTACAGGAATCCCAACTGTTGTCAAGTCATAATAATTACTGGAATCCCAACTGTAGTCTAGTCATATGACAGGAATCCCAACTGTTGTCAAGTCATACTACTGGAATCTCAACTGTAGTCAAGTCATACTACTGGAATCCCAACTATAGTCAATAGCTAGTCATACTACAGGAGTCCCAACTATTATAAGTGAAGTCAAACTACAGGAATCCCAACTGCTGTCATTTACTTCACTCCTTACATTATACATCTATCCAACAAAGTTCCCCACAGAACATAGGTACAAAACATACCAGTAAAACTGTATAATGTTTTTTTCTGTGCATCTAATTTTTGCTATACTTGATTAAAAGAATTGTGATTCTTGATTAAAGAAAATATTCATTTCCGATGGTAAATTCAGGGAAAATTAAATTTTGATTAGAATTGCAAAATATTCAGTATGCCAACAAAAACCAATACATGGTATAGAGTTACAAATGCAGTTCTTATTCAGTAAAATCTCTGAAAATTAATTGGACTCACTGAAAATTGGAATTCTTTGAAAATCAAACATAATAATAATAATAAAAATTTGAAAATTTTCAAATCCATAATCTTTTTTCTGAATTTATCAAAACTTTTCTGAAACCCCATCTGGGTTCAGTTTTTAGTGGTTTTTGCTGTTTGATACAGGAAACTTACTGCAGTCTACAATATCAAATATGGATTCCAACAGCGCATTCTACTAAATAACTGCAGTAGTCACCTACTAACATTAAGATTCTCAGTACATCAAAAATTCAAGTGATAAATCACAAATGAGCAAGATCCTAACTACATTCCTGGGCATAATTATTACAAGAATATCAAATGCAAGTTTATCACAGAAATTCAGAATTTTTTGGCTGCAATAAAACAATAAATAACCACTGGAATAAGAAACTCGGAAGAAAAGATCCGAATCAATACAATCCACTAATGGTAGCGGTGATTTATCCAAGAATGTCAGACTTCATTAGAAATAATTATATGGATATGGAGGTTTAACAGACTATAGTCACATCCAGGGTATAATTTCCGGCACTTTTAAAACTCAACACAATGTCAGTTCATTTTCTACTATACATTTTCCCTGACTCAAACAGAGAGAAAAGAACAGGCTCTAAAATTACTTAAGACACAAACAGACTAGTTGTTTGCTCTAAGAACTATTTTCGTTTCAAACAAATAATACATTTTATCTACTGGGTCAGTTAACTCAGAAAGTATTATTCATGACTGAACTAAAAACACACGCAACCCGTCTATTTAATAGCTATTATGGGATGATTCGGATTTCACTCTTGGAAGAGAATATCCATGGGAGACAATCATTCCAATATAATACAACCAGGGAACAAGTGATTTGTACAAGTCAAGTAAATCTAACCAGTCAATTGACATGGTTACCTTGTATTTTAACCCCTTCCAATGGAATTCAAGAAAACATTTTCTTGCATACTTCATGAATACTTCATGAAAAATAATAAGGAAATGAAATTTAGTTTCGAGCTCGAAGACTGTTCTCAAGGTCTAGTGACATATTTATTGCAAAGATTAAGCTTAAATATGCTAAAGGCCAGAAAAAAGTTGGGTTTTCCAGTACCTATTCATTAGTGACAAACTGAAAGTTTTAAACAGCAAATTACAAAGTATGTGATAAATTGCCCCTAATAAGTGTGAAAAGAATACATTAATATTTAGAAAATCTAGCCCCTCCCCTGCAATATCCCATCATGCAGGGCAAGCATGCCCTCTTAGTGTGCCCTTGAGCCTTGAGTGAACCATCTTGATGGTGGACATATGCCGAGTTATTCTAAGATTAAGTGTCGTAAGGACACTGATGCCCCTGCAATGCTGGATGCATCGTCTATCCATCATATATGCCAAATTATTATGAAATCCAACCTTGCCCAACAAAGAGATGGGCCCAGACCGACAATTACACCAAATCATAGTGAATATTGGATAAGTTCAATCAAGCAATGTGAGCTTGACCTTCGAGCTTAAACGTAATATGGTTCTTGCAATTAAGAAGCCATATATGCAAAAATCAAAATTGGACCATAGCAATTTAAATGGCCATTCATGATACGATACCCTATATTTTACAAATACACACTAATGAATATTAACCATTTTTCGAATGGCAGGGCATAAAAAGAAGAAATTAGTTTAACCTACCTACCCATTTTTTTAGGTCAAGTCACCACAAAAACTGAACAACTTTCTTACCTAATGGAGAAAACGCAGGAAAGATTACCATTGTAGTGTCCTTTAAAAGACCCCATAACAGAAAATACGGACAATTAGATATCACAGTTATCTTACATTTTCCCACTCCAGAAAATGAACAAATAACTCATATGATAGAGTAATTGTCTATTACAATCAAGAAGTTTGTTCAATTAAATATTCCAAATAGAACTAACCCATTATTACATAATTTAACTTTAAGAGCTTTGGTTTTACAATTCACACTTTTCTCTCCCAAAACGAACTAATAATTGAGGAAATAAAGAAATTAAGCAATTATCTATTTCAATCATTGATGATTAGCTTAATGAAATATTCCAAATGAAGGTATAACTAACTACAGTTTTGTAGTATGTACAAGAAGTAGAATACCGAAATTTCCAAAAATGGCTTTAATTTCTTGATTAAAATAACATTCTCAGAGAAAATGAAACTGAGTTATATCACCCAATGTTTAATTGCCAAAGAACATTCAAACCTATAAACAAAGACCATCCTAGGTAGAGACAAAATATGGCCTTTCATCACAGAGTGGCCTTAATTATTCGGAGGTTGCAGAAAACCAAGGTTTGTTTGGATTCAGAACATTTTCAGACATGTGTGATTGTTAGAATTTTTATCACATTGGATATAGTTTGAGATATACTACCTTTGCAGAGGAGGCAACTTTTTTATTCTGAAGGGGTTCCAAATTTTGGGAAGAAAATTTAATCCAGAAATTACAATTCAGACACAGTAGTTTTCATCAGAGAAGAGTAAAGAATATTGATTCATGTAATTTGAGTACATTTGTGTAACATAATAACATAGAACTTGCCTATAAAACTAACTAACTCGTAAAATGATCTAATTTGAAGCAGTTTGATTGCACATGATTCTGTTCATGACTATGAGATTTCTATTTTTTTTCAATCAAATTTTTCCCTGAACTGAGAAAACATAAAATCACCCTGGATTATTAAAGGAACATTTATAGGCCTTAGTAATCAACACAGTAAACTTATTTCAATAAATCAATAATTAAGTTTTTTTTCTAGGTCCCACTATATACTGCTCAGGTTATTGAATTTTTATTTATCCTGTTTCTACATATTCTTAGTCCTAATACAGCAAGCAGTGACCGAATAAACGTGGCTATATCATGTCAGAAGGTCACATAGTTTTCTTTATTTCGTCACTTTGTATTTCTACGAAGTGTGGTCCGCACAGGGATTGCAATTTATTAAGTTTTTATTCCAAATGTTAGACAATTGTATGATACTAGTTTATTGTCATGTTGCTGAATGGTTATCAAGCTGTCAAAAAGAGGCTGACAAGCTTGCCCATTTCAGCTTTCTAATTCACCATCTCGGCACCTGTGTCAGACTCTGTATGGTTCACAGTGTCAGACTATGTCAGGTTCACAGTGTCAGACTATGTCAGGTTCACAGTGTCAGACTCTGTATGGTTCACAGTGTCAGACTCTGAATGGTTCACAGTGTCAAACTATGTCAGGTTCACAGTGTCAGACTCTGTATGATTCACAGTGTCAGATTATGTCGGCATCACAGTGTCAGACTCTGCATTGTTCATAGTGTCAGATTCTGTATGGTTCACAGTGTCAGACTCTGTATGGTTCACAGTGTCAAACTCTATGGTTCACGGTGTCAGATCCTTTCTGGTCCACTATGTCAGACTTTCTGTTTCACTACAGACTCTGTCTGGTTCAATGTGTCGAACTGTCTTATTTACTATGTCACAATCTATCTGGTAAACTATGTCAAACTCCATCTGATAATTGATTCACATCTGTCAGTTCAATTGTCTTATTTACTGTCTGTCTGATCATCATATAATTTACATCAAAAACAAGACCAGACAATTTGAAAACATATTTCTAAATTGACAGACAAACTGTAATAACAGAGACAACATTAATATTCAGGCACTGAAATGAAACATAACAACAGACTAATTTTGAAACTTACAGCCAGACTGTAATTACTTAAAATGTGCAAGACTTGTCCAAACAATAAACTCAATTTGAAACATCAAAGACAGAAATTATGTATGAACAGCATAATCTTTATTGCAATAACAGCTCTAACAGACAGTCATCATGTTAACTCTCTCCATAAATGTATTTTAAGGTCTATGCAGTCACTATAAGAATATGTTTTGTTAGAATGTGGTGCATCACACAGGATACATGATACATTCAGCCATAATCATATCTGGTGAGAAGCCAAGAATGGGTAAAACTTGAATGACCAATTCTGAATCTAGAAAATTTATTCTCATCCCGATGAATGGACCAGTAAGCAGGGTGCCAATTATTTGTATGTAATGGCATTAACAGTACATATCAGCAATAGACAATGAACAACTCAAAGAATAGTGCTCCATGGATACAAACCGGAACTAATCTTAGACTGAAATGTCTCCTCTGAAATATACACACCAATATTGAGTCAGACCCAGAAAACAGTTCACTATTTAAAGTCAATTTCTCACAGAAAGACTTTGTTCATCTGGGTCTCAAACCAGCAACCTCAAAATAATATCAGGCATATATTCTACAAGGTTGTGGCTGTGGTCCAGTGGTAAGTGTGCTAAACTTGTTACCTGGTGACCCAGGTTCGAATCTCAGTTGCAGCAGGTTAATTATACCCTTCTATGAATATTTGACAAAAATGTCAATTTTTCTTCGTATGTGGAGAAGCTGCAAGCTCCTTGGGAAAGTGCAAGTTAAAAGTGGTAAGAATACAGTCAGGGAAAAACTGTTTAAGTGACCGGAAGCTATAAATAACCAAACAAGAGGGCCATGATGGCCCTATAAATGCTCACCAGGAGAAAAGGTCATTTGGAGATTAACATTGTTGAAGTTTTCTATACAAGTCTAAGTAAGATCAAGTGACCGTTCTGGGCCGTTTTTATCCCATGGCCATTATATGAACAGATTTAAAAGAGGTCCATTAGACAAAGCTACATACAAAATATCTTAGCTCTAGGCCTTGTGGTTTCGGAGAAGAAGATTTTTTAAAATTTTCCTATATAAAATAGAATAAACCCCAAGGCAGGGCTAATTTTGACCCCGGGGCCATAATTTGAACAAACTTGGTAGTGGTCCACTAGACAATGCCACATACAAAATATCTAAGCTCTAGGCCTTGCGGTTTCGGAGAAGAAGATTTTTTAAATTTTCCTATATAAGTCTATATAAATCAAGTGACCCCTGGGGCGGGGCCAATTTTGACCCTAGGGCAATAATTTGAACAAACTTGGTAGAGGTCCACTAGACAATGCTACATACCAAATATCATAGCTCTAGGCCTTGTGGTTTCGGAGAAGAAGATTTTTTAAATTTTCCTATATAAAATAGAATAAACCCCAGGGCAGAGCCAATTTTGACCCTAGGGCAATAATTTGAACAAACTTGGTAGAGGTCCACTAGATAATGCTACATACCAAATATCTTAGCTCTAGGCCTTGTGGTTTCGGAGAAGAAGATTTTTTAAATTTTCCTATATAAGTCTATATAAATCAAGTGACCCCTGGGGCGGGGCCAATTTTGACCCTAGGGCAATAATTTGAACAAACTTGGTAGAGGTTTACTAGACAATGCTACATACCAAATATCTTAGCTCTAGGCCTTGTGGTTTCGGAGAAGAAGATTTTTTAAATTTTACTATATAAGTCTATATAAATCAAGTGACCCCCGGGGCGGGCCAATTTTGACCCTAGGGCAATAATTTGAACAAACTTGGTAGAGGTCCACTAGACAATGCTACATACCAAATATCTTAGCTCTAGGCCTTTTGGTTTCGGAGAAGAAGATTTTTTAAATTTTCCTATATAAAATAGAATAAACCCCAGGGCAGAGCCAATTTTGACCCTAGGGCAATAATTTGAACAAACTTGGTAGAGGTCCACTAGATAATGCTACACACCAAATATCATAGCTCTAGGCCTTGTGGTTTCGGAGAAGAAGATTTTTTAAAATTTCCTATATAAGTCTATATAAACCAAGTGACCCCCGGGGCGGGGCCAATTTTGACCCTAGGGCAATAATTTGAACAAACTTGGTAGAGGTCCACTAGACTATGCTACACACCAAATATCAAAGCTCTAGGCATTGTAGTTTTTGACAAGAAGATTTTTTAAATTTCCTATATAAGTCTATGTAAAATCAAGTTACCCCCGGGGCGGAGCCAATTTTGACCCCAGGGTAATAATTTGAACAAACTTTGTAGAGTTCCATTAGACAATGCTACATACCAAATATCTCAGCTCTAGGCCCTGTGGTTTCAGACAAGAAGATTTTTTAAGTTTTCTCTATTTGTTGCCATAGCAACCAGAATTTTTAATGAAATTTAATTTTTTGAACAACTTTGAAAGGGGACCACCCAAGGATCATTCCAGCAAAGTTTGGTTGCAATCGGCATAGCAGTGTAGGAGGAGATGTTGTTTTAAGTAAACATGGACGCCACGAAATCGTAACGACGCACGACGCACGATGGACGCAGGGCGATCACAAAAGCTCACCCTGAGCACATTCGTGCTCTGGTGAGCTAAAAAGCATAAACAATTAAAATGGTGCACCTGGGAAATACGCATAGTTCATCAGTCGATATCACAATGGTGGTCTAATAAGATGACACTATATATTAATAACAGGCAAGGCAAAAATGAATGACATACAAGCCTAAAATATTTAAAGATTTCAGACCAACATTGACAATTTAGATCCCTGCGCTAAAACTGAGCTGGTAGAATTTAAGTGCATGCGCACTTACTACCTTGATAGCTTGATTTAAGTGCAAAAAGTGAATGTGCCATCAGCTTTTCCATGTTAAGTGAAAATTGTAAGCCTTAAAATATTCCCTTGTATTTTAGTCAATATCTAAATCTCAGAAGATTTGATAGGATCTATACTATTTTATCCATGTTTACCTAACATTAAAATTTAACATAAACGCAAAAGTCGATTCCTATTACGACATCTTGAAGTATTCTGAACATTTGCCTCCTGTAATAAAAAATAATTTTCACACGTTTTTTTGTGAGATCTGATGCAACAACAACATTCATATATTCCTTGAAAATGAGAAATTTAAGTCATGGATGTATCATATGTTTTTTTTTTTTTTAGATCACATAAAATACTGCAGAGGAAATACCACTGCTTTTAGATGAGTACCAGAATGAGAATATATTATGTAGAGATCAAATATAGAATCATTCAATATTTAGCAAGCACAAAAATAGCATGAGCAAATATAGTTTGTCTGGGTTTTATGAAGCTACGAGGGGGGATCCAAAAGTTTTGTCACTGCCTCTGTAACTCAGCCTGTATTTAAGATATAACAGCTAAAGTCGGTGTACATGTAAATTAATGTCTCACAAATTACTATACAAAATTTGGTGCACAAGTGACAAATTCTTTATAAAATACAACGCATCATTTGAAACACATGAGCGACCATCGCCGCACACCAATGACGTCAACGACGTTATGTTACAATTATATCGACGCCATAACGTCACTCCTCAAAATAGCGATCGGCGCGCTCAATACACTGCCTGTGTCGTTCAACCCACTTCCGAAACACATTCTCAAACCATTTGGATTGGAGTCCCGATAGAATTAGGTTACTCTCTGTCTGTAGTTCTTGTTGATTATCGAACGCTGCCCCCTAAGCTCCCCCTTCAGATACGGAAACAGAGCAAAGTCCTAGCAGTATGGCGGATCTGTATCCCGAGGACATCTATGTTCATACTAGGAGGGGAGCTGTCTTGTGACATCTTTAGAAATTTAACTGCTGTTTACGATATGACATGACTTCATGTCAGGAAAACTACGTCTGATTTTATGCGTTATTTTTGTGATAATTATATTTTTTAAATATGGAAAGCAAAATAGCTTATTCTGTGAATTTGGCGTGCGGCGGGTACGTCACAGAGGGTTTATTGCAACACCGCTAGCGAGCACTTTTTTAGTGAATGTAGGAGCATTTTAGTTCAAAATAATTAAAAACATATTGGTGCATTTATATATGGTAAATTTAATTCAATCTGACATGATATTTTAGCATAATCGAAACAGTGACAAAACTTTTGGATCACCCCTCGTACATATAGACTGTATATCAGTTATGTACACTTGACAAATAACACAGCCTCAGATATATGCAATTATCAACTTATTTCTACCTAGGTCTCATATATGAAACTTTTTTACTCCAAATTCAAATCGGTTAAAGTTATTACAATAGAACAAAGATAGATTTTTTTGTGTAGTCGGCACAGATGGATTTTGTCTGTTTACATTATTTGTAGGATATTATTTAGGATCAATTGATTTGTATACAGGATAATGTTTAAAAAGGGATATAAACTTATCACAATTAACTTAAGACTACTGAAGACACAAACTGTGATTTGTACTTGGAGATTGATCTCAAGTATATGTTCTGTTTTAAGCAATTAAAACAATCAGATCATAAAAGTCTTAAGTTTAATAACCATGCAAGGTTTTAGTACTTCAAGCAACTACAGATTGACATTATGATATGTAGATCGGTTTGTAACCATTGTTACCTCCCCTTATATTTACCTACCTTTGATGCTCTTTAGCGCGGAGGTAAAGCAATCACTTCCGGTGGTTAGCAAACTAAGAATGACAGAAATATCTGGGGAGATTCCAAAATCTACCAAGAAAAAGCGTAGTTACTTATTGCTGCAGCAATTTTAGGGAAAAATTGTCAACAGGAGTTAATTAAGGCAGTAACCCTGGATAGATTTCCAGCGAATGAAAAGGTCTGAAAACTGTGGATAAAGAGGGTGAAACTGGTCAGCCAAACCTTCAAACTGGACAAAAAGTATGTTTGACATTGTTCAGCTCACTTCGTGGACGGACATTACAACAAAGACAAGACATTTCAAACATCGGAAGTCCAAATAAATGTTTAAAAATAAATATTTACTCTGTTTATTTACTTAATTGACAATTATAACTGATAAATTTAGCATGATGACATGACATACAATAAAAATGAAACTGCACGGATTATTGATATGTTTTACTTTCTTAGTCGCCATTTTTGTAATATTTGCTAACCGGAAGTCAATAACGATAACTTGCCAGGGGAAGTAAGCGAGTTATGAAACAGGACAATTGAACCTGCAATCTCAGCTGATCAGCAGACCATGTGCTGTACAGGCTACACTGACAGAGCTAAGACAGGTTAATTAAGTCACAGCACAGGTCCATCGTAATGTCCTATGTCAAATAGTTAGTCATACTTCATGAACTATTCATAAAATTTTTTTTATTTATTTATTATCCTAAAGAAGCCAATGCGGCGAAACGTAGATATAATAAATTAATCGTTTTCATGTTTCGTGTTTGGCGATTTTTCATCTTTATTGATGAACTATTCATGAAATATGCAAAAAAAATTCAAGAAAAATTCTTCTTTTCATAAATTCTATTGGAAGTGTAATATACAAAAATCACAAATGTATAGCATCATAATCTTGTTTTGTTCTCTGAACAAAAATACTTACTCAGTGGAATTTTTAATTCCAGGAATTATTTTGTCAGTAATTACTACACATGTAATGAATGAATTAATTACAAGATTAACAATTAAGTCAATAATACATCATTCAAGTCTGTAATAGTGCCTAAATAATTATAGTTAATATAAACTGGTAACTATATAAAGAGAGAAATGGACTAATTACATATAATCATAATAAACATACAATTAAGAGAGGTACTGTGATTGACAGATTCATTAAATTACTAAGACTACTGTTAATATTGACTAATCAGTGTTTTACTCCTTTCACTTACAGTAAACAAGAGGGCCACATTGGCCCTTTATCGCTCACCTGAGAACAAAGGCCAATAATTAATGACCAGGTAATATAGTTTCCATCTCGTAAAACTCATTTTTACGTAGATTTTGAGATCAAAACCAACAATGAAGGTATGATACTGTTAATTAACTTGTAAGCTAAAACGTAGCAAATTTTCTAATCCAAGGGCCCATAACTCTTGAAGTTGTGGTCCGATTCCACCCATAACTTAACTTGTCCAAAACCATCAGGTCATACACATTCATTGTAAATATGATTAGGATCGGTGAATAAATGAAGGCGCTAGAGTGTAAACAAGCTAAAATATAGCATATTTTCTAAGTCAAGGGCCAATAACTCTTGAAGATGTGGTCTGATTCCGCCCATAGTCGAACTTGTCCAAGATCTTTTGGTTATACTCATTTACTGAAAATATTATTAGGATCGGTGAATAAATGAAGGTGCTAGAGTGTAAACAAGCTAAACTAGAACTATCACTAAAGGTGATGAATACCCCCAGATGCGGCCTTGACACAGTTGTTACATTTTACAGAGGGAAATATAATGCATTTTCATTTTTTAATACCTGCAAATTATTGCTTAGATATATCCTGACCAGTTCTAAATATACATTATATAAAAAATAACAAAGGGTCATAACTCATTAAAATTTACTTGGACAAAACCTATTGTGGACATGCACAACTTGGCAAACTACTTATCACTTCTAAGAAGTTTCACTGAATTCCTGCATGTAGTTGCTGAGAAATGGTACGGGCAAAATTTACCTAATTGTATAAAACAATGGGCCATAACTCAGTGAAAATTAATCCAAACAAAACCTGGTTATTGCATGCACAACCTGGCTAACTGTTTATAACTTCTGTGAAGTTCAATTGAATTCCTATGAGTAGTTACTGAGATATTGTATATACACTGTATAAAAAACAACAAAGGGCCATAACTCAGTGAAAATTTAACCAACCAAGACAAGCTTAATGCATGCACAACTAGGCTAACTACTTATCACTTCTGAGAAGTTTTATAGAATTCCTGGCAGTAGTCAATGAGAAATAGTCAGGACAAAATTTGCCTATTGTATATACTGTAGAAAAAACAAAAGGGCCATAACTCAGTCAAAATCAATCCAAATAAAAAAAAATGATTTAAGCATGCACAGCTAGGCTAACTACTTATTACTTCTGTGAAGTTTCGTTGAAATCCTGTGAGTAGTTGCTGAGAAATTGTCCAGACAAAATTTGCCTATTGTATATACTGTATAAAAACAACAAAGGGGTATAACTCAGTGAAAATTAATCCGAACGAAAAATGCTTTAAGCATGCACAACTAGGCTAACTACTTATTACTTCAGTGAAGTTTCATTGAAATCCTGTGAGTAGTTGCTGAGAAATTGTCCGGACAAAATTTGCCTATTGTTTTATACTGTATGAAAACACAAAGGGCTTTAACTCAGTGAAAATTAATCCAAATAAAAAATTCTTTAAGCATGCACCACTAGGCTAACTACTTATTACTTCTGTGAAGTTTGGTTGAAATCCTGTGAGTAGTTGCTGAGAAATTGTCCGGACAAAACTTGCCTATTGTATATACTGTATGAAAACAACAAAGGGCTATAACTCAGTGAAAATTAATCCGAACGAAAAATGCTTTAAGCATTCACAGCTAGGCTAACTACTTATTACTTCTGTGAAGTTTCATTGAGATCCTGTGGGTAGTTGCTGAGAAATTGTCCGGACAAAATTTGCCTATTGTATATACTGTATAAAAAAAAAAGGGGTATAACTCAGTGATAATTAATCCGAACGAAAATTGCTTTAAGCATGCACAACAAGGTTTACTACTGATCACTTCTGTGAAGTTTCATTGAGATCCTGTGAGTAATTGCTGAGAAATTCTCCGGACAAAATTTGCCTATTGTATATACTGTATAAAAACAACAAAGGGGTATAACTCGAATGATAATTAATCCGAACGAAAATTGCTTTAAGCTAGCACAACTAGGCTTACTACTGATCACTTCTGTGAAGTTTCATTGAGATCTTGTGAGTAATTGCTGAGAAATTGTCCGGACAAAATTTGCCTATTGTATATACAGAATAAAAACAACAAAGGGGCATAACTCACTGAAAATAATCCGAACGAAAAATGCTTTAAGCTAGCACAACTAGGCTTACTACTGATCACTTCTGTGAAGTTTCATTGAATCCTGTAAGTAGTTGCTGAAAAATTCTCCGGACAAATTGTGTCTACAGACGCACGGACCGACCGACCGACCGTCCGACCGACCGACCGTCAAGCGTGAATCCAATATAGCCCCCATATATTTCATATCTGGGGGTATAAATATAGCAAATTTTCAAAGTCAAGGGCCCATAACTCTTGAAGTCCGCCCATAATCGAACTTGTCCAAGATCTTTTGGTTATACACATTTACTGAAAATATGATTAGGATTGGTGAATAAATGAAAGCGCTAGAGTGTAAACAAGCTAAATGTAGCAAATTTTGTAATTCAAGTGCCCATAACTCTAGAAGTTATTTACCGATTTTGCCCATAATCGAACTTAGCCGAGACATTGTGGCCATATACATTGTGAGCAAGTTTAATCAAGATTCGTAAAGAGCTGCGGTTGCTAGAGTGTAAACAAACTAATTGTGGCCGGACGCCGGACATTCAACAATCCTAAAAGCTCACCTGATGAATCAGGTGAGCTAAAAAGTCTATATGCCCATACACAACCGTGTCTCCAGGTCCTTCAGTTTCACAGCGCATACTTCTTTTTTAAAAATTACCAAACGATATTCCATTTTTTTTTTTTTAACATAATAATTATGTACGTACATAAGTACTATTGCAGTAAATGCAAGATAACACTTGAAGGTATGGAAATATACTATATTACATCATTTGACAATCTTTACAGTAATTACTATGAATGATAATTAAATTACAAGATGAGATAAAAAGTGTAAATTAAATATATGGTTGAAAATAACAAACCTAATTTTAAGAATAGTATGATGTTTAGCTTTCAGCAAACTATATATAGAACATAGTTACATTTCATAAATAATTACAATACAAATTCATTAGCAGCAATTTTGTATGCTTTACATTAATTATTAACTACATGCAGTAAAAATATATATCATAGTGCAGACTTAGTTTAATTGAACTTAAATGTATTACTAGTATTTAGAATCATACAGGAAAATTTACTCCAAGACCACTTAAAGACCCAACATGGGTATAAAAGGGAGGTAAATAGCTGGTGGGTGGTTTCCATTGATTTTTAAACTGTATTTAGCTCAGGGAGAGATTCTTTAAAATATTTGATATTAAATGGTGTTTTATCACTGAAAAAATTCTGAATGAAGCTAGATGAATCTTTTATCAGTATCAGATAGGAAACTAGAGAGAGAGAGAGAGAGAGAGAGAGAGAGAGAGAGAGAGAGAGAGAGAGAGAGGAACGAGAGAGAGAGAGAGAGAGAGAGAGAGAGAGAGAGAGAGAGAGAGAGAGAGAGAGAGAGAGAGAGAGAGAGAGAGAGAGAGAGAGAGAGAGAGAGAGAGAGAGAGAGAGAGAGAGAGAGAGAGAGAGAGAGAGAGAGAGAGAGAGCTAATTTGCATCTGAAAGTCAGATCGGATGTTAGGTCTTTAAATATGCCATGTAAAGCTTTGTATGCAATTCAGGTACTAAATTTCCATGTAAAGATTAATTAATATTGGACATTACCTTCATAATGCTTTCTTTCTATTTCAACTTGAGACCACTATAACCACTATATATTAAGTCCAATGGTTTTGTTACAAAAGTATCTTAAAAAGATATTTGATCAAGTAGTTATAGGCTCAGACTAGTAATCGCTAGACGGCCACACAGTCGTGAGTTCAAATCACAGACACATTTCTCATATGATGAACGTGTCCAGTTAGGTTTGTGTGTATATTCCTGGCATCTTATTTCCTACACCATTAAAGCTGGAGGGGTCACCAAAGGACCCCAGCTATATGAGCGATGTGGAAGCCCGGAGAGAAAAATAACAAACTTATGCTTTCTGTAATTTACCTTCTTATAAAAACAGTTAGGGCCTGGTGAATATATTAATGTCAACAAGTAATCTATTTGTACAATACCAAACTTTTTCAACTGAGATCTTAAGAAATGAAAGAGAACACTCTCACAAATATTTATCCCTAGGTATAAACAGCCTAACATATTTCTTTGTAATGATATCCAGCAGAGTAATTACAAAAGAAAAGTTGTGGTTAAGGCTTAAAAATTTGTTTGTTTCCAGGTCCAATCTAATTTTCCCTGCAACCCTAGACTTTTTAATTGGCCCAAGGAACGGTAAATCCACTTAAATTTATCACTTTTTACCTTTCCACATTCTTTCAAGAACAAAAACTTCCCCTACCCACCTACCTTAATTTTTAATAAGTAAGTAATTAGAAACAAACAATGTTTATTTACACTTAAATGACTATATGCAGTGTGGTATCAAAATACATCTTGTTCAATAAGATGCACATTTGAGATAGAACTGTATGTTGTTACCATTTGTATAGACACACAACCAATAAATTCTCAGTTTTCCTCAGACAACCTCTTCGAATGGAATTCACGAAATTATGAACTTTTCATAAACTATTCATACATAAACTTCATGAATAGTTCATGAAGTAGGAATTTCTTTTTGACTGGGGAATTAGTTGTTTTCTTGTTTAGTTTGAACGTATTTCATTTGAAACATATCATAAATATTTACAATATCATGCAAAATGGTCACAAGTTCTAAAACTTGGTTACAGCACTCGCCATAGCATACATGCAGGTTTATATTACATCTACAATTATAGCAGTGAATAATTACAAGAAATTCAGCATGCATTTATTATGTTGTTTGCTTAGCCAGTCTTATCAAGTATCAAATAAATGTAATTAAATTGTAAAAATGTCAGCTTATTAGCATATTCAAACTGAATTATGCGTAATTAAAGGGCTGATAATATTGTAATTTGTTAAAGAATACTACCATCATCATGTCATTACAATAATGTTGTGTTTTTTCTCTCAATCCTCCTCTGCAGTCTCCCCACTCACCCACTCACTCCCTACCTTCCTAAACCCAACCACCCACCCACTCCCACCATTTCTCTTTCTCTGTCCTATACCTTCTATATTACTCCCTTCTTTGTCTTACTCTTACCCCCTTCTTTGTTCTTCACTACCTAGCGATGTTCCGATTAATCATTTATTTTACTCAAACATCTAATAAAGTTAAGTCATTAAATTTTTCAATTTTAATCATGTGCTATTCATTTGGTGTAAGGGCTGTAAAAGTTATTCAGTATAAACATTCTAGGTCATTTCTTATATAATCAGTTTTAATTGATTAATCACTGACTTTTGCCTCTGATTAATCAACGAAAATTTCATGGACTGATTACAATCACTATCACTACTCTCCTCTCTGTCCCACTTTTGCCCCTCTGATTCTCTCTCTCTTCCTTTCTCTCCCAAAATATAAAAAATGATATGATCTTTAATATCAACATTTAGCAACCACAATAAAATCAATTCTATGCATACCAACAAACAGCAAAGCTCTTGATCCTTCAAATTTGAACCCTTTACAATCTTAATATAAATACATTATGTACATCAATATACAGTAAAACCTTGATTATCCGAACACCAATTATCCGAATACCCGGTATTATCCGAATAAAATCATTGTTGCATTTGTTAACTCATATACATTCATAAAAAACGGATAAATAATAAGTGTTTGTTATACATTTTTTTTATTCTTATTATCACTCAAGTAACGCTGTGTTTGCATACGAGAGTTAACTCCCTTGCAATATACGGACAGTACGGGATTTATCGTTTCCAACCATTAGATCATACTGAAATGGATTATTCAAAACCATGGATTATCCGAATGATTTTTCAGGGCCCAATGACATTCGAATAATCTGGGTTTTACTGTATTAACACACATAGTTACAGAAATCAATGCACAGAAAAAATAATTATGTCTTAATGTTTATGCTCTCCCCAACAACAGATTAATTTTAAAAATTTCATCAATTAAATAAAAATGTTCATTATCAGCATATACATGGAGACTCGAAATCTTCGGAGTTTAACAAAAGATGTTCATTTCCATATTAAGAACCAAAGCAGAAAATCTATTCAAACAACATTTAACTAACCCCTGGATTGAATACATTCAAGCAGACTCATCCCAGCGATGGAATTATTGCCATATTTGACATTAAGGTTTATACAGAATACTTCAATTGTATTGGAATTAATCAAGAAGGAAGCAATTAAGATAGCTAAGAGCAAAATAGATTAAACCTTCAAAAGGTCAGAAAAAATAGTAGTTGTTTTTTGGTTACCTGATGCCTGAGCGCCAATCCTTAAGCTACCAACAGCAAATTGAAAAAAATAGCAACCAATTTTGTTATGAGGAGACATTTCGGGATACATTGTACCTCAATAGTATGATAGATAATTATGCTTGGAAAACAATAAAAAGTAAATTTTTGTAACCTACCTACCCTTTGTTTTGGTCAGGTAACTATATATATAGATACATAGTATTACTTTTTCTGGTCTGATAATTAGATCACATTTAGTTTCTATTCATTAAGTAAAATTAGTTAATTTGCAACATTTTCAAATTTTATTTCTAAAATCATTTTATTGTCTGCTTCTAACAGCATCATTCTATGTACAGTCAAACCTGTGTAAGCAGCCACCTCCAAATAAAGGCCACCCAGTTTGTTATGGCCTTAAATCTTTCAAAAACTGTCAGTAACAATTTAGAACAGAAAAAGAGATCATTTAATTAGCACTAATTATGCCAATATAAAAGCAATTTTGTGCCTAATGATGTACAATTAAGTCTACACATGACGAAGTACATGTCAATCTTTACATGGCAATTTTGTACAAGATAAGTCAAGCCTGTATACATGGCAATTTTGTACGAGACAATTTAAAGTACAAATCTTCAAATGGCAACCAGATAGAGTACAAGTCTCAGAATACATGGCAACGAGACAAAATACAGGTCTATACTTGGCAGTTTGACAGAAGACATTAACCTTTTTTTTAGCATAAAGTTCATATTTCTTGGCTACTATATTACCAGTCATATTGAAAGTCTGTTGGACTGCCGGACCTGTCACGTAAAATCTGTGCCGGTCCGGTAAAATTTTCCTTTCAGTCGGTCCGACTGTCCTGAAAGGTACTGAGTTTTAGTCATAACCCGCCAAAAGTTTGCTGAATATGAACTGAAGACTGCTTTTCTGGGAAATTTCATATACATTTTAATGTATGAATAAAAAATAAATAGAATATTATTAGGCCAACATTTTTTTATTTTCTGTTTTATGGGAAATTTTTCAAAAAAATTGAGACGGGGGGGATATATAAAAATGAAAATCTTTAATTTGGAGCAGTCGAAAAAATAAAAAACCTGTCACTCCTGTGAAGTTTCATTCAAATCTTGTCAAGTTTTGGAGATGTCATGTATATTACATAAGTCTATAAAAATACACAAAAGCTCATGAGAGCATGCCCAACGGACAGTATACATGGGAAGTTTAACTGAATTCAAATTTGTCTAATCACTGTATTGAAAAAAAAACTAAATTTACAAAAAATGACATTTGAATGAAACCTGACAAGAAGGTGACCAACTAGACAGCACTCACAAAATACTGTATACAGACACAAAGAGTTGGACAGATGGACAAGCTGAAAGAAGTATACCCATTCTTACAACTTTGTTATGCTGAGATATAAACTGTCATTTTTTTAAATCAATAAATTCAGTAACAACATATTTTTTCAGACCAGTCCACATTAAAGAAGTTATTTAAAGAACTGTTTATGTAACGTTGACTAGATTCACAAACTTATAAAAATGTATTTATAACCACTTAAATTCTCACCGACTCCTTAGGCTTACTAGCTCTACCACATTCTTTTTTGTTGTTTTTATCTTAAGTATTTGCTTACTTTCGTTTTCGCATGTCACGTATGCCAGATGCTTTGTATCACTAAATTTTTATTTGTATTTTAAAAACAAACGTAAACAGGCCTATCACAATAAATATTAACAATGTTCCAAGTTAAATACGCTCATTTGTGCAAAGAAAAATGACGTTGTATGTGCATGCTAGTCCTATGTGCATGCATGCATAAAACGCCAAATAATAAGCAAAAAATACGGGGTGCCGTATTTGTAGTGCATATAATGTGCATTTCCCCCTAGATCCATTCTCTATTTTTTTTCAGTGCGTACAAAACTTCTAAAGTTTTGCCCGCCGGAATTTTGATCGAAAATCATGCGACTATCCGAAAATACTGCAACTTGTAGTTATGAATGCATTCCTTTTTCCCGCTGGTCGTTTAATTCGTTTTTAAAAGCCTTAACCAAAGTAGAACTTTAAAAGAATCATGTGGAAAAGTATGTTTTGGTGTTTATATCTTGAAAATATAAGAAATCGTCATTGTTGTAAATCTAAAAATAGACTCATTTTGTCAATCTAAAAATAGCTTTAACTATTTTCAAGCTGCATGCACGTGAACTACTCGTATTAACATTGTTCAATACAAATAAACAAAACAACCTTTAAAACAGTACAGCACTGTTTATCTACCTGTGAACTTTGCAAGTTGTGACTGTCATTGTTTAGATTGTGTCTACCAGTAATCCTATATTAACCAAAGGGGTTTGTCAGAAATTTTTTTTTTTTTTTCCATGTAACCCATATATATATAGAAGGGAAACAACTTCGACAATTCGAATTTTCCAACGCGTGTTATAAACTTCCATGTTATTGCAATGCAGTACAAAATATTTAACTCATATATAGTGCAACGTATGGGCAACTCAACACGCTTACAGAAAATGTATACTTTTACTACCTTTAAAGATATTCTAAACTCGCTATTGAAGATTTTTCACTCGAAAAATGGTCAAATTTTACAAAACGACACACTGTCGTAAAATCGCAGCGTGTATACCGGTATACATGTACAGAGTGGAAATGTTAAATTACTGACACAACTTCTTAGAATGGGCCTTAATTCATAATAAAACACCATATATTAACTGCCAATGATTTCGCATCTCGGAAAGCTCTTTTAGCGAAGAATTTGCGTATTTTTTTATTCAATAAGCCGGCTACTCGAAGTTTACTTCCATGACGGGTCACATGACAATCTCCTAACTCGTGATGAAAGCTTAAATCTGATTGCATGAGCGATACTCTGTGGTATTTGTTTACAATTTACTTGTACCCTGTGCACTCTATCCTTTTCACTACGCTATCAGGAACCATACCTAAAAATACCACACAGTATCGCTCATCTTATCAAAATTAAGCTTTCATCACGAGTTAGGTGATTGTCACATGACCTATCAAGGAAGCAAAATTAAGAATCCGCAAACTGAACAAAAAACGTAAATTCTTCATTAAAAGTGCATCCCGAGATGTGAAATCATTAGCAGTTAGTAAATTATACAATATAGGATATAAATATACTGTTTGGTTATGAATTATGACTCATTCCATGAAGTTTTACCTGTAATTTATCAGTTTCGCTACAGATTTGTACACGCTGCGATTTTATGACAGTGTGTCGTTTTGTAAAATTTGACCATTTTTCGAGTGAAAAATCTTCAATAGCGAGTTTAGAATATCTTTAAAGGTAGTAAAAGTATACATTTTCTGTAAGCGTGTTGAGTTGCCCATACGTTGCACTATATATGAGTTAAAAATTTTGTACTGCATTGCAATAACATGGAAGTTTATAACACGCGTTGGAAAATTCGAATTGTCGAAGTTGTTTCCCTTCTATATATATATGGGTTACATGGAAAAAAAAATTTTTTTTGGATTTTTTTTTTGTGACAAACCCCTTTGATATTAACAACTATGATAAAGAATCAATACACACTCTAGGAATCTTATGTTTATTTGGTGTGTATTATAGACAATATTTAATGTATCTAAAGTTCTGGTAATACTTTTCAGATATTTACAATAAGCGCCATCATTTTGTTTTATTTTTTTGTAGACGATTTTTTTCAAGACGGCGGATTTAAAAAAAATAAAATTGATGACTTGTTTTATTTTTATTTGATTTTGTGGAAAATTAGGGTCGGCGCTCCCGTAAAACAGAAAATAAAAAACTGTTGGCCTTAGCTGACAAGAATGTGTTCTCATTTTCCAATAACCACAGACAAAATGTTGCGATTATTTTTGGTCTGGTAAAATTTTGTTTGGTCTGGTAAAATTTCCAAAGTCACCAGACCATCTGCCTGGTAAAATTCTGAGGTCTTTCGTATAGTCTGTACTACTAGTGGCCTTTGATCACAAGATTGACTGTAATTAGAAGATTCATCTAAGCATTCACTGTCACTCACAAACCTTTTTTTTCCAAAAAGATTGAAGGGTATTAATCAGCAAAGAAGCCTTCTTAATGAAATATCAGGACACTGCCGCCACTTCACCCATTCCATTGATAAATATCAAAATTTCTCTTCCTAGAATTTCAACTTAGAATATATACCATGGTTCATCTTCAATATCGATCCAGTATCTTTTTTATTTTAATCAAATATCTCTTCTTTTCTTTCTTTGAGAGGCTTTCAGGATTACTTAAAAAAATGTATCTCGATCAGAAATGCTTTACTTCTAAATTCTATCACTTTCATTTTACTCATAAATGCATTACTTCTGGAAAGCACTTAAAGTACGCAAGAAAACTAATTTTACAATTCCCATGCTGAGTGTTTCAGAGATTTGAATAATATCTTTTAACTACAGAGCAGTACAATGATGTACTTTTGTGAACAGGTTTTTTGGCACTGATGTTTTGTTACAAAGAATCGGAGAAAGCTTATCATTAGGAAAGACATTAAATGGCCTTTATCAACAGGTGGCCTTTATTCTGAGGACATTTTGTTCTTGACAATCAAAGATATTTTTAAAAGAAATTATCTTCATTTACAGTATGGTCTTTATTCGGAGGTGGCCGCTAAAACAGGTGTGACTGTATCTTTAAAATGGGACATAATTCTCGTACACTTGATTTCTTCACTTTGTTTTTTAGTCAGTATGATGAGAGAATAAATATTCTTAGAGGCAGTCTGGCTGTTACTGGGAAAAGGTCAGACACAATTCTAATCAATATTAAAGGCGTTATGTCACAAGTACTGCTAGGGTTACCACCTACAAGGGTAATGATTTCACACGAGCCCTTCAATCACAATCCATAATGGCAGATGTCTACCTAAATCTCACAGGTATTGGTACATTTACAGAAACAAATTACTATAATTATAACACCATCCTATATTTCATACAGATAAATGTCAAGTTATTTAAGACTATTATATTAATAATTACATCAACTCTACTGACCATGATAACACAATGTTTCTATCTAAAAGTAAAACTTTTTAATTACGAGCACCTAGTTTATATTGCGTATTTTGTCTGTTCTGATGATTTCCTTCAGATGGAGAAGTATTACTGTAAAAGTATCTTATATACATGTACAAGTTGTATATAAAACAATAATTATTCCACAACATCAGACAGTAAATTTTGTGGTCTGAACGCAACACTGTCATAACTTGTTTTTATTTCAATATTAGTAATGACACTGTTGCGTTGTGCCCTCGATTATTCTATCATTAAGCAGAATGTCCAACAGTGTGTGACCAACAATTATGATAAAAAATAATTTTTTAAACTGCAAGGATCAACAATATGTACAACCTTAGGGATATCTGTTTATCATTTCTACAAATTTGATAAATCTAATTGCATAACAAAAGCACATTGAAAATACTAATTTAGCCTCTTTTCCTATACTAAAATCCTAACAAGAAATTTCTCAACCAAATAATGTAGCCTCATGTTCATGAATGAACCTTGTGTGTTAATTAAACAAGAGGGCCAAGATGGCCCTATATCGCTCACATGACAATCACTGTTCACTCATTAAAACTTTGGTTTGAACCGGTGACCTAGTTTTTGACCCCAGATGACCTGTGTTAGAACTAGTCCTACAAATAAATAAGACAAACATTCTGACAAAATTTGGTGAAGATCCAATCAAAACCATGAAAACTAAAGCATAGACAAGGTTTTCCTAAGATTTGACCTTGTGACCTAGTATTTTACCTTAGATGACCTATGTTCGAATTTGTCTTACATATCATTAAGACAAACATTCTGACAAAGTTTGGTGATTTGACATCTACAGTGTTAACAAAGTATTCCTATGATGTGACCTGGTGACCTAGTTATTGACCCCAGATGACCCATATTTGTACTTAACAGTTATATCATTAAAACAAGCAATTTGACAAAGTTTGGTGAAGTTCCAATTATAACTGTGAAATCTGCAGTTTTAACATGGTTTTTCATAAGATTTGACCTAGCGACCTAGTTTTTGACCCAAGATGATCCATGTTAGAACTCGTCCAAGATATTATAAAGACAAACATTCTGACAAGGTTTCATGATCATCTAATCAAAACAGTGACTTCTAGAGTGTTCACAAGGTTTTCCAGTAATTTGCCCTAGTGACCTAGTTTTTGACCGGAAACTTGACCTACATATTATTGAAATAAACATTCTGACAAAGTTTCATGAAGATCCAACCAAAACAGTGATTTCTAAAGTGTTCACAAGGTTTTCCCTTATTTGGCCCTGGTGATCTAGTTTTTTCACCCAAAATGGCCCAATATCGAACTCGTACGAGATTTTGTCAATATTAACATACTGACCCAGTTTTGCTAAAATTGAGCTAAAAATGTGGCCCCTAGTGTGTTCACAAGGTAAAGTTTGACGACGCACACTGCACGCCGCCGGACAGATACTCAGATCCTAAAGCTCACCCAGTCACTTTGTGACATGTGAGCTAAAAAAACATTGGGAATACTTCAGAATAAATACTAGTAAATTACAAATTCATATTTCGTTTCAACAAGTTTGGAAAGTTTTTTTTCAGGGGCCGCTGTTGCTGCTGCTACTGCATGCTTCTGATACTGGTTCACAAGGTCTGAGACAGCTCCCTTCAACAGCCCCTGTTTGGACAGAGTCATTAAAAGATACTAATATGGCATTAAATAAGTATACATGTACTTGGGGCGGTCACGTTCCTTTGAATCTGTTTTCTCTCAAACTGAACTACAAAGAATGTGTTTTCCTTAAACTTCCTCCAGTTCAAGAGATTTAAATATTTTCCATGATAATCAGACGCCATGGTGATCTTGTTTTGCATAATAAAATTGATTAGTTTTTTTTTTAAATCAATGGGATTTCAAAATGGTAGAGGATGATGTTATTTAATGTTCTGGTAATTCTGTGCAGAACTGGTCCTCTTGGTGTCAGACATAAGAAACCATACTTTATGAGAAATTGTATGACACTGACAGAGGTTGTATGACACTGACAGAGGTGATCAGCTATAATTCTACCAGGATGAGCATCTAGTGACCATGATCAATACTAAATGTGCTTCTGATGACCATGATCAATGGTGCTATGAGGTTCTAGTAAGCATGCTTAATATAGCACCATGAGCTCTTAGTGATCATGATCAAAATTATTAATAATTTGTCAAGTCTTTCCTTATGGAAGAAATCTATTGCCTTGAAAATTTATTTGATATTTCATACAGGCTCATTTTGGAACATTTAGTTTTACATGCTTTTTTTGAGAATCAAGAAAAAATCAAACCTGGTGAAAACAAATATATAATAACTCAAAAAATCCAAAACTTTCATCATGAAACATGTTTAAAGATAATCATGCCATTTACCACATTTCTTTTGTTAACCTTGAGTGAGGAAATGTAAATGTTTGTATCATTCAAGCAAAATTCTTTTTTCAACCTTAATATTAAAATGATTAGTGCACTGGACTTAAGTAAGACAGCGATCTGGGTTTGAACACTTTTATGAAAATATGACAAACTAAAGCTGTCACAAGGTGACAAATACCCCCACATGCTGCATAGACCATTTGTGGTGAGTTATAACAAAATCCTACAATGAATGATAAAGTTACAGAGCACACACAGCAAAAAGACAAAATTATGACCTTTGAACAGCAAATGTGACCTTGACCTTGAAGCTACCGGCGTGGGAGTTGCATGCGACACATTATCTAATGATGGTTAACATTTGTGGTGGTAATTAATAACAAAATCAAAATGAACGACAAAGTACAGCCAAGACAAGTTTTGGGACAGACAGACAGACAGACGGATAGACAAAGTGATTCCAATATTGCGAGTGGGGGTATAAAAATGTTGTGTTGCCACAATTTGTGGCTCCTAGTGGAATGGTAAGTTAGCACTGATTAGACCACAGTTGACTCGAACTGACCAATCACTGGACAGAAAAAGTATTTTCTAAAATACGTAGATCACAGTTAGCCGTTGTAAAAACATTCAGTATTACCTGTGGTCTTAAAGTCAGATAGATCTCTCGTAACTGTTGACTATGAAATTTACGGCTCGCTGCACTCGCCTCTAAATTTCATAGACAACAGTTACTCGTGATCTATGGTATACTTAGAATACAGTCCAGAAAAACAGTTCAGAGAACCGACCAGTCCATCCATACCTAAATTATGGTTGAAAAACGGCAATATATAAACACACCAAAACATTAAAATCCCATCATCCACCTTCGGAGAATTAAGACTCAAGAAAATGATCTAATCTAACAGCAAATTGCTTAATAGGGAACAACATGGGATTAACAAGTTAAAATCAATTCAGTTACAACTAGAAACTAGACTCAGAACAAACAGGAGAACAAATTACAGATTAACACGTGAGTAATTAAAAGAAATCAATTAACAATCTGACACACTTGTTGTATTCAACAGGAGAAATCCAAGGCCTTAATGTATTTTATGTATATTCAAATATCTTTTATCAGCGAAGATTTATACACAACATGAAGAGAAATTAAATGAGAATTTATGGAAAACTAAGCAGGGATCAGTCCATCAATAAATTTAATCGAAGATGAGCATGAATTTCAAATGCATTGAAATCAGTTCACACAGAGAAGCCTATCAAAAATCGATTACAAAGTCTGTCTGATGACAGGAAGCCGTGGGTGGGGAAAGGAAGATTTTTACTTCCTGTGTTTGAGAAACATTTCATTATCAGTCGTGTTCTATCAATAACGCATGAAGAGCATATTTAATGTTCAACGTTAAAAAATCATGAATAGCGTGATCAAACCAGTATACAAGCCTGAATTCTTAATAAAACGCCACTTGGCCACATGCAACAACGAAAAGATTTCATTACAATGGATGATTTGAATTTACAATTTTCTTCCAAGATCCGTTGACAATTGGCCATTGAAAAAAGAAAATGAGTAAAATGTAACAAACATATAAGGAACATTTATCTATTTGATTCACTGTTTGTTTAATGGCTCATTCAACAGATGTAAGGTAATTTCAGAGAACCGGGAGATAAGATACATGAGAACCAGCCATTTATATCCCTACTCTTATCTTGACTTTAACGTATCTGGTGTAAAGTACCGATACTACACACCTTGTTCTTTTTCCCGTTATTTTCTACACACAACACTCGGCTCAAAAGTTGGGATGGGGGACACTGAAAAAGCATCTCTGATGAATTTGAAAGGCAGAGCCAAGGGACATTTATTAGAAAATACATATATATTCTGGTTGGCGAGTCAAAATAACAATGTTCATTCAATTTTTTGATGATTTATTGAATTAAGATAAAACAACAAACAAATAATTATAATATTATAGTTAATATAATAAGTTATTAGAAATAAAATAATAATGAAATATTTATGCGCATGTTATATAACTTGCATTTAGTCCTGTAATTCTTTGTAATAATGCTATTTTCTTTAAATTCTCATAATACAGATTTCAATACCAATTTGAATACATTATAATAATTAAGAATTTTAACAGTCACATACCGTTTTTTTAGGACCCACGTTAATAAATAGATTTAAATGACATCAATTCATGTTTATAACTAACTTGCCAAAATAGGGGGAAAAAAACCCCCCAGAAGAAATAGAATATTTTGAGGTAAGATCTATAAAGTAGCCTTAAATAAGTAGCCATAAATATAGCAGCCATTTCATAATCACCGTGCTGGACAGCCAATCAGATTTACTGAATCTCATAATAGCCGTGTTTATTCATAAAGGCCGTGTTTTTTCATAATGACCGAGTTTTGTGTTCATATTGTCTTGGTGAACTTCATATCAGCCCAGCATTTGAAGTAAAAATGCGCCAAATATTGAATAGTTAATTAATAACTCTTCAGTTATACAGTAACAAAGAAACAATGTAATACTATTTTATTTCCAAAACAAAAATACACAACAATAACAAATCAAACAAACTTGTGAAATTTATTTGAACCAAGTTTGAATTTAATCAAGGACTTATATACATACATGGATTCGCAACTTCCGTATTAACAGTTTAAAGTAATCAAATCCCGCGATAATAAGACGTGAATCAATGGGAATACAAGCTATTGTTTACAAAAGCGAAAATACGAAAATATCCGTGATAATCCGAATGATAATAAAAGCGAAAATATCCGTGGTATTCCGAATGTTTAATCTTGGAGACGAAAGGATTACAATAGATGTCCGCCATCTTGGAATTTAAAATGTTCGACTGATGCCTTTTTCAATGCTTATACTTAGACTTTGTGGATCATAAATGTATCTCAATATCTTTAAGGAATTTGTTGCATCCTTTACCTATTTCCCGTGCCCAATTGCCAGAGTTTTTTTTAGTATAATCAAATTCGTAAACACCCAATTACAGCTGTCGGACATTGCCGAGTGTATAGCAATGCATTGTGGGATCGCCGAACGATATCGTTTGAGCTATTTTTAGCAGTTGCAAATCCATGTATGTATATAAGTCCTTGATTTAATTAAAATTATAAAAAAACAAACACACAAATAAAATCAGGAATGTTACAAAAAATCACAGAAAAACATTCACATGACAAAAATTTACTTGCAAGCATTAATTTTCATTAATATTACAACACCCTTCAGTCTGGCTTATAATTCAGAAACCAATTTGGCCTCAGACATGGTTGAGAGGTTTTTCTTCCCATGTAGCTGCATCATACTTCGCTATTGTTTTTTAGGTCAGTAGGTCAAAAGTCAAGGTCTTATCGATATCCAGTTGACTATAAGGAGGCATCAGTTCTGTGTTTCACAAAACCTATTGTTTTAACATGTTCAATAAATTATTTTCACTCCTTATAGAAGGTATATTTAACCCCTTCGAATGAAATTCATGAAAACATCAATTTTTCACGAATTATTCTTGCATACTTGAATAACTTGTGACTTGACAAGGAATTAGATTGACTGAATGTTTTGGAATGCAAACATTAATTCTGTTTTATTTTCACTGGTGTTTAATGTTACACCATCTTTTACAACCAGAGACATTTGAAGACTCTATGGAGCCAAGACAGAGACAATCCATTGAAGGTCTGTACAGCTAAGTGGACAGTCGCCACACATGTGAAATTTGTCGAGTCCTGCCATGAGTGGGATTCGAATTCACATTGGAAGTGGCTAGTGATAACTGACAACTAGTTAGTAATTAATAAATGTGTTCCAATGCTTTTATAACAAGAGGGCCACATTGGCCCTTTATCGCTCACCTGAGAACCAAGGCCAATAATCAATGACCAGGTAATATAGTTTCCATCTCGTAAAACTCATTTTTACGTAGATTTTGAGATCAAAACCAACAATGAAGGTTTACTACTGTTAAACAAGCTAAAACATAGGAAATTTTCTAATCCAAGGGTCCATAACTCTTGAAGTTGTGGTCCGATTCCACCCATAACTTAACATATCCATAACCATCAGGTCATACACATTCATTGTAAATATGATTAGGATCGGTGAATAAATGAAGGCGCTAGAGTGTAAACAAGCTAAAATATAGCAAATTTGTTAAGTCAAGGGCCCATAACTCTTGAAGATGTGGTCCGATTCTCCCCCTAGTCGAACTTGTTCAAGATCTTTTGGTTATACTCATTTACTGAAAATATTATTAGGATCGGTGTATGAATGAAGGCGCTAGAGTGTAAACAAGCTAAATATAGCAAATTTTGTAATTCAAGGGCCCATAACTCTAGAAGTTATTATCAGATTTTGCCCATAATTGAACTTAGCCGAGACATTGTGGCCATATACATTGTGAGCAAGTTTAATCAAGATTCGTAAAGAGTTGCGGTTGCTAGAGTGTAAACAAACTAATTGTGGACGGACGCCGGACGCCGGACATTCACCGATCCTAAAAGCTCACCTGATGAATCAGGTGAGCTAAAAACAAACCACAGAAATCTTCAGGTTAAAAACACATTGTCATGTAAAAACAAAAAACATAATAAAAATATTTTACACAAAAGCCTTTTAGTGTAAGAACAATAATTATTATCAACACATACAAATAGTCTGAATTATTAGCAAAAATGTATTTATATATTAGCACCCTATTTGTCAATGATACAATCATAATACTATCAATTTATACATTATTAACAGACAATGTAAATATGGCACTTACAAAAAATGATTGTCGGGAAAGTGCAGTCTCACTTAAGTCACTGTTAACAGTGTGGGAATCCATGTGACCTAGTGACGTCACAATGTTATTGTTACAAGCGGGTTTTCTGTCAATTAAACAAGGAAAACATCATGTAAGTGCATAATTTTTCGTTTTCTTCTAAAGCCACATAACTGTTGCAACTCCTTACATAAAGGGCTACCTCCGGTTCAGATTTTTGTCACTATAGGCCCTCTACTTTTTTGCTTTTCTTGTCCAAACCGTTTGAAAATGAACGTTATTTTTACAAGAAATTTTTAGAAAATGGTTCGGACAAGAAAAATAAACAAGAGGGCCATGATGGCCCTATAAATGCTCACCAGGAGAAAAAGGTCATTTGGAGATGAACATTGTTGAAGTTTTCTATACGAGTGTAAGTAAGATCAAGTGACCGATCTGGGCTGTTTTTTATCCCATGGCCATTATATGAACAGATATAAAAGAGGTCCATTAGACAAAGCTAGATACCAAATATCTTAGCTCTAGGCCTCGTGGTTTCGGAGAAGATTTTTTAAAAATTTCCTATATAAAATAGAATAAACCCCAGGGCAGGGCTAATTTTGACCCCGGGGCCATAATTTGAACAAACTTGGTAGAGGTCCACTAGACAATGCCACATACAAAATATCTAAGCTCTAGGTCTTGCGGTTTCGGAGAAGAAGATTTTTTAAATTTCCCTATATAAGTCTATATAAATCAAGTGACCCCCGGGGCGGGGCCAATTTTGACCCTAGGGCAATAATTTGAACAAACTTGGTAGAGGTCCACCAGATAATGCTAGATACCAAATATCTTAGCTCTAGGCCTCGTGGTTTCGGAGAAGATTTTTTAAAAATTTCCTATATAAAATAGAATAAACCCCAGGGCAGGGCTAATTTTGACCCCGGGGCCATAATTTGAACAAACTTGGTAGAGGTCCACTAGACAATGCCACATACAAAATATCTAAGCTCTAGGTCTTGCGGTTTCGGAGAAGAAGATTTTTTAAATTTCCCTATATAAGTCTATATAAATCAAGTGACCCCCGGGGCGGGGCCAATTTTGACCCTAGGGCAATAATTTGAACAAACTTGGTAGAGGTCCACCAGATAATGCTAGATACCAAATATCTTAGCTCTAGGCCTCGTGGTTTCGGAGAAGAAGATTTTTAAAATTTTCCTATATAAAATAGAATAAACCCCAGGGCAGGGCCAATTTTGACCCTAGGGCAATAATTTGAACAAACTTGGTAGAGGTCCCCTCAATAATGCTACATACAAAATATCTTAGCTCTAGGCCTTGTGGTTTCGGAGAAGAAGATTTTTTAAATTTTCCTATATAAGTCTATATTAATCAAGTGACCCCCGGGGAGGGGCCAATTTTGACCCTAGGGCAATAATTTGAACAAACTTGGTAGAGATCCACTAGATAATGCTACATACCAAATATCTTAGCTCTAGGCCTTGTGGTTTCGGAGAAGAATATTTTTTAAATTTTCCTATATAAAATAGAATAAACCCCAGGGCAGGGCCAATTTTGACCACGGGGCCATAATTTGAACAAACTTGGTAGAGGTCCACTAGACAATGCCACATACAAAATATCTAAGCTCTAGGCCTTGCGGTTTCGGAGAAGAAGATTTTTTAAATTTTCCTATATAAGTCTATATAAATCAAGTGACCCCTGGGGGAGGGCCAATTTTGACCCTAGGGCAATAATTTGAACAAACTTGGTAGAGGTCCACTAGACTATGCTACACACCAAATATCAAAGCTCTAGGCATTATAGTTTTTGACAAGAATATTTTTTAAATTTCCTATATAAGTCTATGTAAAATCAAGTTACCCCCGGGGCGGAGCCAATTTTGACCCCAGGGGAATAATTTGAACAAACTTTGTAGAGTTCCATTAGACAATGCTACATACCAAATACAGTACGGTTCGGGTGATTTGTCCGATTTTCGCGATTTGAATTTTGGCCGTCGCATTCAGAGCGACGACGATCGACGGTGACCTTCACCACTGAAGGGCAATAATTCGCGGTGGATTGCGGCGACGATCGCTCAACGCGGTGATACGCGATGTCGTCTCTTTAGTTTACTCAAAACTTACGAATTTCTTGTAAATAACACTGTTATTCACACATTATTTAATTGCGCTTTGTGAACAAATTGTTACCTGGTATGTGTGAAAAATTAGCGTTGACATAAATTATAATCAACGAGTGTTGACAACTTAATAGTAGTTGATGAGCTTTAATTAATCTGTCAGCTTTCGTATATTATTGCGCGAAATAATATAACATGTAAACAGTGGACTGGTTTTATTGATAAGAGCACTGAGCTACATTCGTACAATGAAAGACCGCGACTCGGTCTAAACTCGCCCTGGTACTCGATATATAAAACACTATAATAGACATATGAATCTCGCCCTGTACATAACGCTGCATATGTTAAACATAGCTACACAGTTTACATATTTTCGCTTAGCAATTTGCCCGTATTTCTACATATTTACTTCAAGAATGGGATTTCCTACTTTACAAAATTTAATCAGATGTCTGGATTAGAGTCGGTCTTGGCCGACGGATTTAGTAAGTGTTAAATCCTGAATTATCTTACCATGTGACTGTTTTCGGAAAATGAACGGTCAACAGAAAGCAAAAGTAGAAGAAAGATTCACAATAAATATCATTTTATTTACTTGAGAGTCGGCTTTAGACGTTCGCGATCCATCGCTATCAAAGATTACCGACTGATAAATAAGTCATAAAACGCGGTGATTAGCGACATTGCGGTGATTCGCGTTTTTTTTCAAGATCGATGCCGCGATGAAAATCGCCGCTACGGGTGATAAATTGACGATTACGAACACGGGGGAAATGCGAAAATCGGACAAATCACCCGAAACGTACTGTATCTCAGCTCTAGGCCCTGTGGTTTCAGACAAGAAGATTTTTTAAGTTTTTTAAATTTTTTGAACAACTTTGAAAGGGGACCACCCAAGGATCATTCCAGCAAAGTTTGGTTGCAATCGTCATAGCGGTGTAGGAGGAGATGTTGTTTTAAGTAAATATGGAGGCCACTTCACGACGAACGACGCACGATGGACGCAGGGCGATCACAAAAGCTCACCCTGAGCACATTCGTGCTCTGGTGAGCTAAAAAGCAAGACAATATTCTGTGAGTTTACTATCAATAATCAGAATTCAGAATACTTGGCTCCTTTCAACCCTTATGGTTGTTTTTATTCCTCATAGAATATGGAATATTCGTTAGTTCAAGTTCTTCATATCCCGGGTTAACATGGTAGTGACCAGAAAATTACATAATAATAGTTTCATTTTAAGCAAACAAAATTCTGCCAACATTTCCATTTAAGAAGTAACAATATGTTCTAACATCCCCGCAAAGCTGTGATCAAATGGTAAATGTGATAAAAAAGATTTCCCAAAGCAAAGGTGAGAGAATTAATTTAAGACGGCAACCAATCAAATATTAAAATTTGATTAAAATAATAACAAAAAATAAAGTTCGATTTTGATTAGTAAAGCCAACCATAAAAAAAATTACGAAAAAGACTTCAAAATGTAGTTCACTCTTTGTGTGAGTTCATCGGAATAATTGAGCACTGAATCATCAACAACAGACGACGTACATTTCATTCCAAAATTTGGCACACAGTTTCGATAGTGATGTAAGAACGCTATGGATTTATCGACAGGAATTACTTGATACTTTTCATGAGCTGGTTTGCTTACATGATGAATTCCTACTTCAAATATTTTATCCGCTTCAATCAAAACCTTAGTCCTAACTTTACTGAGCATAGCACTGCGCCCATTATGTCGAACAACAAACAGCTGACTGTCTAATTGGTTGTTCTGTGTCTTTTCAGAATATCTTTTATCATAAAAAGCACTATGAAAACTTAACCCACAGACAGTGGCATTCATAATTGGTTCAATAGCACTGGTCAATAGTTTTTTACCATTATGAGGTACCATGAACTCGTCGATGTCCATAATAGCCAAATATTTCGAAATGGACATTGACCTGTATAGGCAATCATTATGTACCGTTAATTGTCCATTGTACCAAATCTTGTTTTTCTGAATTACTTCTGGAAGTTTCCAATGAATAATGCTTATGACGCCAAGATTTTTATAATGTTCTAAAATATTCATCATATCCCGATTCTTTATCTCCATTACATATACAATAAAATGCTGAAATCCTAATATTCTATTGAGCTCAATAAATTCGACAAAACGAGATACATCAATAGCGCCAAACAACGGCGGAACACATATGGTGTAATTGTAGATAGTCTGTCTAGGACTGAGCAAATAATCTCGGGTCCAGTTGCTCTCTTTCTCCGTAATTGCTCTGGGCTCAGATGGCATTTTCAAAAATGTCTGTTTTTTTAGTCTAGTTACTTGAAGTACAACGTAATTTGTCTCTGGAACTTGATATTTACGGTGAACCGGCTTAATTTTCAATGAAATATTAACGTAAGATACATCAATTGTTGGAATGACATTAGGAATATCACAAGACAGAATAAATCCACCAAACATTTTACCATGGTTTTCACATAGCTCGTAAAATTTCGCTTCTTTTATCAATAAAGATCCATTAGCGGTTTTAAAATGGCAGAAAACTTTCAGGACCCGATTACCAGCATCCAAGGCAAGCACCGACATTATCCGGATCACCGGAACAGGATACCTCTCATCTAGATATGCTGAATACACAAAAACATGAGATTCTAAAGACTGGAATGTTCTATTTGACCATAAAGGGGGCAGGAAGCATGTCTTATTGATCTTTCTATGAGAAATTATCACAGAATTATTTAAATCAGGGTTGGCAGTAACTAAATGGTTAATGGTCGTGGATTTTTTGCCGCGTTCCGTGACTTCAGGTCGGCTTTCCAAAACGTGACGCTGGATGTCTAAACTTGAGGTTCTTGTTTTCATTTCTTGGTCACTGAAATATTTCAGGCATGATATTCCGACACATTTTTTCTGTATTTCTGCTTGAAGGTTACCATGAAATATGTAGAGCATGGTGAAGTATAACAGGCCGAGCAGAAACACATAGAACCTACAGTTGTATCTGTATTTCATTGTAGCAATATTCTCCCGTGGCTAGCACCTAAAATACAGACAAGAAACATTTACTAAAAGTTTAAAGCCATCAAGTAACTTATATATTTTGAAACTGCAAAAAAATAATACTGTAGATTTTACTAAATAATTTGATACAGACATGAAACATTCATCTAAAGTTTAATGCCATCCGGTGACATTTATTTCTTTAACAATTGTACAAAAAAATAAAATTCTGTGAATTTTACCAAAGCCCTCAAGTATAAAATTTAATGGCAGTATGCACTTGTACAAGACAAATTTTAATTGCCGTGGACATCAGGCAGGTCATGCTTAAGTGTCAAAGTCTGCAATGTTAATTATTGACTTGTACTAAAGATACAAAGAATACAATTCAAAGGTGGTTTTAAGTCTGTATGGACAGGCTTCACTCATAAGGTAAGACCTTGGTGCTCCCAGTAAGATCTGATGTAAGAGGGAACTGGGGAATGATATGCAACCTAGGTTAAGTAAGTGCCAACACATTTCTTTGAAGAGATTTATCAGGATTTCATGAGATTTCCTCAGATAATTACAGGAAATTTACGGTATCTAAAAATGAAAAGATGGGATTATATAAATGAATAGGAAAAATTATCTTAGACTTTAAAAAATTCAACTGAAGTAAAATTACTAAACAGAAAGCTAATTAAAACATGTTGACGTCAAAAAGGGCCAATAAGGGCTCTACATTAACTACATTAAAATATTATTTTCAAAATATTTAAATATACACATTTACACACATACACTGATCTGTGCATTTGGATGATTTTAATTTATTATGTGATGAAGTGAATTTCTCAATTGTTCTCAAAAGATTGAACTATTATTCAGAATAAAATCATTTTATGTCATATTTTATATGTATATTAATTATGCTGTAAATTATTAAAGTTTATCAGTAACTTAATAGATTAATTTTAATATGATAAATAAAATTATATAAGTTTATAGAAATACAATATTTGTATCATTAATCATGTTTGAATTATTCCAGCGCATGTAAAATCATTATATTTATAAAATAAGATATTTTAATTACTAAGCATCTTAAGATAAAATATGTACATACCCGAGTTTGTAAAGGAAATTTAAATCTAATAAATAATCATGCAGTCAACAAATGTATTTATATAATAAACTAAATCCTTGTTAACTTATTACACAGAATATTCATTATTCAAAGCCACACCCCTTATTAATGCCCCGCCCACCCCTACTAATTTTAATAAAAATTACCTCACTCTCTATACCTTAATAATCCATCAAATTGTTTCCAAGAAGTCGAACAAAAATTGAAACAATTCACTCAACAAATAGAAGAAAAAAATCTGCATAATGTTTAGCTCCTTTAAAATTTTATATTTCCGATTTTTAGGGAATGTTGAGTGATACATGTATAAGCAAGTATTTGAATGTGGCACAAACAATATGATAGATTCAAATACAAAGCTTTTACAAACTGTTATCAACATTTGCTGCATTTTAAATAAAAGTTTCAAAGTAGTAATTACCGTATTTATCCTAATTATTGCTCCCACCCTATTAAGATGCTCCACCATTCTTAGATATAAGAGATATAACATAAAGTGTGTTAATATGTTTTATAATGAGATGCATCCAACTTGTTTTTTTTCTAATCATGAATTTAAACTGAATAAAACCAAGAATAGTATTAATTATATTATATTGATCGATCTGATTTAAGCAATAAAAATTAAAGGATTTTAAGACTTACATGAAGTTATCACATAATCTCCAATAAAAAGATTAGTAATAATGTGATAATGTGAGAAGATGTCACATAGATACATCCTTTTTTATCCCATACAAATATACAACACATCTTATACAAACATGACATTTCCTCGGACAACTTAATTAACTTTGGAAAAAAGAAATATGGCCTTTATTGACAGGTGGCCTTTATTCAAAGGTCATTTTGTTCTAAATAATCAATGATGTGTTTTAAAAGCAAGGCCTTTATTCACAGGGTGATCTTATTTGGAGATGGCTGCCAGTTTTACTGTACGTGATTATCTCAATCATTTAAAAGATAAACATTAAAATGTGATTTAACCACTGAAAGTGATACATCATATCAATAAGGTGAAAGTGAAAAAAAGGTCTTAGTTCTGAATTTGATGTTTGTTTATTTGGGTTCAACGCCATTTTCAACAATTTTTCAGTTATATACGGTGACCAATTCACCTAACCAGTTTTCCAGGACTGTATTCTAACCAGTACTAATACTTACCCTTCCACATGGAACCAGCAACTTCTCCACATGTGGAAGAAAATCAATAATTTTGTAAAATTTTCATGAATGGGTATGACCTTTTGCAACTGGGAAAACCTGAAATGCCGGGTCACAAATCAAGTGCATTTACCTGCAACTCTGAATTTGAAGTAATTTAAATCATTTTACTGCCACTTCTCCCAGCATTTTTTGCATTTCTTTTGAAATTTCTCAACTTATTATTGATCTTACTTCATTAAGTATTTTGAGTCAAACCTGTATAAAGGCCATCTGTGAATAAAGGCCATATTTTGTATTTACCAAGTGTGGCCTTTGTTCACAGGTTTGGCTGTATATATATAAAAATAAATAAACATGACTATTGTGACATTCCCGAACTGTGACAAGGTCATGAAATTCAGTGCTAAGCCGAAGTGCAATAGCAGCAAAAAATGACGAGATAATTATGTCTTTATGATAAAATACTTCAGTAGCTAAAATTCATGAAGTAAAGATAATGAAGATTACAACTAGCTGTCACATTATATAATCCCTTTGAAAGAAATGCATGAAAACATGATCTTTTCTTGAATTCCTCTTGCATAGTTCATGAAGTGTAAATAACTGTTTGACAGGGGAATATATACAATAAGGCCTCTTTAAGACTATGATGGATGAAATGTATCAATTAAGGTAAAGGGACTTAACTCTTCTATATCCATAAACACAAAAAGTAATGTAAGGCCAGAAAAAATAGATGTTTTTCCCCTAAATTTCTAACTGCAAATTAAAAAAAAAATGAAATCAATTGTGGCAATATGAAAACGCTTGGTATGCCTAGAAAATAATGAAATTTCGTGCTTAGAATAAAATGAGAAGATGAACGTTTATTAACCATCCTCTATTTGTTGTCAAGTAATCGGAGACACAAATATTTTATTAATTAAGACCTAGTGGGTATAAAATTTCAATTAATGTTAATTATGGTGACATTTAATGCATGAACATTAACTGACAGCAGCAGGAATCTAACATAATCATGGTGCCAATTATTTCTACATTACTATAGATATTTTACATGTATGGGAAGCTAAATTATCAGCATTTATGTTCCTTAAACCATCTTGATAGGTCAAGAAAAATAGTCACATTTACAGCTATTTGATCGAAAAGAATTACAGTAGATAGGAAGAAAAGCAAACTTTTATTTTACTCTTCTCATTTTTATAATTATTGTAAATATTGTTTCATGTATGAAATGTAATATTTTAAGAGGCTCGCAGGGAAGATTGGGCCTAATAATGCCTAACTGTGTTGCCTCAATAAATAAAGTCTTTATCATTATTATTATTACTCAGAAAGAAAAGGGTAGGTAGGTAAAAACTTCCAAACATATTCTGATGCTAGGATTTTGCTGACAGGAACTTCAGGGGTCAGTATAAAAATTGGCAAGGACTGTAAACACAGCATTTCTTTTTGGCCTATTTAGAAATTTTGAAAGATTAATCATAAATCTGGTTTCCTGTCCCTTTAAACTATGTTTTATCACTAAGTTTAAATAATTTAAGCCTGAGCCAAGTACCCTAATGATTATTTTGTATTTAAAAGCTGCTATAATTTTAAAACAAATACTACCGACTACTTTCACAAATTTTATACAAACTAAATTGATGATAAACTTTTCTATCATGTGAACAAAACATGACTATTTAGTAACAAAACGGTGCAGTCCCAAAGGATGGATTTTTTTTGTAAGAAAAACTAAGTATGTAAGTTGAAAATAATAAGGACTGCGTTTGTTTATCAATGTGAAATCTGTTTATAGCACTAAATATATACACGTTTATAACGGAGATAATATCCGGTCCATAGTACATAAACTATGGACGGGTTAACATGAATTCAAACTCTCATAAAATTGAAATAAAGACTTAAAATGTTGTGAAACAAGAAAACATATATCAACAAAGTACTTTTTATTAAGTATTTTTTATAATTATGTTTTATTCATTTCAAACATTATTTATACGCCTTATTCATTTCAAGCATTTTTTATATGCTTTATTTATTTCAAACATTTTTTACCAATAACTCAAGCAGTCTTTTAAATTTGCACAATATGATAACTTGTAGCAAACTTTTGTTCAGAAGGCCACCAATTGTTGATAAACCTGCTTTAAATTATAAACATAGTTACTTATTATTTATATGTTTGAGTTTTACGCCCCTTTTCAACTGTCAGAGTCATATGAGGTGGACAGTTCACCTAACCATCATTCCTAGGAAGAACCAGTACTAGACTCCCATCCTCCATATTTTAGGAATTGCCTACTTTCTCACATAATGAGACATGGTCGATAGCTTGGCTAGAACCCACAACCCTCTATCAGTGAGAGGTTACAGTGATTTGAAGTCAGCGATCAACAACAGAGAAGGGTCGAAACATACATATAACTCGACCACAGAAAGCTTAAGAGTTGATTAAATCAGCCCCCTTTGGGCCAAAAGGTGCATTTAATTGAATTACAATTTTCAAATTGAAATTAGCATTTGTTTTATAAAGACAATTATTAAAATTTCATGTAAAACATTAAGATACTCTGAATGTTAAGATGAAATTTAAGCAATAAATGCACCATCAGGGTATGATATTAGTAACAATGTAATTGAAAATTCAAAGATGTAATTCTGTCAGTTTTCCTTGAAATTTACAAAACAACAAGCTTACAGTCAGTATTGCATGCAATACAAGTCCCCTGCCAGCACATACCATTGGAATGTTAGCTGCTGTTTATACAGCACCATCTGTCTAGATTTTTTAATGATGACAATTTTGTCTAAATGAGCGAGCCAGCTTAAGTTATGATCCGGAAACCAAATTTCTATTTTTAGTAACCCCAAATGTAATCCTACTCTAGGTTATCCCCTAAGTTATCCACACACACAGACTTTCATTGAAATCCATCACCCCTAACTGAAGTTATCATCCGGAAACCAAATTTCTATTTTTAGTAGCAGTGACCTAGATATTTGCAATTTGCAATAATGCAATCCCACTTTAGGTAATCCCCTAAGCTATCCATACACAAACTTTCATTGAAATCTGTCATCCTTAACTGAAGTTATCATCCTGAAACCAAATTTCTATTTTTAGCAACACTAACCTAGATATTTGACCTATTGACCCCAAATGCATTCATACTCTAGATTATATCCTAAGTTATCCATATACCAAATTTCATTGAAATCCATCATCCCTATCTGAAGTTGTCATCCAGAAACCAAATTTCTATTTTTAGTAACACTGACCTAGATATTTGACCTATTGACCTCAAATCTGCCATCCCTAACTGATTTTATCATCCGGAAACCAAATTTCTACTTTTAGTAACAGTGACCAAGATGTTTGACCTATTAACCTCAAATGCAATCCCACTCTAGGTTATCCCCTAAGCTATCCATATACCAACTTTCATTGAAATCCATCATCCCTAACTGAAGTTATCATCCGGAAACTAGATTTCTATTTTTAGTAACAGTGACCTAGATATACCAACTTTCATTGAAATCCGTCAATTCTAACTGAAGTTATCATCCGGAAACCACTTCAGACAGACAGACGGAGGGAGGGACGGAGGGATGGACTGACGACGACAAACACTATAGTCCCCTCCGGTACGGCAGGGGACTAATAAATTAATGCATAAACTGAGTATTATAATACTGGTGTCAATATAATTGAAAATTCTAACTTTGTAATTCAATTAGTTTTCCTAGAAATTTACAAAACAATAAATGCACAAAAAAGAGTTTGCTTAGTGTCTTGATGTTATCAATAATTCCAATATTTAGTTTCCCCCTAAAGTGGTACGAATGATATTAGCGGTAACAATCATCGTACCACTTGAATAGTTCATTGTAATGTCAGATTCCCAACTGGATGTAAAATAAACCACATCAATGGAATATTATACCATTTGTTCCACATTGGAAAAAAACACTTGTTTGATGATTTCATTTGTAATCTAATTTCTTTTGTTTTCCTTAATTGACTTAACTAATTTATCTGAAAGTTATCATTTTAAACAAGTTCTGGCATCTAAAATGGTCTCTAAGCTTAAGTCTCAATGCAATTCTCAAAGTATTATGACTGAAAAGATAGAGCTAATAAATCTTAAAATACAATGTCATGTTGATGTCAATTATAATGCCAAAACGTTTTTTTCAATAACATTATTATTGTTTGATTAATTTACAAACATTTAAACATGAGATATGAGTGGGGAGACTGATCTCAAGTTTTATAATCTCGAACCCTTGATCTTGTATGTTTCCCCATATAAAGCCCAGTGTTAAATGCTTGCATCGATCACTATCCTGTCATAAATCAAAGGAACAGAGGGTAACTATACCAATAATGAATGAGTCACTGACACCACATAATAGAATCAATGTTCCCAGCGATCATGCCCTGAAATTACTTTACCCATATTCATCATGGAAAATCGGACAAGAGAAATGACCACGTTGGGCAGAATGGACAACATAATTAGACACCAGATGGCGCTAGCACTATCTTTTTGGTCCAATCCTGGGAGAGTATAATTATGACCATGGTCGATTCTCCTCGGAGAATAACAGGCAGTGAGTAATCATTAATTTAACAATGATGGAAGAAACAAAATGCATTATACATGTCTAAGAGCTGATATGATTAATTCCTGACATTTACTCATTTGTATAAAATCCATTATCAGCCATCTTAAGACATTGTGCGCTTATGGCATTAAGATAATCCAACATCACTACATGTATAAGTACAGAACAATTGACCATATTTGGAAAAATACGGATTTTATGATATTTCAAAACAATATAACTAATGATATTGATGAACGACACTTTTGACAACAATAAAACTGAAAGCAATAATGACAATAATATAATAATAATAATATTCATTTTAATAAAATCAAAACAAAAAATGATGATAAAAATAATAATAACAAGAGGGCCAAGATGGCCCTATATCGCTCACATGACAATCACTGTTCACTCATTAAAACATTGTTTTGAACCGGTGACCTAGTTTTTGACCCCAGACGACCTATGTTCGAATTTGTCTTACATATCATTAAGACAAACAGTCTGACTAGGTTTGGTGAAGATACGATCAAAATTTGACATCTACAGTGTTAATAAGGTTTTCCTAAGATTTGACCTTGTGACCTGGTTTTTGACCCTAGGTGACCCATATTTGAACTTGTCCTTAATATCATTAAGACAAACAATCTGACAAGGTTTGGCCAAGATCCAATCAAAACCATGACATTAAGAGCTTTTACAAGATTTTTACCTAAGATTTGACCTTGTGATCCAGTTTTTGAACCCGGCTGACCCATGTTCATCCTTCACCCACATATCATTGAGGCAAACATTTTGACAAGGTTTAATGAAGATCCAATTAAAACTGTCACATCTACAGTGTTAACAAAGTTTTCCTAAGATTTGACTTGGTGACCTAGTTATTGACCCCAGATGACCCATATTTATACTTGACCGTTATATCATTAAAACAAACCATTTGAAAAAGTTTGGTGAAGATCCAATAATAACTGTGAAATCTACAGTGTTAACATGGTTTTTCATAAGATTTGACCTAGCGACCTAGTTATTGACCCAAGATGACCCATGTTCGAACTCGTCCAAGATATTATGAAGACGAACATTCTGATAAGGTTTCATGATCATCCAATCAAAACAGTGACTTCTAGAGTGTTCACAAGGTTTTCAAGCAATTTGCCCTAGTGACCTAATTCTGCTACAGAAATGACCCATTATCAAACTTGACCTACATATTATTAAAATAAACATTCTGACAAAGTTTCATGAGATACAGTCAAAACAGTGATTTCTAAAGTGTTCACAAGGTTTTCCCTTATTTGGCCCTGGTGACCTAGTTTTTGACCCCAAATGGCCCAATATCGAACTCGTCCAAGATTTTGTTGATATTAACGTTCTGACCCAGTTTTGCTAAAATTGGGCTAAAAATGTGGCCCCTAGTGTGGTCACAACATAAAGTTTGACGACACACGACGCACACCGCACGACGCTGGACGCCGGACGGAGAGTGATCCTAATAGCTCACTTTGTCACTTTGTGACATGTGAGCTAAAAATGGAAATAATAAAGATTATATTATATAAAAACATCTATCACAGCAAAAATAATAAAAATAAACTGGACATTTTACCCCCTCCAAAAAAAAAATTCAAATTATCCTCATATAGCTGAAAAATAACTTGAATCTTAACCCCAACACTCTTTATAAATCACTATCCCTAATCTTATTCATAATTCAGACAGCTGTAAGAGTAACAAACATAAATGCAGTGTAATCCAGTCTTTATAGAATAAATAAAGATTATATTGAAAGGAAGCCATAGACAAAACTCCATCATTCACAATGGAGGCCACTTGATCAATGTGGCATACTCTCTCTCCATGAGTTTCATTATCTGACCAATTACATTGATGATGATGACGGTGAAATATAAAGTATATTTTTATTAATCAAATGTGTGCCATCTTCAAAATTAAAAAAATTATGAATATAATTTAATAAAAGTTTTCCTACATTCATTTCTATTATTGTTAAAATCCTGGTTTAGAATGTATAGTATCAGTATTTAACAAAATATACTGCTTGGAAATTCGTAAAAGATCTCAAGGAAACCTTTGTCAGTAGTGGCCACCAAATAATTTACAGTCCCATTGGTGCATTAATTGATTTCCTATCAGATACACACACACATTCATCGTCAACCAGTATGTTTTGGTGAAAAGTCATAGATAAAACACATATAAGACAGAATGGCTTCTTATTTTAGCATCATAATTATGTTATGTTGTAAAGAAATGAATAACCTAAACACAATTTGAAAAGACATATGACGATCAAGTAACCATCTATAATACAGAGAAGAATTTTACAGGAAGACTAAATCATTTAAGATGCAGCATTTCTGTACAGATTGTGATATTATCAAATTTTACCCGCATAAGGTGGTTTAAAGCGTTCAAGAAACACAAAACATACGCAGCTGCAACAACGAAAATTTCTGGATTAAATCTTAGCTGACAAGAAGAAGTTCTGTATAACAGATAGAAAGGTGGAATAGGTAATACAATAAGGGATCTATGTAATACAATAAGAGAGCTAAGTAATACAATAAGAGTTAAGTAATACAATAAAGAGATAAGTAATACAATAAGGGAGAAGTAATACAATAAGAGATAAGTAATACAATAAGAGATCAGTAATACAATAAAGAGATAAGTAATACAATAAGAGATAAGTAATACAATAAGGGATCTAGGTAATACAATAGGGGAGATAAGTAATACAATAAGAGATAAGTAATACAATAAAGAGATAAGTAATACAATAAGAGATAAGTAATACAATAAGAGATCTAGGTAATACAATAGGGGAGATAAGTAATACAATAAGAGATAAGTAATACAATAAAGAGATAAGTAATACAATAAGAGATAAGTAATACAATAAGAGATCTAGGTAATACAATAGGGGAGATAAGTAATACAATAAGAGATAAGTAATACAATAAAGAGATAAGTAATACAATAAGAGATAAGTAATACAATAAGGGATCTAGGTAATACAATAGGGGAGATAAGTAATACAATAAGGGATCTAGGTAATACAATAGGGGAGATAAGTAATACAATAAGAGATAAGTAATACAATAAAGAGATAAGTAATACAATAAGAGATAAGTAATACAATAAGAGATCTAGGTAATACAATAGGGGAGATAAGTAATACAATAAGAGATAAGTAATACAATAAAGAGATAAGTAATACAATAAGAGATAAGTAATACAATAAGGGATCTAGGTAATACAATAGGGGAGATAAGTAATACAATAAGAGATAAGTAATACAATAAGGGAGCTATGTAATACAATAAAGAGATAAGTAATACAATAAGAGATAAGTAATACAATAAGAGATAAGTAATACAATAAGGGATCTATGTAATACAATAAAGAGATAAGTAATACAATAAGAGATAAGTAATACAATAAGGGATCTATGTAATACAATAAGGGAGCTATGTAATACAATAAGAGAGCTAGGTAATACAATAAGAGAGCTAGGTAATACAATAAGAGAGCTAGGTAATACAATAAGAGAGCTAAGTAATACAATAAGAGAGCTAAGTAATACAATAAGAGCTAAGTAATACAATAAGGTATAAGTAATACAATAAGGGAGCTATGTAATACAATAAGGGATCTATGTAATACAATAAAGAGATAAGTAATACAATAAGAGATAAGTAATACAATAAGGGATCTATGTAATACAATAAAGAGATAAGTAATACAATAAAGAGATAAGTAATACAATAAGAGATAAGTAATACAATAAGGGAGCTATGTAATACAATAAAGAGATAAGTAATACAATAAGAGATAAGTAATACAATAAGGGAGCTATGTAATACAATAAGAGAGCTAAGTAATACAATAAGAGCTAAGTAATACAATAAGAGATAAGTAATACAATAAGAGATAAGTAATACAATAAGGGATCTATGTAATACAATAGGGGAGATAAGTAATACAATAAGGGATCTATGTGATACAATAGGGGAGATAAGTAATACAATAAGAGATAAGTAATACAATAAGGGATCTATGTAATACAATAAAGAGATAAGTAATACAATAAGAGATAAGTAATACAATAAGGGATCTATGTAATACAATAAGGGAGCTATGTAATACAATAAGAGAGCTAGGTAATACAATAAGAGAGCTAGGTAATACAATAAGAGAGCTAGGTAATACAATAAGAGAGCTAGGTAATACAATAAGAGAGCTAGGTAATACAATAAGAGAGCTAGGTAATACAATAAGAGATAAGTAATACGATAAGGGATATGTAATACAATAAGGGAGCTATGTAATAATTTAAAAAAAATATTTTTATCAATATCAATAGTTAACGAAATATTCAGAAAAAATACAGTACAACCTCTCTAGAGCAGCCCTCTCTTGAGCAACTGCTTCCTTTCAAAAACAGCATGATGTTTTCCCATTGTACGACTGTAAAGCAACAACGTCTAAAATACAACATAATTATTTTGCTTCAACCAAAGAGCATTCATTGCTTTAGAGAGGTTACAATATACTTCATAACAGAATATTGTACACAATACTTTATATTATATTTATTTATATTATAATCAACTTCAGATCTATTAAGCCGGGAAATTGAGATTTCAGATCAGTAAGGCACGCAGCCTTTAAGATTTTTAACCATTGATTCATTACTGATTTCTTCCCTGGAATTGGACATGTGAGTGTAATAAAATGAACAGCATTGACTCTGTCCTAATAAAAAATATTTCACAGATATTAAAATTTCCCAACTTTTTATTCTGAACAATTTTTTGGATGCACTAGATTTAATATGAAAGAGTATTTAAGAGCATTTGAATTATAGAGTTACTACTCTGCTTTGCTTCCAAAAGGGGAGAGGATAACTTTAAAATAGGGGAAGGGCATTTTTGCAAAGGCATGTTTGATTTTAACTTCTTTTTTCATGTATAAAGGAAATAAATCAACATCATTATCATGTCCTTATTACTTTTTTTAAACAAAAACAATTAATTCTGCATTTTTTCAAGCAAAATCCAAACATCAAAATAGTTCATGATATCATTGTGATTCTATTCTTGTTTAAATTCATAATCTTCCCTTTTTGTAAACCTTTGTTCTATAACCATTGTTAAATCTAATGTGTACAGAAGGACAATTAAGGGATTGTATTAACTCATTGCATAATGCCTCCACATTTGCTGAGATATCAATGTCCATTTAAGGAAGGAAAAAATCAATGTTGTACAGGGTATAGAATATATTTATTGTAATTCAATTGAAAAGAATAAAAAATAGAAAAGATAAAATAGTGTAAAAGAACAGGAAGAAGGAAAGATGAATACCTCAAAGGTCAACAAGATTGGTTCAAACAGGAAACTGTTGTAAAAGAACACAACAGAAAGAGATGAATGTTGTAAAACTAAAGGTATCAGAAGAGGTAAATAAATTGTAATGATAATTAGAATTATGTAAATTAGAATTAGACAAGGTGGATACTGTCGAAGAGAAGGAATACTGTATTTTCATTGGGCTCAATTTTCGTATTTTTTACTAAAATGGCTATTTCGTGGGGACATAAATTCGTGGATTTGGATTTTTAAAGAAAACAGGCTTACCTCTGCATTTAAATTCGTGAGGATTTGATTTTGTGGATGAGCCGACCCACGAAATCCATGAAATTAAATCCCCAACGTAAATTAATGATTCCACAGTATACTACAGAGGATAAGGATATATTGTAACAAACAATAATTATAATTACACAAATCAGAAATAGAAGAACAAAAATATAATTACACAAATTAGAAATAGATGAACACAAATATAATTACACAAATTAGAAATAGATGAACACAAATTAGAATTACACAAATTAGAAATAGAAGAACAAAAATATAATTACACAAATCAGAAATAGAAGAACACAAATTAGAATTACACAAATTAGAAATAGAAGAACAAAAATATAATTACACAAATTAGAAATAGATGAACACAAATTAGAATTACACAAATTAGAAATAGAAGAACAAAAATATAATTACACAAATAAGAAATAGAAGAACACAAATTAGAATTACACAAATTAGAAATAGAAGAACAAAAATAGAATTACACAAAATAAAAATAGAAGAACAAAAATTAGAATTACACAAATTAGAAATAGAAGAACAAAAATTAGAATTACACAAATTAGAAATAGAAGAACAAAAATTAGAACTACGTGAATTAGATGTAAAAGAAATAAATTGTACAGAACAAAAGTAAGAAGAAATTAGTATGTAGATGAACATCAAACAGAATAGACAATTTTAAATGTTAAGATCCACTTCCAACAAAAGGAATCAATGCCATAAACAATCAGGTCTGAATAATCTGAACTCAAAATCAACTTAGAGAATTCTCTTGAATAATATTGTAAGAAAATCACATTCATAGCAATTTATCATTTGTTCTCATAAATAGGAGAAGAGTAAGAAAAAATCACAACATTTTTTGTGATTTAAAGATTTCATAATCATACTCTATAGACATGAATGTCATTTCTAATTCACTTTAACCTTCCTATGTCTGGAATACTTCCATAATCAAAATGGTCTCGACTGGTTCCTATCTGATGGAAGAAAACTGGACTCAATGAAGGAACCAGTCATTATAAGACCGTCAGATGAACAGACAGTAAAGTTTGTTCAATGTTAAAAAATGTATTTATGCCACTTTAAGTCGACGGAACAACAGTCAAAAACATTGAGAATACTCTGACAACAATACTGGCATTCTTCAACAACATATTACTTCTACATTCCCGATTGAAAAGTCATTTGTATGCTGAATTTGTCGAGAATTTTTTTACAAGAAGTCTCATATTATTATTCTACTTTAGTCACTAGAGGAAAGAAACTTGCAAGTGCTGGAGGCTACATGTTGTTATATATAATTATAGATTTTCCAAATTTTGCAACCTAACAGTTGTTGTACTGGATCAGATGTTTCTGTTACTCTGTTTGAGACGGACTGTATTAGTTCCAATCAAAGGTCTGCACCAACTTTACATAATACTGAATGCATAATTTTCATTTATTTGTACACCATATTGATTGCTTCATGGGAGGAAAAATCCACAATCAAAACACTCAACCAAATATTTCAGATTGAAAATGATTGCTCTGTCAGATGCCATAACCTCGGATTTGAAAGGAATTCATGAAACCTTTAGCAACAAGAGGGCCACATTAGCCCTTTATCGCTCACCTGAGAACCAAGGCCAATAATCAATGACCAGGTAATATAGTTTCCGTCTTGTAAAACTCATTTTTACGTAGATTTTGAGATCAAAACCAACAATGAAGGTATAATACTGTTAAACAAGCTAAAACGTAGCAAATTTTCTAATCCAAGGGTCCATAACTCTTGAAGTTGTGGTCCGATTCCACTCATAACTTAACATGTCCAAAACCATAAGGTCATACACATTTATTGTAAATATGATTAGGATCGGTGAATAAATGAAGGCGCTAGAGTGTAAACAACCTAAAATATAGCAAATTTGCTAAGTCAAGGGCCCATAACTCTTGTAGATGTGATCCGATTCCGCCCATAATCAAACTTGTTCGAGATCTTTTGGTTATACTCATTTACTGAAAATATTATTAGGATCGGTGTATAAATGAAGGCGCTAGTGTGTAAACAAGCTAAAATATAGCAAATTTTCAAAATCAAGGGCCCATAACTCTTGAAGTTTGGGTCCAATTCCGTCCATAATCAAACTTGTCCAAGATCTTTTGGTAATACACATTTACTGAAAATATTATTAGGATCGGTGAATAAATGTAGGTGCTAGAGTGTAAACAAGCTAAAATATAGCAAATTTTAAAAGTCAAGGGCCCATTACTCTTGAAGTTCTGGTCCGATATTGCCCATAATCGAACTTGTCCAAGATCTTTTTGGTTATACACATTTACTGAAAATATGATCAGGATTGGTGAATAAATGAAGGCGCTAGAGTGTAAACAAGCTAAATATAGCAAATTTTGTAATTCAAGGGCCCATAACTCTAGAAGTTATTATCAGATTTTGCCCATAATCGAACTTAGCCGAGACATTGTGGCCATATACATTGTGAGCAAGTTTAATCATGATTCGTAAAGAGTTGCGGTTGCTAGAGTGTAAACAAACTAATTGTGGCCGGACGCCGGACGAAGGACGCCGGACATTCACCGATCCTAAAAGCTCACCTGATTCACCTAAAAAAGTTGGAGTATGAAAAGATAAGGAGATTGGGTAGGGGGTGTCCAAGGGAGAGAAGAGGGAAAGAAAGTGGCGAGAAGGTGTCCAAGGGAAAGAAGAGGGGAAGAAAGAGGCGAGAGGGTGTCCAAGGGAGAGAAGAGGGGAAGAAAGTGACGAGAGGGTGTCCAAGGGAAAGAAGAGGGGAAGAAAGAGGCGAGAGGGTGTCCAAGGGAGAGAAGAGGGGAAGAAAGTGACGAGAGGGTGTCAAAGGGAAAGAAGAGGAAAGAAAGAGGCGAGAAGGTGTCCAAGGGAGAGAATAAGGAAGAAAGTGGCGAGAGGGTGTCCAAGGGAGAGAAGAGGGGAAGAAAGAGGCGAGAGGGTGTCCGAGGAAGAGAAGAGGGGAAGAAAGAGGCGAGAGGGTGTCCATGGAAGAGAAGAGGGGAAGAAAGAGGCTAGAGGATGTCCAAGGAAGAGAAGAGGGAAGAAAGAGGCCAGAGGGTGTCCAAGGGAGAGAAGAGGGGAAGAAAGAGGCCAGAGGGTGTCTGAGGAAAAGAAGAGGGAAGAAAGAGGCGAGAGGGTGTCCAAGGGAGAGAAGAGGGAAGAAAGAGGTGAGAGGGTGTCCAAGGAAGAGAAGAGGGAAAGATATTGGTGAGAGGGTGTCAGAGGGAGAGAAGAGGGGAAGGGGCGATAGGGAGGAGAGAGAGACAAAGAGATATGGGGTGTAGATGGTTCAAGGCAAAGGGGACGATGGAAACAGGAGAAGTGAAATATCTGAAACATTATATTTAAAAGACAGATGCAGATTTACAGAAATATCTAATTATGAAATGTCTGATCAAGGAATAACTGTTAATCTATTAACTTGAAAAAATGTTTTGTACCACTGAGCTCAGCAAAAAGTGGCCTTACATCGGTATTGAATATCTAGGCTTCACATTGTTTGTATTGTCACCTTTTTTTTATGCCACTGCACACAAATCTAACTTATGACTTGACACATTGACAATATTGCACGTACCAGAGCATTATCTAGTATGACACCTTATTGTATCTAGCGCCTGACTTAAGATAACATGAGTACCATAATCTTATAATGTCACCTGTAAAAGTATAAAAAATCTTTCAAATTACCAGAGAATTAAACTGATATGAATACAGATCACGATCAACAAGAAATGACACCATTTTTCACCTTTGAAATTCGTGCACAAATTTTAAAACATGCATGAAAATGTCAGCCATACACATAAAATGTTAAATTATAGACAAATTACTGAAGGTAAGATGAAAATGCCCTTTAAAGAAGTTTGCCTATTTTCATTGTTTTGGGGTGGGGGAATGAGGTAGGGGGTTAAAATCTCTAATTGTGGAGGATTCAGACCCCTATAGGAGTACACTTGGTTAGAACAACTGACCTTCTGTAAGCAATGTAATCAACTGGTCCATAAATTCATTTTTTCATGAACTTAAATTATTCCAAAGCCCATCTACTCAAAGCCACCGCCCAAAATTCAAACAAAAGCATAACTTTAATGAGGAATAGAAGTGATTCAAAGAAACAAGTCATGTGATCATCAAAAAAGAGATTTATACAAGATAAAAAAAGTTAAAGAATATTAAAGAACTTGAAAAAGTTCACTAAGTGTAGAAGAGTTGCAGCATAATTACTATATTTGAAATACCTTCATATAACAGCAGAAAATTATAAGTCATCACACTTGTGTCAAAATAGAAATTCAGCTCTAATTTAATAACTGAAGCTCATCAATTTTCTTTTTCACTTTATTTAATCAATTTTCTATTTCAGTTTAAGTTCAAACAGATGGAAATTAAATAATTAAATAAAATGAATTTAAAAATATTTTCCTGATATGAACACTATGTAACAGTCACATAGGGTAACTAAAGTGAACCACTTGACATTTTCTCAGATACGACATTATATTAAGTTCTGTAGCAACAAGTAATGAAAATGCATCATTCTGCATTTTTCGGTAACATAAAAGGATTGTTTTGTAACTAGGAGTAACTGAATGCAGTTTGACATACCATTCAACCAAACGATTCTCACAAAAGTTTATCCTTAAAAGCAACAAGAGGGCCACATTGGCCCTTTATCGCTCACCTGAGAACAAAGGCCAATAATCAATGACCAGGTAATATAGTTTCCATCTCGTAAAACTCATTTTTACGTAGATTTTGAGATCAAAACCAACAATGAAGGTATAATACTGTTAAACAAGCTAAAACGTAGCAAATTTTCTAATCCAAGGGCCCATTACTCTTGAAGTTGTGGTCCGATTCCACCCATAACTAAACTTGTCCAAAACCATAAGGTCATACACATTCATTGTAAATATGATTAGGATAGGTGGATAAATGAAGGCGCTACAGTGTAAACAAGCTAAAATATAGCAAATTTTCTAATCCAAGGGCCCATAACTCTTGAAGATGTGGTCCGATTCCGTCCATAATCGAACTTGTCCAAGATCTTTTGGTTATACTCATTTACTGAAAATATTATAAGGATCGGTGTATTAATGAAGGCGCTAGAGTGTAAACAAGCTAAATATAGCAAATTTTGTAATTCAAGGGCCCATAACTCTAGAAGATATTATCAGATTTTGCCCATAATCGAACTTAGCCGAGACATTGTGACCATATACATTGTGAGCAAGTTTAATCAAGATTCGTAAAGAGCTGCGGTTGCTAGAGTGTAAACAAACTAATTGTGGACGGACGACGGACATTCAACGATCCTTAAAGCTCACCTGATGAATCAGGTGAGCTAATAAAAAAGCTGGACATTTCAAAAGAAGGCAATTTGTAAGCAAATTTTAGATGAGAGATCAACCAAGTAATGCAAGATTTCTTATATTGTTTTATAATGCTAACTTAAACGCAATATGACTCATGCGAGGGAAACACCATTTCTGCTGAAATTGTGCATATTTATTTAAAATTGATTTAGGTCTTTAAACCAGCTTCATTCTGTTGACTGTATTTTCATTTATTTTCGTCAGGCTCAATTTTCGTCGTTTTTACTAAAATGGCTATTTCGTGGCGACATAAATTTGAGGACTTTTATTTTTTAAAAGAAATGCCTTATCTCTGCATTTGAATTCATGAGGATTTGATTTTTGGATGAGCCGACCCACAAATCCACGAAATCAAATCCCCAACGAAAATTAATTATTCCACGGTATTTAGTTAACTGATTGTCTACTAATAGAGAGTATATTTATTCATGACAACATATCCATTCATGCTATATAAACTATTTATTCACTTCTAAAAGATATCTTATTTACTGATAAGTTGCTGATAAATAATATTCATTAACTAATAGACTGATTAGCAATATTTTCTATATTATAAGTCAATTAAGAATGTACAACATATTGCTAATCAGTTTATTAGTTAATAAATATTATTTATTACAATAATTATTATAATACCTGCTGATTAGTGTTTTTGTACTGACTGATAAACATTAATTAGTGATATATTCTACTTACTGAGAAACTGCTGAAATGATATTCTATATTATAATGAGTGATTAACAGTACATAATTAATTGTATACTCTGATGACTGAGGTAACTGCTGATTAATTTATCTACAAAGTGTCTGTTTTTTAACAGCCCATTTGACATTTCGAGGTCTCAGCGCAACACTGTCATAACTTGTTCTTATTTCAATATGAGTTACAACACACTTGCGTCAAACCCTTGAATTTTGTAGTTATTGCAGAGCCGCCCTAGAGAGAGGGAAGTTAATTAGATACAGGAGAACCTGGCATTTATATCCCTTAATTATCTTTTCAAATAGTTCTACCTGGTTCTTTATTGTGCCCATTATAAAGCACCAATATAGCCTAGCCCCTTTTTCTGTCATTTTCTAGACACAGTACTTGGCTGGGTACATAGTTGGGATGGGGATCTCGACACTGTAAAAGCATTCCTGAGAAATTTAAAAGGTGGAGTCAAAAATCGAACTCATAACGTTCATAAAGAAGTCGACCAACAATCACCCCATTACTGGTTAATTATATTCTACTTTCTGATAAACTGCTGATTAATAATAAACTCTATTAACTGATTAATTGCTTATTAATTTAATAATACTCATTGAATGACAAATAATTCACTAATGGTGATTTATAGATCAATAAACAACAAATTAATCTTATTTTTAAATCTTCTTACTGAAAGATACATATTGAATTTGTGGGGATTTGATTTCGTGGATGAGCCAACACACGAAATCCACGAAATTAAATCCCAAATGAAAATGAATGATTCTACAGTAACTAATTTGTAGTACTTTCAAGAATGATAAGCAAATGAGTGGCAAATTAATCACTGATAAACAAGAAGCTGAGAAGATATTGCAGAAAAACAACTTACATAGTAACACTGAGAACATTACATTCACATAAATACAAAAATCAATACACAATTACCTTTCATAACAACATATTATTCCATCAGACACCTATCATTTGTAACCAAGACAACAAAGTCACATTTAGTCTATCATTCATTTTGTGTTTCGGAAAACATAAGAGGCAAGATCACTTCTTCAACTTCCCATGACCATCAAATGATCATATTTGGATAAAATAATGTTGAGATCTACTCTAAAATATAACTTAGTGATATGACTTTACCATGTGCTCAAAATTAGAATCATAAATTCTCCAAGTAGCAAAATGAATTGAGATGATGGAGCATTATAAGTTTCCCAAGTTTGTAAATAATTAACTAAAAGGAGAATTTATGGTTACAATTAAGCCATAATGTGAAGCTGAAATTTTAAAACAATTTCAGATTAAAACAAGATGCACATGCTGGTTTCTCACCAAACCCTTATTTAGACATTCTTATGAGTAAGAACAGCCAAACCTGTTCATCAAAGGCACCTAACGATGATAATTAACATGACTTTCATGCATCAGGTAGACCACAATTCAGTAATTTATTTGATCTATAATATCATTCAATGTTTGCTAGATACTATACTCAGTTACACTCTAGGGTTATTCCATAACAAACTACCCATTACCCCGCAAGATGTTATGATCAGAGGTGGGAGGACAAATCACTACAAAATTTAATGTTGGATTTCCAGTCAATTCTAACTGTAAAACAGAAACAAATGTCTAGCCAAAAACTCATAAACATTTTCTGAACAAATTCAATGTTACAAGCCAATAAAGCAAAGTTTTTACAAAGAAGTCTAGGAAATGGAGCTCTTTCAAGACAAGTCAAGATAGAACAAAAATAAAAGGGCCATGATGGCTCTTTACTTGATAACCTGAGTGAAGACTGTGACTTCTTTTATAGCATATTGCACCTTCTGCATATTGATGTTTAGCTATTGGAGAGCCTTACACTGACCTAGAAAATATCAAGACAGACAATCTGACCAGTGTGTTCTTAAGGTTTTCCTGTGATTTGACCTGACGACTCTACTTTTTGACCCCAGATACCCGTGTTCTAACTAGCCTGAGCTATCATTTAGGCAAACATTCTGACATGGTGTAGTGAAGATCCAATTAAATATGTGACCACTAGAGTGTTAACAATGCTTTCCTGTGATATGACCTAGTGACCTAATTTTTGTCCCCAGATGACGTATGTTCGTCCTTGTCCAAGCTCATTAATACAAACATTTTGACAAAGTTTGATGAAGATCCAATCACTAAAGTGTCCACAAGGTTTTCATTTGATTTGACCTATTGACCTATTTGACCCAAATCACCCATGCTCCAATTCATTCGAGATTTTATCAATATAAAGATCCTCAACCAGTTTTATGAAGATCTAACAAAAAATGTAACCTCTATCCTATTCACAAGGCAACAGTTGACAATGCACGATGACAGACAATGATATTATATACTTCATAAGAGCTTAGTACATTTTATGCTCAGGTGAGTTAAAATCTAGCAATGGTAAAAAGTCCTTTAAAACGTCATAAAGCACAACACCAATGACTGGTGTACTGTAACATGTATAAATTATTATACTTTATTATTACAAATGAATAAACGTCACAAAATGAAATTGGAACTACATTCTTAAGGCTATAGCCATTAATATTTGCTAAGAAATTCCTACACACTTAAAATCATTATCTATTTCAATTTATCTTTAAATATTGCTTAGGGAACGAGGACATTCAATTCGTTTCAAAGATAATTACAATCGTAAATAACTAATCACATTCTCAAACAATATATGGTAGAATGACACTTAGGCAATCATATAGCCAAATTTTGCAAAACTTTTAATAAATCAATTAAAACTAAGAAGTTTATTGGTGTATCCATTTCGGATATATTGTAAAATTTTAGCCTAGTAGGTTCTTTTCTCATAAGGTAAAAGGAGCTTTTTATGGGGATTTTTTACACAAACATACTATATATTTTAACATAGTAATAAGCAGGGGTAGATTTAATGGTCTCCTGGTGACATGCTGGACTACCAATAGAAAGGTGGAGGGTTCAAATCTTGGCTCCAGTTTCTGATTCTTCTGGGACGCTTTTTCAGTGTCATTATCCGAACTACGGGCCCAGTACTGTGATTAGTAAATTAGAGGCATGTATCAGTGCTTTTACACCATGCATGTTTAAGGCAAGGAAAACTATTTGAAGTAAGAATAGGGGTCTAGCTCTCCTGTGTCTCTTCTTCCCTCTCTCTGTGGGATCTCTAAAATTGACCATAGCTGCTGAATGAGCCGTTCAGTCACAAACAAACAATAAAATCAAATAAGTACCCCTTCCAGAAATAAGTACCCCTTCCAGAAATAAGTACCCCTTCCAGAAATAAGTACCCCTTCCAGAAATAAGCACCCCTTCCAGAAATAAAACTAGATTTCAATTCATTATACAGCACAAAGATTCAAGTTTATGTGGAATAACACATTTTTATGACAAACAAATTTATCATAAGGCGATCAGAAAAAATATAATAAAATACAAGCTGAAGGAAAAAGTTTAAATAAAAATCTCTGTGATAATTACAATAAATACTAACTAACCAGTATATCATATTCCAACTGTGTGATTTAAAATCCAATTGGCATATGGCTATACATACATTCATAAAATGCACATGCACTTTCTATTTAATAATGTAAGCAGACAGCAATAACGATCCATATGAACACTGGTCTAATTTGTCGGACTATTTACAATCACCATAGTTTAAAAAAAATGCTTATTGATCGTAGTATATCAGTTCCTAATTGGGGTTTAAATTTGCACTATAACAGTCAGGGCAATTAAGCCTCTATAAGCTTAAATGGTGGCAAATGACTCCAGGCTTGCACCTGGGTAGAACCTCAAATGTCACTTAATTGAACGGGATAGCTAGCTGCCTCACATGAAAAGTTTGGTTCAGGATGAGATTTGAGCCCATTGTGGCGAGGGCAAGCAATTATAAGTCAGAGAGCATATTATTATTAACCACTTGACTATGGAAGCTCTGTATAGTATATCAGATTATTGTTTCTAAGCAGTGAGGCAGTAGAAAATTGATATTTAAATCCTCATCCAAGTTGACCCCTTCAAAAAATACACCCCTATAAATCTGATTTCAAAATTGCAATCTATAATTTCAAATACGAAAGGCTGAGTATAAACTTGATGCAAACTGCATATATACAAAGTCAAAGCCAGTGAATTATATAGTATTTATAAGTATATAATTATAATTTCTGAAAGTATAGGTCTTAATTACTCAAATAGAACACGAAACTTAAAATTCCCAAACAACTTTTTGTCCAAAACTTTGATCAACCCTCTTGTCTAATTCCAAATACATTTGACTCTTATAATCTGAAAAACTATTAGTTTGTGCATGATAATATGTTTTTGCAAAATGATTTTCTATGTCGCGTCTTTTTAAAATACATGTTCTATTAATGTACAAATACTGTCTATATAAGCTGGACCATACAGGGTACTAATAAAACACATGTTATACAGACAGAATAAATAATAGCTCTTCAATCTAAAGAGATAAAAAAAACTAGAACTGGTAATAGCATAAGTTCAAAAAAGAAACTTTTTCCATTCATACGTAGATAAGTTTATTTGAGAAGACTAAATTGAATTGTCAAAAGCAAACATTAGCGTTTTACTTTAAATTATCTTGTATTTTTTCATCTAACATGATTATCAATGACTGAATATTATAAGAGATATCACACATTTTGGACTTTAATTTTTCAGCTGTCAAATTGAAGACAACCAAACATGCAAGTATACACACATTGTATAAACATTATACCTTCACACAATCATATAGACACTGTATAAACATTGTACCTTCACATATACACACATTGTATAAACATTATACCCTCACATATAGTCACTGTACAAACATTATACCTTCACATATACACACACTGTATAAACATTATACCTTCACACAATCATATAGACACTGTATAAACATTGTACCTTCACATATACACAAACTGTATAAACATTGTACCTTCACACAATCATATAGACACTGTATAAACATTATACCTTCACACAATCATATAGACACTGTATAAACATTGTACCTTCACATATACACACATTGTATAAACATTATACCCTCACATATAGTCACTGTACAAACATTATACCTTCACATATACACACATTGTATAAACATTATACCTTCACACAATCATATAGACACTGTATAAACATTGTACCTTCACATATACACAAACTGTATAAACATTGTACCTTCACACAATCATATAGACACTGTATAAACATTGTACCTTCACACAATCATATAGACACTGTATAAACATTATACCTTCACATATACACACATTGTATAAACATTATACCTTCACCCAATCATATAGACACTGTATAAACATTATACCTTCACACAATCATATAGACACTGTATAAACATTATACCTTCACCCAATCATATAGACACTGTATAAACATTGTACCTTCACACAATCATATAGACACTGTATAAACATTATACCTTCACATATACACACATTGTATAAACATTATACCTTCACACAATCATATAGACACTGTATAAACATTATACCTTCACACAATCATATAGACACTGTATAAACATTATACCTTCACCCAATCATATAGACACTGTATAAACATTATACCTTCACACAATCATATAGACACTGTATAAACATTGTACCTTCACATATACACACACTGTATAAACATTATACCTTCACACAATCATATAGACACGGTATAAACATTGTACCTTCATATATACACACATTGTATAAACATTATACCTTCACATATACACACACTGTATAAACATTATACCTTCACATATACACACACTGTATAAACATTATACCTTCACACAATCATATAGACACTGTATAAACATTATACCTTCACATATACACACATTGTATAAACATTATACCTTCACATATGCACACACTGTATAAACATTATACCTTCACACAATCATATAGACACTGTATAAACATTATACCTTCACATATACACACACTGTATAAACATTATACCTTCACACAATCATATAGACACTGTATAAACATTATACCTTCACATATACACACACTGTATAAACATTATACCTTCACACAATCATATAGACACTGTATAAACATTATACCTTCACACAATCATATAGACACTGTATAAACATTATACCTTCACATATACACACATTGTATAAACATTATACCTTCACACAATCATATAGACACTGTATAAACATTGTACCTTCACATATACACAAACTGTATAAACCTTCACATACACACATAGTGTATAAAACACTGTAGTGTACCATCACAAATGTGTACTGTAGGGAAATTGATATTGTTTTATTTGTTAATAAAATTTTAATTTAATTTTAAAACAAAAATACTTTTAAAGTTATAAGAAATATGTTCTGGTCCCACATTCAATGGGGCTATTTCAATGATAAAACTAGATCCTTATTTAGTTATTTGATTCATTGGCATTCTAGTGTTTATTGGACTAAATATGGTTATAAAAAACCATCTGTGTATACTACATGCTGTAAATATGATGCTTGAAGTGCCTGAACATTAAACCATTATCTCAAATTTTAGTGATGTAATTTGACATCTTTAATCAACAGCTTGTCTGAGCAGCCCTGAAATGACCCTAGTTGTCAAATGGGCTGGTAAACAATAGATAATAGAAAGTAACAAGTTAAATGTTTGTACTGCGCAAAATCGCATCCGGCAATTCAATACTAGAATGTGGTCTATGTAGCATTTTTTATCAGGATATGCGAAGTTTCAGATCAAACGAATTTGTTATTTTGACTTAACTGATCCCGAAACTAAAGTGATCATCTACTCCATCAAAAATACAAGCCGTTGATGTTTCATGAATCTCATGCATCTGGTCATATGGTTCTACAGTTCACGAGGTACTCTATATGTAGTCCCTGTTTCCACCCTAAAATTAAAATCAGGGGAAACTATCACCTCAATGTATCAGACGTTGCAATATCTGCTGGAATGCATATAAAATATTTAAATAAAGTCTCCAAAAATAATATACTCCGTTGTCTGAGGGTACGTTGTCATAAAAACCTGGTATAACTGTCCCAAACATAGATTTTCAACTGTAAAGTGACCATCTATATCGAACCATAAAGTGACCGTCTATGTCGAACCAATTAAGTCATCATTTCTCACCTGATCGGACATTTTTTGTATTGAGCTCCGAAATCGATATTTAATTAACGACAATTGCGTAAACAAGTCAGTGTCCACGCTCGCGATTATAAAATTAGTCTGTGAATATGTTTATAATGTTTTAAATACATCGAAACGTATCAATACCATGTTCCGTATCTTATAACACGATTAAATGATTATTACAACACACCGATAATAAACACAGCGAATTTCTCTAATAATTTATACATCGAAGTTCATTTAGATCGAACATTTTTTCCTAAGTCCTTTGATATAAAGAGTTTCGGCTGCATTTATTGACAGATGGGCAGATTCATTCCCGTCGTTGTTTATCGAGCTCGCTCCATTCTTAGACTATAAATAGCGACTGCGTCATCAAGCTAACACTAGTTGGTGTGAGTAACACGTGACCTCGCTCTATTTCTGTTTTGTTTATATCACGTGATGACCATTGCGGATATTTCGGAATATTTCGGGCACTGTCAGTAATCTGCTTCGCGCAAGAAGTTGCGATTTTGCATTGCCACTTAAAAATAAGCATTCCAGAGTGTACGGCGGGCTTCCGCCGCCGTACAATGAGGAATTCTAGATTTTATAAATATCTTATGTCATCCTTTTAAGGAAATATTTCTTTTCTTGATTATTCTAAGTCTTCCCATCAAACTTTTTTAAGCACTGGACATTCGGTCCAGTGAAAATGCAAACTTTACTGGACCAAATTAATTTTTAGTGGACCAAAAACAGTACATACGACATTTCATATATTTTGGCTAAAAAAATTTTTTTTTGACAGTGATATAAAATATTTCATTTTTTGTTCTGAAATCTGGTAAATTATCACTGAAAATTTACTGGACTGTCAGACCACTGACTTTTTCAAATTTACTGGACCGATAGCCATTTTGGTGGACTTGGTCCAAGGTCCGGGGCTAAATTTGAAGACTTATTTTTAGCTTGTAATGTAGTATTGAAATTCATCTATTTAGAACAGATGCTTCCTATAATCATATTTTTTCTCATAACTTCATGAAATATGCTATATATATAATATGACACCACACTAACAAATTTTATTTTTTATTATATGTTACATAATTTCGGCTGATAAGCCTTCATCAGTGATAATAAAAATCTTTAAGAAAAGAAATATTCCCTTAAAATTTTTTTCATGGAATATACTGAAATATCTATAGTCCTGTTGTGTGTTGTAATCAATTAGTAATTATAATTATCTATTTTTTTATAAAAAATCCCATAATTAACCTTTTTGCAAATTCTTGTAAATACTGCTGCAAATATAATTAAGTATAAGCTGCAAAATTATTTATTTAACAAGAACAGATATAAAAAAAATTATGTAGAACATTATGTTGTTGTATTTTAAGAGATGACATAATTCAGTTATCTCTGTATGATTATCCTATGAACAGATAAACATTGACTAATACTAATAAGACATAATGATCCCAAGAAAAAAGTTAAAGTGATCATTTCAAGTTTGGAAAAAAACTTATCAAATTTATATTCTTAGATAAAAGTGAATATTCAGGATTTAAGACAAGAGCTTGTCACAGATGTGACGAATACCCCACATGCTACTTTGACACTATACCCCCCCCCGCCGGTAGATGTGTTAATGCTATTTTTGCCCTCACCACAGTAAATGAATCTTGCCACTAACAATAAAGAAATAGGATTCCTTTCTATGAACAATCTAATTGAGTTGCAGCCTACACAAAGCAAACCCAAAATTTGACCTTTGACCTTCAAGTGTGACCTTGACCTTGGAGGTACAGGTCTGGTTCTTACACACAACAAACTGTCTGATGTAAGCCAACAATCATATTGCCAAGTTGTTTTGAAATCCATCAGTGAACACTATGTAACAGCCCTTAAAAAAATGTGACGCGATGAGACAGGACAGTACAACAGAACATTTTATGTGATTCTAGTATAGCCCACACCACACCACTGACAGTGGGTTGGCTTATAATAATATTTGACAGATTTTTATGCAATTTGCCAAGTTATTGTAAGAAAGATATTAGTAGAATTATTTATTAATTACAACAGTGATTCACATTTTTTTATTTTGCTAAAAAGATTCAGCAGGTGGTGTCAATATGTGAACAAATTTTACAGGGTAATACTCAGTTTTACAATGCAGCATGATATTTGAATAAGAAGTGAATACCAGTACAAAAGAACAATAGATTCACTGATTCATACTAATTAGGAGATCATGTTCAATGAGTGAAATGTAAGAGATCAATTAATGATAAAGAAATATATGCAGGTCTAATACTCACCATGATCGTATTACACTTAACATTATGGTTTATACAAGAGGGCCATGATGGTCCTATAAATGCTCACCAGGAGAAAAGGTCATTTGGAGATTAACATTGTTGAAGTTTTCTATACGAGTCCAGGTAAGATCAAGTGACCCATCTGGGCCGTTTTTTATCCCATGGCCATTATATGAACAGATTTAAAAGAGGTCTATTAGACAAAGCTAGATACCAAATATCTTAGCTCTAGGCCTTGTGGTTTCGGAAAGAAGATTTTTATAAAATTTTCCTATATAAAATAGAATAAACCCTAGGGCAGGGCTAATTTTGACCAGGGCCATAATTTGAACAAACTTGGTAGAGGTCCACTAGACAAGGCTACATACAAAATATCTAAGCTCTAGGCCTTGCAGTTTCGGAGAAGATTTTTTAATTTTTCCTATATAAGTCTATATAAATCAAGTGACCCCCGGGGCAGGGCCAATTTTGACCCTAGGGCAATAATTTGAACAAACTTGGTAGAGGTCCATTAGACAATGCTACATACCAAATATCTTAGCTCTAGGCCTTGTGGTTTAGGAGAAGAAGATTTTTTAAAATTTTCTATATAAAATAGAATAAACCCCAGGACAGGGCTAATTTTGACCCTAGGGCAATAATTTGAACAAACTTGGTAGAGGTCCACTAGACAAGGCTACATACAAAATATCTTAGCTCTAGGCCTTGTGGTTTCGGAGAAGAAGATTTTTTAAATTTTCCAATATAAGTCTATATAAATCAAGTGACCCCTGGGGCGGGGCTAATTTTGACCCTAGGGCAATAATTTGAACAAACTTGGTAGAGGTCCACTAGACAATGCTACATACCAAATATCTTAGCTCTAGGCCTTGTGGTTTCAGAGAAGAAGATTTTTTAAATTTTCCTATATAACATAGAATAAACCCCAGGGCAGGGCCAATTTTGACCCTAGGGCAATAATTTGAACAAACTTGGTAGAGGTCAACTAGACAATGCTACATACCAAATATCTTAGCTCTAGGCCTTGTGGTTTCGGAGAAGAAGATTTTTTAAATTTTCCTATATAAGTCTATATAAATCAAGTGACCCCTGGGGCGGGGCCAATTTTGACCCTAGGGCAATAATTTGAACAAACTTGGTAGAGGTCCACTAGACAATGCTACATACCAAATATCTTAGCTCTAGGCCTTGTGGTTTCAGAGAAGAAGATTTTTTAAATTTTCCTATATAACATAGAATAAACCCCAGGGCAGGGCCAATTTTGACCCTAGGGCAATAATTTGAACAAACTTGGTAGAGGTCAACTAGACAATGCTACATACCAAATATCTTAGCTCTAGGCCTTGTGGTTTCGGAGAAGAAGATTTTTTAAATTTTCCTATATAAGTCTATATAAATCAAGTGACCCCTGGGGCGGGGCCAATTTTGACCCTAGGGCAATAATTTGAACAAACTTGGTAGAGGTCCACTAGACAATGCTACATACCAAATATCTTAGCTCTAGGCCTTGTGGTTTCGGAGAAGAAGATTTTTTAAATTTTCCTATATAAAATAGAATAAACCCCAGGGCATGGCCAATTTTGACCCTAGGGCAATAATTTGAACAAACGTGGTAGAGGTCCACTAGATGATGCTACATACTAAATATCTTAGCTCTAGGCCTTGTGGTTTCAGAGAAGAAGATTTTTAAATTTTCCTATATAAGTCTATATAAATCAAGTGACCCCCGGGGCGGGGCCAATTTTGACCCTAGGGTAATAATTTGAACAAACTTGGTAGAGGTCCACTAGACTATGCTACACACCAAATATCAAAGCTCTAGGCATTGTAGTTTTTGACAAGAAGATTTTTTTAATTTCCTATATAAGTCTATGTAAAATCAAGTTACCCCCGGGGCGGAGCCAATTTTGACCCCAGGGAAATAATTTGAACAAACTTTGTAGAGTTCCATTAGACAATGCTACATACCAAATATCTAAGCTCTAGGCCCTGTGGTTTCGGACTAGAAGATTTTTTAAGTTTTTTCTATTTGTTGCCATAGCAACCAGAGTTTTTAATGAAATTTAATTTTTTGAACAACTTTGAAAGGGGACCACCCAAGGATCATTCCAGCAAAGTTTGGTTGCAATCGGCATAGCAGTGTAGGAGGAGATGTTGTTTTAAGTAAACATGGACGCCACGTAACGACGCACGGCGCACGACGCACGATGGACGCAGGGCGATCACAAAAGCTCACCTTGAGCACATTCGTGCTCTGGTGAGCTAAAAAGCAAAATGGCAAGTACAATTGGTAGATCATTGTGCATTATTTAATGATTGAATTTCCATAAATTTGTGAATTTCAATACATATTCAAAGACAAGCAATGAGATATTGTTTAGAATATTTAGACAAAAGTTTACATGTCATTACTATTTATACTGTATTATGTGAATTATAATTATGCAAAAATAGGCAACAAATAAAATTACATTTTCTGATGTCTTGTGGCCAATGAATAATTTTGATACATAAAAAAAGATTTCCCATAAAGAATATCAGATCAGGTATATCATCATCAACCCATAACCAGTCCGAAACAAAGTCACTCAGAAAATATATTGTGCATAAGTATAAAAACTATGCATACAAAAATTTTTATTTTTTATTTTTTTTATTTGTTGTTCTCATCCTGATAATAAACATAAAATAGCAGTACTTAAGAAACTCATGCATGGTGACACTGTCTCAAGACATATGTTGTTGATTCCTTCATACAGACAATATAATCTGCCCTTAATTGTCTCGAAAAATTCATTTAATCATTAATTTTCAGAATTACAGAGTAAATTTCTAATTAAAAATATTATTTTTAAAAACATAAGGATTCAAAATTTGAAGTCAAAATTAATTTGCACATAATACTATTTTTATTATATCATAATAATTATGATTTTAAATAATTTATCATTCAGTGGGTTTAACACTGTTTTTCAACAGTTGTTTCAGTTATATTTCCAGAAGTGAATTCTTACTGGTACTGAACTAACTGTTCCACAAGGACTGGTACTGAACTAACTGTTCCACAAGGACTGGTACTGAACTAACTGTTCCACAAGGACTGGTACTGAACTAACTGTTCCACAAGGACTGGTACTGAACTAACTGTTCCACAAGGACTGGTACTGAACTAACTGTTCCACAAGGGTCAAGCTGACAACTTATAATTCTTCACATCAGGAGGAAAATCAACATTTTTTGTCAAATTCAATTTATAAATACTAATTAACAGGATTTAACAAATTGATTTAAAGAAGCTTAATTAACTATAAGAAACATTAATATCACATAGAAATAAAACATATGCTATGTCAAAAGACTTATCAATATCTTATCTCGTATGTCTGACTAAAAAAGCACTGATTGGTTTTCATAAAAACTTGTTTTATTGATAAAAAAATCCCACCCGAACAGCTTAAGATAAAATCCATGTACGGTGAACAAACTAAACTGAGTAACAAACCTTTAAGATCTTTAGATGTTAATCTTCAAATAAAGTATGTCCAAAACAGAGATCTCAAACACAAGACGAGAGATCGCCACATGTCCTCTCGAAATGAATGCAAACAGATAATGGCAACATTTTATAGAGGAGGAACACACTCACACACTTGTTCAACATGGCAATGTGTGTATCAACTTGTCTCAGAGTGTTTCCAAGAATGGATATTGAGATACAGTAGACTGCTCAACTATTACGAGTACTACTCCGTGATGTGTATTGATTCCAAACATTACGAATGATCTCTGATATACTCGTTCTTCACCACATAACTTCATCAGAAAACATCTCCAGAAAAAAATACAACCGCCCAATGGTAGACACAAAATGTTAATGTTCATATACAACCACAAGCAGTACAGAAAAAAAGCATAGCATACAATTTCTCAATAGTTTATCAATGTAAATGTTGCAATTAAGATGTTATCGTGTTAAATACACTTGTCTCGTACTGTAGCAATTAATTCAATATAATAGATAAGCATTTTATGCCAATATTATTATGCATATTGTTGCTAACAGAAGTACTGTCTATATCAATAGTGTAAATAGAAACACAAAATTTCAATACATAACCATGTAAGGAATTTACCATAAATAATATATTTCTTTTCATAGATAAGTCGGGAAAATGTAAGGAAGGATATACAGAAATCACCACTTCAAAGGATTTTACACCCAATTGACCTTGACCTTTCCAAGCTTCTGGTATCAGGATACTGAATCCCAAAATTTTTTTTTTTTTTTTTTTGAGGCCCCAACAGGGTAACCCTGTAAATCCCAAAATGATAATCTCAAAATGATATCAATCAAATTTGATAACAAGAGGGCGACATTGGCCCTTTATCGCTCACCTGAGAACCAAGGCCAATAATGAAGGTATAATACTGTCAAACAAGCTAAAACGTAGCAAATTTTCTAATCCAAGGGTCCATAACTCTTGAAGTTGTGGTCCGCTTCCACCCATAACTTATCATGTTCAAAATCATAAGGTCATACACATTCATTGTAAATATGATTAGGATCGGTGAATAAATGAAGGCGCTGGAGTGTAAACAAGCTAAAATATAGCAAATTTTCAAAGTCAAGGGCCCATAACTCTTGAAGTTCTGGTCCGATATTGCCCATAATCTAACTTGTCCAAGATCTTTCGGTTATACACATTTACTGAAAATATGATCAGCATTTGTGAATAAATGAAGGCGCTAGAGTGTAAACAAGCTAAATATAGCACATTTTGTAATTCAAGGGCCCATAACTCTAGAAGTTATTATCAGATTTTGCCCATAATCTCACTTATCCGAGACATTGTGGCCATATACATTGTGAGCAAGTTTAATCAAGATTCGTAAAGAGTTGCGGTTGCTAGAGTGTAAACAAACTAATTGTGGACGGAAGACGGACGACGGACGCCGGACATTCACCGATCCTCAAAGCTGATGAATCAGGTGAGCTAAAAAAGGTCACCATGCAGTATCAAAAGAAAATAATATTTTTTCTATTTTTCGACAAGGAAAACAACTCTTACAAAAGTGAGAAAAGTATATCAGCCAGGTATCTATCAAAGTATATCAGCCAGGTATCTATCAAAGTATATCAGCCAGGTATCTATCAAAGTATATCAGCCAGGTATCTATCAAAGTATATCAGCCAGGTATCTATCAAAGTATATCAGCCAGGTATCTATCAAAGTATATCAGCCAGGTATCTATCAAAGTATATCAGCCAGGTATCTATCAAAGTATATCAGCCAGGTATCTATCAAAGTATATCAGCCAGGTATCTATCAAAGTATATCAGCCAGGTATCTATCAAAGTATATCAGCCAGGTATCTATCAAAGTATATCAGCCAGGTATCTATCAAAGTATATCAGCCAGGTATCTATCAAAGTATATCAGCCAGGTATCTATCAAAGTATATCAGCCAGGTATCTATCAAAGTATATCAGCCAGGTATCTATCAAAGTATATCAGCCAGGTATCTATCAAAGTATATCAGCCAGGTATCTATCAAAGTATATCAGCCAGGTATCTATCAAAGTATATCAGCCAGGTATCTATCAAAGTATATCAGCCAGGTATCTATCAAAGTATATCAGCCAGGTATCTATCAAAGTATATCAGCCAGGTATCTATCAAAGTATATCAGCCAGGTATCTATCAAAGTATATCAGCCAGGTATCTATCAAAGTATATCAGCCAGGTATCTATCAAAGTATATCAGCCAGGTATCTATCAAAGTATATCAGCCAGGTATCTATCAAAGTATATCAGCCAGGTATCTATCAAAGTATATCAGCCAGGTATCTATCAAAGTATATCAGCCAGGTATCTATCAAAGTATATCACCCAGGTATCTATCAAAGTATATCAGCCAGGTATCTATCAAAGTATATCACCCAGGTATCTATCAAAGTATATCACCCAGGTATCTATCAAAGTATATCAGCCAGGTATCTATCAAAGTATATCACCCAGGTATCTATCAAAGAAATTATGATACTAGGACAATTATCTGTTGTAAGGTTACGTAGATACATTATTGTTTATACTTTTTTGTGGAAGCGAGTAGGGCAGGTTTGAATTCAACAAACGCTGCTTAAATCGCTTAACTGTGAAATAAAATGTTACAGAACATATGATAAAGAAAAATGTAGGTCACCATGCAATATCTAGAGATTTTTTTTCACATTTGTCGTAAAAACTCATAAAAATCACAGAAACGGAAGTTTATTTTAAGGAAAAATCAGGGAAAAAACTCATGCTTGTAGTCATCCAACCAATCCTCTTTGTGGCGCAGACCCCTAAAGTTTCTAACAAAAGAATCCGAATTCTCACAAAAAGAAAGGTCATAAAAAGAGAGTTGGATGATCAGTGCTATATTGGCAACATGTTGGACTATAATGAACCAAAGGTGGTGGGTTTGAAACTTGACTTTGCCTTCCGCATGCCCAGTTCTCTTGTATCTTCCCTCCCTTCTCTCTGGGGCAGCCCTTAAATGACCATAGCTGTGATTTTTCAGCCAGCCTACATTAAACGTTTGATAAAACATGACATTGTTTCAAGCCTCATCAAGCTTATCATATATCTTACATAGGCAAATAATATCAACAAAATTCAAAAAGCTGTATATATATCCATCAAACATTCTGTCTCCATGGTGATTAAGGTGTCTGTGAATGGATTTTAGACAAATCTGGAAGGGTTAATGGTGTTACTTCAAATAAAACTGAACTTCGGTTGTTTGAGAGTCAGGCTTAGCAAAGAACTTTGGTTGTCAGACACAAAAATCAAGAGGATTTTAAACTGCCATCTCTAAGTGCTGAAAATTGAACCTAACTGTCAAAGCTTAATACAGTAAACCAATAAAGTTGACACATATCAAAGAATTCAAATTTTGCTACTTGTCTGAAAAAAATCAGGGCAATAAAAAGAAATCTTAGACATATTTCAATGTATTCAGGTCTACATTAAATGCATACTTTTGTGTATGTGAGCAAAAATTACAAAGGGAAACTTTTGTAATTAATTGTTATCACTAGTATTTAAGTGTTAATGTATTTTTTATTTGTATGTTAAGTAAACAATGTTCAATTTTTTGAAGCAGAAAAACTTCGTTCTCTTGATTTTTTTACAAAATGGTCTACAGTGTAATTATTATTTAAAGATAAACACAAGCCAACAAACACAAGCCAACAAACACTAGCCAACAAACACAAGCCCTGACATATTGTAACCTTGACCTGAAATAGTACCAAATCCCTAACATGACACCCTTTGACCTGGCATGACACCCAACCCTTGACATGACACCATTGACCTGGTATGACACCCAACCCTTGACATGACACCATTGACCTGGTATAACACCCAACCCTTGACATGACACCATTGACCTGGTATAACACCCAACCCTTGACATGACACCATTGACCTGGTATAACACCCAACCCTTGACATGACACCATTGACCTGGTATAACACCCAACCCTTGACATGACACCATTGACCTGGTATAACACCCAACCCTTGACATGACACCATTGACCTGGTATAACACCCAACCCTTGACATGACACCATTGACCTGGTATGACACCCAACCCTTGACATGACACCATTGACCTGGTATAACACCCAACCCTTGACATGACACCATTGACCTGGTATAACACCCAACCCTTGACATGACACCATTGACCTGGTATAACACCCAACCCTTGAAACTGCACCCTTGATCTGGCATGACGCCCAATTCTTGATATAGCATCCTTGATCTGGCATGACGACCCAACCCTTGACATAGCGAGGGCTCAGTGTAACACTGTTGTAACTTGTTCTTATTTCAATATGAGTTACGACACTGTTGCGTTGAACCCTCGATAGGCACCCTTGATCTGGCATGACACCTGGCCCTTGATTTGGCACCCTTGATCTGACATGACACCAACCACTTGACATGGCACCCTTGATCTGACATGACACCAAACACTTGATATGGCACCCTTGACCTGGCATGACACCAAACCCTTGATATGGCACCCTTGATCTGACATGACACCAACCATTTGACATGGCACCCTTTATCTGACATGACACCAAACACTTGACATGGCATGCTTGATCTGGCATGACACCAACCACTTGACATGGTACCCTTGATCTGACATGACACCAACCACTTGACATGGCACCCTTGATCTGACATGACACCAAACACTTGATATGGCACCCTTGACCTAACATGACACCAAACCCTTAACATGGCTCAGAAGCTCTGACATCAGTTAGAAATATAAGTTGTCTACATTGGACAGAACAACATACTTTAATGATTCATATTTTGTTGTTAATAGAATTCCATCACAAATGAAACAACAATTTGCAGCACTTGGTGTTCATTCAGTGTGTCAATTTTACGATGCGATCATATGCTAATAATACATCATTTGTTTGCTTATGTAAGTATTATGCACAATTTATATAAAATTTCTACAGTAAATCTATCCCAGCACAGCCTGAGAAGAGACAGTAATGAATATTCCTACCATTTGTATGCATCATAGAGGTGCATAATTTACATGCGGGGGAAATGGCCCATTTTTCTTAGAACAGATATGCAACAAAAAGGAGCAAAATCAAATTGGAATCCTTGTTTACAGTATTCCATGTTCAGATACTAAAATATGATAAATTACTAACAGTCATAGCTGAGCATGTAAGAAAACATCACATAGTCATTAATCTACAACCTTGTTCTATGATAAAATACTAACAGTCATAGCTGATCATGTAAGAAAACATCACATAGTCATTAATCTACAACCTTGTTCTATGATAAATTACTAACAGTCATAGCTGAGCATGTAAGAAAACATCACATAGTCATTAATCTACAACCTTGTTCTATAGAAAATTACAAACCAGACTGCCAAATTAGGCTGCCAGATTTAGATGACTACAGTAAAACCTTGATTATCCGAAATCGACCGGACTAGAATATTATTTCGGATAACCCATGGTTTCTGGTAATCAAGTTTATTTTACATTGAAATAAATGAGGCGGAAATCGGGACCGAAAATTCATTTTGGATAACACCAGGTTTTCGGATAATCGGAGTTTGGATAATCGAGGTTTTACTGTATATCATTAAGTTTGCATTTTACAAGAATTGTTATATGGCAATTTCCTTAAAGCCTCTGTGTTTTTAACATTGATTGTAAATCAAGTAATGTTTAGGCCACACTTCCATTAAAAGTTCTATCAGGCAGCTGGGAGCTCTTCCCCTTCAAACAGTGTGGGGAATCCACGTGACCTAGTGACATCACAATGTTATCGTTACAAGCGCATTTTCTGTCACTTAAACTAGGAAAACATCACGTAAGTGCATTATTTTTCGTTTTCTTCTAAAGCCACGTAACTGTTGCAACTCCTTAAATAAAGGGCTACCTCCGGTTCAGATTTTTGTCACTGTAGGTCCTCTACTTTTTTGCTTTTCTTATCAAAACCGTTTGACAGTGTTATGAAAATGAACGTTATTTTTACAAGAAAATTTTAGAAAACGGTTTGGACAAGAAAAGTAAACAAGAGGGCCATGATGGCCCTATAAATGCTCACCAGGAGAAAAGGTCATTTGGAGATTAACATTGTTGAAGTTTTCTATACGAGTCCAAGTAAGATCAAGTGACCCATCTGGGCCGTTTTTTATCCCGTGGCCATTATATGAACAGATTTAAAAGAGGTCCATTAGACAAAGCTAGATACCAAATATCTTAGCTCTAGGCCTTGTGATTTCGGAGAAGAATTTTTTTTAAATTTTCCTATATAAAATAGAATAAACCCAAGGGCAGAGCCAATTTTGACCCCGGGGCCATAATTTGAACAAACATGGTAGAGGTCCACTAGACAATGCCACATACAAAATATCTAAGCTCTAGGCCTTGCGGTCTTAAAGAAGATTTTTTTAATTTTCCTATATTAGTCTATATAAATCAAGTGACCCCCGGGTCGGGGCCAATTTTGACCCTAGGGCAATAATTTGAACAAACTTGGTAGAGGTCCACTAGACAATGCTGTATGCCAAATATCTTAGCTCTAGGCCTTGTGGTTTCGGAGAAGAAGATTTTTTTAATTTTCCTATATAAGTCTATATAAATCAAGTGACCCCCAGGGAGGAGCCAATTTTGACCCTAGGGCAATAATTTGAACAAACTTGGTAGAGGTCCACTAGACAATGATATATGCCAAATATCTTAGCTCTAGGCCTTGTGGTTTCAGAGAAGAAGATTTTTTTAATTTCTTATATAAGTCTAAGTAAAATCAAGTTACCCCGGGGCGGAGCCAGTTTTGACCCCAGGGGAATAATTTGAACAAACTTTGTAGAGTTCCATTAGACAATGCTACATACCAAATATCTCAGCTCAAGGCCCTGTGGTTTCGGACAATAATTTTTTATAAGTTTTTTCTATTTGTTGCCATAGCAACCAGTTTTTAATGAAATTTAATTTTTTGAACAACTTTGAAAGGGGACCACCCAAGGATCATTCCAGCAAAGTTTGGTTGCAATTGGCATAGCGGTGTAGGAGGAGATGTTGTTTTAAGTAAACATGGATGCCACTTCACGACGAACGACGCACGATGGATGCAGGGCGATCACAAAAGCTCACCTTGAGCACATTCGTGCTCTGGTGAGCTAAAAAGTAGAGGGCCTTCAGGGACAAAATTCTGAACCAGAGGTAGCCCTTTATGTAAGGAGTTGCAACAGTTATGTGGCTTTAGAAGAAAATGAAAAATAATTATTTGACCCGTCAATGTCACCAAAATGAAATTGATCCTAAATTCCAGGTAGTGTATGGTTACACTATGAGAACATGACATGTGATGGTCAACCATCAAATACCATGGTGACCACGGTCATAATTTCACCTGAGTAAATGGGGCCAGAATATAGTGGACACTATAGAAAGGCTGTATTATGACAATTTTGAATCCCATTTAGGACATTATAAGTCACAATATACTACTCACAATTTGATAAGGTGTTTGGATTGCCTGTACATACAAAAATGTCTGATATATAAATATGCTGCATTATGAACATCATTTGTGTCAATTTTTGTTTGTTTGTTCACTTGAGTTTTATGCCCCTTTTCAACAGTCAGAGTCATATAAGCTGGACAGTTCACCTGATCATCATTCCTGGGAAGAACCAGTCAGTGATTTTTCACCCTCTATAACAGAGGCCCATTATAGGCCTCTTCCCAATTGAAAATTTCTTTAAAATCATGCGGTTTTCCCAAAACTCCAAACTTACACCAGATATTTTATTTCCAAAATCAGCAATTTTAGCGATAATTCTTCCCAAAATCAACAGGCTAAAGCCTCTTCCCAATGAAGAGAGAAAAAACACTGTCAGTACTAGACTCCCATCCTCCGCACACAACTGCTTACTTTCTTACATAAAGAGACATGGTCAGTAGCAGCGCTCAAACCCACGACCCTCTCTCCATCAGTGAGAGGTTACAAGTCAGTCACTTTGACTACTTAACCACAGAGTCAGGTTTTCAATTTTTGCACTGTATTATGATGCTTGAATGACCATATTTTAATCAAACCTAATGAACATGAGTATTAAAACAATTATAAAGCAATCACTACATGCAATACTGCAAGTGATCATAATAAAATTATGCGTACAGTCAAAACTGTGAACAAAGACCACATTTGGCAAGCCTTTATTGACAGGTGGCTTTATTTGAAGGTAATTTCCTTCTAAAACAATATGATGGTTTTGAAAAGAATGGCCTTCATTTAGTGGTGCCCCCCCCCCCCCCCCATCATACTTGGTGTAAAGCACCAATACATGCTTCAACCATTTCCTGTGATTTTCTAAACACACGCAGAGGCACAGATTCGACCCCAAAATCTTATTTTATTATGTTAGTAGTCCAGCACTTCACCACAACACCATGGCATCGATCTACTCCCTGTTTTGATCAGAAGAAAATCTTCAGCTTTGAATTAGACAATTTGTAATTAAGATTATAATGGAATTTATAATGTACGCAAAGGATCCAAATTAAGCATAGATTATTATACCATATTTATTTATCACACACTGATTATACAGTACTCTTAAATCATTACAGCACCTACCATTGTTTCTATACAATCTTCGACAATCAATATTTTTTGCCAATTAAGATTTTCGGTAATTTCAGATGTAAGGAATGCAATATACAGCAGGCTTGTCCAAGATAACTAAACTACATCACAGAATATTCAAACTATTAAACAGAGCAATCAGTTTCGCAAAACTAGACTCTCTTAAACACTCTTCTGACTTCTAAACAGTATGCAAAACTATAGGCACTGTTCAAGTACAACCCCTACCTAATAGTTATTCATACTTCAAAAACTATTTATGAACTATTTCTTAAGTATGCAAGAACCATTCAAGCAAAAATTCATATTTTCATGAATTCTATTAGAAGGGGCAGAGTGCACTGCCTAACCCTGATCCCTAGTCAAATAGTTATGCATAGTTCATGAAATAATCATGAACTATTCCTAAAGTATGCAAGAACAGTTCAAGAAAAAATAATATATTTTCATGAATTCTATTAAAAGGGGCAGTGTATGATTATGCATCAATATTTGAGGCATTTTTTATTATATCTTATTCCCAGGCAGATTATGGATTTCTAGTGCCATTTTGAGTCAGTAGTAAGTCATTTAAGCGTGATTTATTGATGTCAAGCTACACGAAATTCATTGAATTATCATTTGCTCAAAGAAATTTCATCAACAGTGATTGCATTTTTGACAACTGATCTAAAAGTGAAATGTATCATGCTTCGTTGTATTAAGTTCTCTCAAACATCAGAATCAGATGTAACTAACATCTCGAGGTCTCAACCCAACACTGTCATAACTTGTTCTTATTTCAATATGAGTTACAGCGCTGTTGCATTGAGCCCTCGAAAATTTCCAGTAATAATAAACATTTATCCAATGGAGTATGATTGTATTTCTTAAGAATGCATAGAAGATTTTTTTCCTGGTTTCAGGATTCTGAATATTTCCATAAATGTTTCCATGGCAACCACCCTATTATGGAGGTATCGGCTACATTTTGTTCATGATAGAGGAAATCTAACACAATAATACAAAACTGTGTTCAATCAACTAAAAGCTTCAAAAAGATTTATCTTAACTGATGACTATAGACAAGCTTAATAGAGTTGTCCACTTCAATAAACCATTGTATTATTGTACAGTCCACTTCAATAAACCATTGTATTATTGTACAGTCCACTTCAATAAACCATCGTATTATTGTACAGTCCACTTCAATAAACCATCGTATTATTGTACAGTCCACTTCAATAAACCATCGTATTATTGTACAGTCCACTTCAATAAACCATAGTATTATTGTACAGTCCACTTCAATAAACCATTGTATTATTGTACAGTCCACTTCAATAAACCATTGTATTATTGTACAGTCCACTTCAATAAACCATCGTATTATTGTACAGTCCACTTCAATAAACCATCGTATTATTGTACAGTCCACGTCAATAAACCATCGTATTATTGTACAGTCCACTTCAATAAACCATCGTATTATTGTACAGTCCACTTCAATAAACCATAGTATTATTGTACAGTCCACTTCAATAAACCATTGTATTATTGTACAGTCCACTTCAATAAACCATTGTATTATTGTACAGTCCACTTCAATAAACCATCGTATTATTGTACAGTCCACTTCAATAAACCATTGTATTATTGTACAAAGTAAAGATAAATATTGTCTGTTACATAAAGAACTTTCTTTCATAACGAGCTCAATTATGTTTAACTGCTCAGAAACCTCAATCTGATTAATATTTAGTTAGTTAATCACAAATTTCGAGGGTTCAACGCAACAGTGTCGTAACTCATACTGAAATAAGAACAAGTTACGACAGTGTTGCGCTGAGACCTCGATTTGTTTTAAAACGTAATTATTGAGAAACAATAAGATAATACAAACTAATAGTAAAAACACTCCATTATTATTCCTACGATTACATAACACACAGACATGTGTACACATATCATTCTGTATTTGAATTTGGTAATTGGGCTTAAATTAAAATTAAGTTTGTTTGCCCTTTACTGACCGACCCGAAAGAATCATGCCGACTCAAAAAATGTCATTGTAAAATCTTGGAGAACGTTATTTATACTTAGGAAAGTATACATGTACTCAGTGCTTCCAATGAACATTTAAAGTAAAAACAAAGGAAAACAATCAGGGGTGTTAAGGCACTGAGTACATGTTTATGGCTTATTAAAGCACACAATAAATTGATGTATGGTAGCAGAATACATAAAATGACTACAGAATGCTTCTATATAGAAGTGTAATAAAATAAAATATTTTTCCTACCTACCGACCCTCTTCTAAAATTCAGGGTCGGTAAAGGGTAAACAAACATATTTTTAATTTAGGCCTTACACTGTAGAATTAAGAGCATGCAGCATTACTCAAGCCATAAATAAGGAGTCAAAATTAAACAAGAAGTGGTTGTGAAACACAGATGCCCCCTAAAGGCCAACTGGGTAGTATGACCTTGACGTTTGACCTACTAATCTCAAACTCAAATAGAGGTCATCTACATGTTATGACTAAAATCCAAACCAAATCTGAGAAGGTTCAGTCAAATAGCTGTCTAGTTATTGCCGGGACAAAAATTGGTTACCTTTGGACCAATGGACAGACAGACTGACATGTGCAAAGTAATATACTCTCTTTTCGAAGAAAAGGGGCAAAATCATTACTATATTTTTTATATAACCTTCCAAATTTGGAAAGTTGTCAATATACATTAACTGGTATTCATGTATCTTGACCTATATTAATGATGAAACTCAGATTTCCCGAATAAGAACTTCACAAAACAAGAGGGCCACGATGGCCCTTTATCGCTCACCTGAGAACCAAGGCCAATAATTAATAACCAGGTAATATAGTTTCCATCTTGTAAAACTCATTTTTACGTAGATTTTGAGATCAAAACCAACAATGAAGATATAATACTGTTAAACAAGCTAAAACGTAGCAAATTTTCTAATCCAAGGGCCCATAACTCTTGAAGTTGTGGTCCGATTCCACCCATAACTAAACTTGTCCAAATCCATAAGGTAATACACATTCATTGTAAATATGATTAGGATCGGTGAATAAATGAAGGCGCTAGAGTGTAAACAAGCTAAAATATAGCAAATTTTCAAAGTCAAGGGCCCATAACTCTTGAAGTTCTGGTCCGATTCTGCCCATAATCGAAGTTGTCCAAGATCTTTTGGTTATACACATTTACTGAAAATATTATTAGGATTGGTGAATAAATGAAGGCGCTAGAGTGTAAACAAGCTAAATATAGCAAATTTTGTAATTCAAGGGCCCATAACTCTAGAAGTTATTTTCAGATTTTGCCCATAATCAAACTTAGCCAAGACATTGTGGCCATATACATTGTGAGCAAGTTTAATCACGATTCGTTAAGAGCTGTGGTTGCTAGAGTGTAAACAAACTAATTGTGGACGTACGACAGACGCCGGACGCCGGACATTCAACGATCCTAAAAGCTCACCTGATGAATCAGGTGAGCTAAAAAAAACAAGGGCCTACCAATGCTTAAAAGAGTAAATTTCAAATGTATAAACAACAAAATTACATTAGATATCACATGAATATTCAGTTGTCAAGTAGAAAACTGTACCTTTATTCCAATGAACTTTGCACTTTAAGGATAGGAAAATGTTTCCAAACATGCATTTCAAATTTCTGACCATTTTGCTTTTCCTCACCATTAAACAACATGGAAGACAATAAACAGATGAGTTATTTTACCACAGTTTGGCCATAGGCCAATGACAATATTTAAGAAAATCATTTCTGATTCACATTCAGTCATATATGACATATCAGTACAAGCTAAATATACATAAGATAAAGTTTATATTTCAGATTCATAAGGCTCTCAGGCCCATGTGAACAACATATTTACGTACATAAATAAATATATATTAATCTATTAACATGCAGTGTATGGCAAAAGGAACTTCTGAGCTCCATTGTAATGACATTAGCTGGATTATGCACTATATTAGTCAACAAACGACTAATCACATCAAGGGCTCAATTATTTGTACAGCAGTCACTAAATATAAAGTATATATTTGCATAATTATATAAGTATGTATATATTAGATATATCACTTCAACTGTTAAGCTCACAAAACTGTAGTTAAAACTGTTATCATAAAAGTCACTGAGTACAAAATGCAAACATTAACATAAGTCCTATACAAACAAGCAGGCTTTTTGAATCATTGAGTGTCTGTGAGATTAAGACAGTCTGTGACAATTGTTTTAAGTCATGTGTGCTATGCCCAACAAGCTTTCTACGGGTTTTCTATGAATTAAAGATCACAGAGAAACAACACAATATTATCGTTATTACTCTATACAGATCTGTGAGATCTCAAACACAAGATATTTGTCAAGGGTAAAAATAAATTAAACAAATACCATCCCAATAAAACACCTCTGAAAAATCCATTAAGATATGAGCAAATTATCACTGACCAATGGTACAAACAAAATGGCCAAAGGGTTAAAAGGAGAATGATGTTTAATAAATTATTCATAATTCTATTCCAGGGACGCTGATTGCAAAGACTAACTAACCATAATGATTGTGCATTAGAGAGTGTGAGAGAGAGAGTGTGAGAGAGAGTGTTTGGTGCATGGACTAAAAGACAAATTGTAATGAGAAAATCAACATAGTCTTACACAGGATCAACATGTCAGTAAACACGCAAAGCCAACAGCTGCAAAATTCATCCAAACAAGTGACATGAGAAAGTTCCGTATTTCAGCCATCGATGGCTTAACCTTCAGGACATGTTGTAAATTATTTATGAATATCTTCTAGAACGGGTTAGTAACTTGGAAAAACAATGCTATGTTGCTAAATAATGAAGACTTGAAACATGTAACATGTACTGGTGGACACTGAGACCAATAAAGGCACCTATACAATGAGCATAGACAATCACAACAACAAAATACATGCTATGTATTCAGGTGGATTGAAAATGCCACACTAGAACTTCTTCAAATCTTTGCCACATTTATGAAGGATTTGATTAGAAAAATGATAAACCTGTGTAAGTTGCTTTAACTTAGTATTGTATTACCCAGCCACAAGCACAGAGCACAAGAGTGCTAGAAGGTAGATAACCAGTGCACTACACTCAGCAACAAATACTATCAGTTTTAATATAGTTTTATAACAACCATTTGCATTATTCTTGCCACTTGATTCCCTAAGGCTTTCATAAGCTATCAAATAACACATATCTATTCAGTAGACAGTTTACCTAGTAATTCCAAGAACATAAAAATACTGATATAATTCAAACTAATGGCTACTCATCATGAAATTAAGAATACTGAATGTTCTCCTCTGAGCTCCCTAAGGATTGTTCTTCTGAAGTTGTCAAATTCTTGTTAGAACAATTTTTGCATGCATTGAATATCATTTTAAGGATTAAAGTCGGCATTATGAGTCACAATTTGTGATATTTCTCTAGAGGGCTGGGTGGGGTATTCATAAGGGAGGGTGGTCATCAATTAGGGAGAAGACAAGCATTGGTTAGTGAGAGGGCAGGCACTTGATAGGGAGAAAGAGGCATTTATTAGGGAGAGGAAAGGCATTAGTTATGGAGGGGGCAGGCACTGAATAGGGAGAAAGAGGCATTTATTAGGGAGAGGAAAGGCATTGGTTAGGGAGGGCAGGCACCGGATAGGGAGAAAGAGGCATTTATTAGGGAGAGGAAAGGCATTAGTTATGGAGAGGGCAGGCACTGAATAGGGAGAAAGAGGCATTTATTAGGGAGAGGAAAGGCAATGGTTAGGGAGGGCAGGCACCGGATAGGGAGAAAGAGGCATTTATTAGGGAGAGGAAAGCATTGGTTAGGGAGGGCAGGCACTGGATAGGGAGAAAGAGGCATTTATTAGGGAGAGGACAAGCATTGGTTAGGGAGGGCAGGCACTGGATAGGGAGAAAGAGGCATTTATTAGGGAGAGGAAAGCATTGGTTAGGGAGAGGGCAGGCACTGAATAGGGAGAAAGAGGCATTTATTAGGGAGAGGACAAGCATTGGTTAGATAGAGGACAAGCATTGGTTAGGGAGAGGACAAGCATTGGTTAGATAGAGGACAAGCATTGGTTAGGGAGAGGGCAGGCATTGGTTAGGGAGAGGGCAAGCATTGGTTAGATAGAGGACAAGCATTGGTTAGATAGAGGACAAGCATTGGTTAGGGAGAGGACAAGCATTGGTTAGATAGAGGACAAGCATTGGTTAGATAGAGGACAAGCATGGGTTAGAGGGCAGGCGTTTATTAGGGAAAAGGCAGGCATTGAATAGGAACAGGGCATTAATTGATTGGAGAGAAGACAGGCATTTATGAGGGAGAGGTCAGAGATCATTTTGGTAAACAGAAATTCAGATACAAAGATGTCGCACTGATCAAGTGACAAATAAGTACACTGCTCGATTTCTTTCGCCTTTAATTGCTTGAAATACTCAATGGTGTCATTTATTTATGAAATACTAAAATATCTAGGTGAGCGATAGCGATTATGAAGTTGTACAGCGTAAGGACTGGAATCAAGGCTGATAAAAACACAATTTGGATATACATGCAATCTCATTAGTTATAATTAGTGATCCATTTTTGATATTTGTAGGTCAATTAAGTGAAAGCATAAAGAATCAGTAAGAAAAAAGCAATAAGCAAAACCAGTATTACCTTTAAGAATAATGAAGTCCGTGGATCTGTGTTTGTGGTATGTTTTAACAGCACTAAAAACTTTCAAAATGTTCTGAGACTGTCATAGCCAAGTTTGCTTGCTTCTGATTGGTCAATAACATATCTCACAGTATTCTATTGGTATATCAGTGACTAATGCTTAACCTTTTTTCTAAGGTAACTTCAAATCATTTATTATTTAAAATAACAGTAAGGTTTCTTTCAGCGTACCAGACCGCCAACACTAAGAGAGGTTTTCGGTTCAATTGGTACTTCATGTATGTACCAAAATGCCAACTTCAGACATCCCTTTCAGAAACAGCTGATTAACAAGCTGACAATATCAGCATTATAGATTATAGTTAAACTAACATCTGACTAAAATCTGACAAAAAGAGTTTCAAATTTCAATTTGAAAAATCTGGTGAATGCATTTAAAATTGTCATTTAAGTTTGGAATGGCTTTACAAAGCTTTCAGATAAACTACAGCCAGAATTCATAAGATTAAAGTTAGATTTATCAGGTGACAAATCAAGGCAAAGGAGATTATATATTGCAAAGTAAAAGTGTGTTCTATTAGCATAAAAATGTGCAGTGTATTTTATAGATTAGCGCTTTGTCACAGAAATGACAAATACCCCTGCCACCACTTTGACACTAAGAATGCAGTAGTACACTATATGGCTAAGTTCAAGGGCACATAACTCTGGAACAAGTAAATCATTGGGCATAGAAATTGTGTCTTGCACATCTACACTTCACGGTAATGACATATTTCAAGTTTCCTTGCAATTGCTTAAGGAATGCTGAAGTAGTTTGCTCCACATTCTTGTGATATTGTATGCGGACATTAACCGACCAACAGATCCCCTGTTAAACTTTGTTTGCCGGGGTATTATAAACATTCAATCCACAAGTATATTGAATAAATGTGATAAAAAATAGGTCATTTTTTACAATATCAAATTATCAGAAACAAAATTAATTGATTTCAAACTATGAACATAATATTATGTAAGAGAGTTGTTCAACTTATTAATTAATACAGTTTAGCACTTAAGTGCAGATTTCACATTTAATAGAAAATCTACATTTGTTTGCAAAGCATTTAATATTATCAGCCATCAGGGACACCCAAAGCAGTTTACCAAACAGAACTTATGAATAACTTAAAGGTTCTAACCTGCAACCCTCTCAATTGCTTTCGCAAGCGTTGCAACTTCTAAACTGTTAAGTACGGAGGACAAACACATAAAAACAAAAAAATATTATTATTTGTTCTCAACCATAAAGAAGCCAATATGGCAAAAACGTTGACGGAATGATATAAATGATTTAATATTATTGATTTTTTATCACTATTGAAGTTAAAAGATGAACACAGGTGCAACATTTCAGACTCAGAATTGTAGACTCAAACTCAAGACTCAGTTTTTGTGAATACTGTTTTCATTGCAATGAGTCTGATTCTTTAGTCTAAAATTGACTCAATCTTAGTCCTTAAAGCAATTATTGTGAATATGGGTCCTTGATTTGTAACTACCATCTTTGGAACCAAACAAATTGCTTACAATACTGAGGTAGACTCATTATTAAGTTGATAAATGGAAGAAACATGACGTTCAGCACTTCTTGACAAATTCCAGGGAATCGACATTAACAATGGTCCGTTAGCCCAAGCTGAATATCCCGTCAGGCTTTCTGAAATTTAGGTGACCAGAATTCGATAAATTAAGTGAATAAATAATAAAGCTTGCAAACTTTTGTTAGATCTGATGTGATGTTACCTCTATAACTTTTTTTAATGCATTTGTGAAAATTAGACATTTATATTAATACTTGTCTTGTATTTTAATATAGTACACTCGGTAGGCATTGAAATAAAATGACAAACACATATTTTATGTATTAAAATGAGGACTATCTATAATTTGCAAGAACTTCCTCATTTTCTATGTTGGTAGTCCTGCTGATTATACATCTTGATACCTGATAAGCCAACATTGGAATTACTTAGGATTTCACAAATGTAAAACAAATATATATGGAAGCCTCCATGTAAGAAACAGCCTCAAAAGTCACCCCTTTGCCTTGGTACCACAGTTTTGACTGTTCCACAAATGCCCATGAAATAATTGTATATTAGTGAACTATTCATGAACTATTCATGAAGTAAGCAAGAATAGTTCAAGAAAAATTCATGTTTTCATGAATGCCATTTGAAGGAGGAGGAACTGATTTGGTATTTTTAGAGATGCCAAAAGTGAAGTATTGGATACCAGTTCAAAAATAAGAGATCATTATACAGATAATGAGGTATGTACATGTAGTCTAGATATTGACAGATACAATGTAAAGTTTTCAAATATCTGATTAAATATAAGACAAACAGCAAGGCCTTTTTTCGAAAAATTGGGAAGGGGCCTAAGCCTTTCATTTTGGGAAATTCGAGAGCAATATTTGGCCAAATTTTTGAGAAGGTTAGACTACTGAGTTTGAATAGCATTGTATTTTTTGGGAATTTCTTGCCTAAAATTGGGGAAAAAAACAGCCTGTTTGCAATAGGGAAGTCACGGAATTTCGGCCTCTGTTATAGAAGGAAAAAAAGCCCTGAACTGTCAGCTCAATATCGTTTCTCCTGATGAAAGTTTGTCATCATAACAAAACATCGGTAAATCCAGATAAAGATAATTAACTAATCAGTACAGGGCATACAATTACACAAATGCACCATTGCACCACTGAATAAGTGCACACATGTTGCACCATTATAAAATGCTAGAAAACAAATGCATAATCCAACACCTATATAGGTAACATGTGGCTGCGATAATTTACTTCTGCGATTTCAAAGTTTTCTGTGTGGACCAAGTATAGCCATTACAACATATACAATTATCAATTATATTCTTTTTGTTTGGAGTTCAACCAATCAACTATCTACAAGATTATCATATGACGGCTTCACATCAACCAATCAACTGTCTACAAGATTATCATATGACGGCTTCACATCAACCAATCAACTGTCTACAAGATTATCATATGATTGCATTACATCAACCAATCAACTGTCCACAAGATTATCATATGATTGCATTACATCAACCAATCAACTGTCTACAAGTTTTTCATATGATTGCATTACATCAACCAATCAACTGTCTACAAGATTATCATATGATTGCATTACATCAACCAATCAACTGTCTACAAGATTATCATATGACGGCTTCACATCAACCAATCAACTATCTACAAGATTATCATATGACGGCTTCACATCAACCAATCAACTGTCTACAAGATTATCATATGATTGCATCACATCAACCAATCAACTGTCTACAAGTTTATCATATGACGGCTTCACATCAACCAATCAACTGTCTACAAGATTATCATATGATTGCATCACATCAACCAATCAACTGTCTACAAGATTATCATATGACGGCTTCACATCAACCAATCAACTATCTACAAGATTATCATATGACGGCTTCACATCAACCAATCAACTGTCTACAAGATTATCATATGATTGCATCACATCAACCAATCAACTGTCTACAAGATTATCATATGATTGCATCACATCAACCAATCAACTGTCTACAAGATTATCATATGATTGCATCACATCAACCAATCAACTGTCTACAAGATTATCATATAATTGCATTACATCAACCAATCAACTGTCTACAAGATTATCATATAATGACATCACATCAACCAATCAACTGTCTACAAGATTATCATATGATTGCATTACATCAACCAATCAACTGTCCACAAGATTATCATATGATTGCATTACATCAACCAATCAACTGTCTACAAGTTTTTCATATGATTGCATTACATCAACCAATCAACTGTCTACAAGATTATCATATGATTGCATCACATCAACCAATCAACTGTCTACAAGATTATCATATGATTGCATTACATCAACCAATCAAATGTCTACAAGATTATCATATGATTGCATTACATCAACCAATCAACTGTCTACAAGTTTTTCATATGATTGCATTACATCAACCAATCAACTGTCTACAAGATTATCATATGATTGCATTACATCAACCAATCAACTGTCTACAAGTTTTTCATATGATTGCATTACATCAACCAATCAACTGTCTACAAGTTTTTCATATGATTGCATCATACCAACAAATCACAGTGAACAAGTAGACTTTAACTTCAAATTATTAACATGTTCAGACAGACTGGTGGTATTTTAAATCATCAGATTTCGTGTCTGAGTTCTATTTACTTCCCACATGTTGTCTACAATGTCCTGTGATCCCTTTGTGACTAAATACCACACCAAATAAGTAAACCAGTATCTTATATGAAGTAAGACACACTGTGTGGTAGCACTGTACGCAAAAAATCAACGGTGTTTACAAGATGGCGGACGGATTAATGTTGTGAGGTAGGTGTCGTTTGTTTTTGGTTCAAACGTTTTAAATACGACGTCCTCTACACAATAGTATACATCAAATGAAAGAACCTTAAAACGGCAATCGGCGGCTAATAATCGTTTTTTATCAAACCACGCCGTTTTCACAAAATCAGTGTCTGAACAACTCGTGTTGAGTTTTTTGAAAAACGAAGCGAGGAAACTGAACAAAACCGACGATTATTCCGTTAAAATGAATGAATCGACAAAAATACTTGTCAACGTGTATGGAGAATGTAAAGCTCCTCACGTATATCCATTATTTCTTCATCAAAATCCCTTGTAGTAGATGTTTTAAAGCTTTTAAATTTTACATACTGTACGCCACGGTGCTAAGTGTAAACATTGTACTGTACGCAACGGAGAAACAATTTCTGTACGCAACGGAGCAACAATTTTAGTCAAAAATCTGTACGCAACGGAGCAGTCAATGAATAGCTTGTTTCTGTGTGTTTAAAAATGTGTCTTCTATACTTTGATTTCAATTTAAAGTGCATTTTTAAAGAAGAATGCACGCTTCGGGTTCAAAAGCGCAGTAATATGATTACTAACGCAGGCAAGCCTGAGTGAATAATTACAAACTTTCGAACGATAAAACGTGCATTATGTTACTACAATGCTGGACAAAATGAGATATTTTTTTCATTCTTGCATGCTAAAAAAGTGAGTTGATTAAACTATGATAATTACAATGAGCGGATAAGCAATTTTCATGATTTTGATGTCATTTGGTCAATTGACGTTACTGACGTCAAGGGGCAAATAAACATTCCTTTTTTACAGTGAATATCGTTGACCTCCTTAGGTCTTCAGTGATTATATAACGTTTGATGTTTCAGTATAAACTCGCATTATAATTATGTTTTTCACTTTCCATAAAAAAATTGAAACAATATCTTCATAAGTTAGTTTTTTTTCTTACGTTAGATTTTATCAAATTTCAGAATCTATATGAAAATAACTGATGAAAAATATAAACAGTATTCAGCGGAAAACCTAAGCTAATATCTTGTCTTTGCTCCGTATATCTTTAAAATATAATTTTAATTTAGAAAAATACACGCAGAGATTCGAACCTACCTGCCACCATCCGACATCCGTTTAAAGTCATTGCTAGTAGACTGCTCGACCAGCGAAGAAGACTTATTTAACATAATTTACAATGGCAATGTTGAATTGACAAATACAAATTTAGCCGAATTGTTATGGCCAACTAATTCTGAAATCGTAATCGACAAAAAGCCATTCACTTAGTAAATTCATGAAAAAATGTCAATAAATAATACTGAGCCAAAACTGGTATTGTTATTGATGTTTGTGCGTGCATTCTTCTATAACAATGTATAGAAGACATGTTTTTAAACACACAGAAACAAGCTATTCATTGACTGCTCCGTTGCGTACAGATTTTTGACTAAAATTGTTGCTCCGTTGCGTACAGAAATTGTTTTCTCCGTTGCGTACAGTACAATGTTTACACTTAGCACCGTGGCGTACAGTATGTAAAATTTAAAAGCTTTAAAACATCTACTACAAGGGATTTTGATGAGAAAATAATGGATATACGTGAGGAGCTTTACATTCTCTATACACGTGGACAAGTATTTTTGTCGATTCATTCATTTTAACGGAATAATCGTCAGTTTTGTTCAGTTTCCTCGCTTCGTTTTTCAAAAAAACTCAACACGAGTTGTTCAGACTGATTTTGTGAAAACGGCGTGGTTTGATAAAAAACGATTATTAGCCGCCGATTGCCGTTTTAAGGTTCTTTCATTTGATGTATACTATTGTGTAGAGGACGTCGTATTTAAAAAGTTTGAACCAAAAACAAACGACACCTACCTCACAACATTTATCCGTCCGCCATCTTGTAAACACCGTTGATTTTTTGCGTACAGTGCTACCACACAGTGAGACATGTCCAAAGGGAAATTTAGAACTGACTGACTTGTTTGTTTATTCATTTTTTTTAGCTCTTTTGATCATTCTTTCATTCGTTTGTGCATTTGTTTTTTCAATCATTCTCTCATTTATTCAATTGCTTGTTTAGCCTTAATCAAATTAAATTTCTAGATTAAGTACCAGATTTGTACATATTGTCTGATTGGTCAATCAAATAATCGACAGCTTTTCATTGGTTAACAATTATCTTCTTGTTTTCATGTTCTTAAAAGTTATTTATATGAAAATTATGTGTAATATACTATGCATACAAAATGTCATGTTAACAAACATGGAATACTAAAATGTGAAATTCACCTAAGTAAAAAACAAACAATATTAACTATAGTAAAACATAATTATTTAATGAGCATTGATAGCACGAGCACTATAGTAATATAGGCTTATTTCAAGAAGATCTTGAAGTGCCGGCATTTTTTGTTCTTAATTGTATCCAAATTTCATTACGAGCATCATATATATATATAGCAATATCTCATGCACAAATCATGGTCCTTTGGCTTTTTAAAGCGATAATTACCATGATGATCTCAATGATTATCTTATTTTGTATGAATGACCTTGACATTCTATAACCATACATATTCATGAATTTTAATGACAGCATAATATCCAGCAATTCCAAACACAAAGAAAGACTGAATATTGGGAGAGCTGTCATGAAATATCAAGAAGGCAAGTTATATTAATTTAGACACAAAATAATCTCCAAATACCAGAAAATCCCTCGAGATCAGGAGAGTTGAAATCAACTTTAAAAAAATGGTGAGGAAGATGATTGCATTGAGGAAAAGATTAAAATTAGCATCAAATTCCTTTATAATTCTTGGTCTTAAAAAAATAATTCAGGCAAATGCATGATGGGTGATTAAGAAACTTGTGAATAAATAATGCTTTTATTTCATGAAGAAGACTGAAATAGCTTTTATAAGGTTGTTGAGTCCTACTGGTGTTGTGAACATTCGTACATTTTCGACAACAATCCTTTTCTATAGTATTATATACAAAACACCATGCACATACTAGAATACCCTGAAATTCACAAACTCATGTTCCACAAAATAGTTTTAATTCCACAGTATTTTTCTGATCCTTGGTGTAATTTTAACATGTGCATGCAAGTAACAGTCAACATTTTTATGCCACCATATTTAGTTACTTCGCTTTAAATTGCACAGTGCCATTTTATTAAACTGTCAAAGCTAAATAAATACACACATTTATTTTTAGCTCATACCATAGTTGAAAGCAATTGTCAATTATAAGGTAAATACATGTACTCTCTACAAGATGCTTAACAAAGATTATCTAACAAAGATTATCTAACAAAGATTATCTAACAAAGATTATCTAACAAAGATTATCTAACAAAGATTATCTAACAAAGATTATCTAACAATGATTATCTAACAAAGATTATCATATAAATTACAAAATAATCAAATCTCAATGAAGCTAAAAATAAATGCATGCATCGACCGTGAAAGTATGCAGCTTTGACAGTTTAATAATATCGCCTTATCACTCTATATCAACAACAATTTGGCATTGCATAATCCTCAACTGAAATTAATCTATTTAAATGTTAGACAAGCAAGGGGGTATATCAATTCAAAGAGGAAGCTGTGTTACTGAGAAGGTAGTACAGGAATAAACAATTAATTGAAAGCATTCACCATTGTACAACAGAGTATCATATTTCAATAACTGCATGAAGCTGAGATATAAACAGAGATTCAGCTGCAATATATAATGTTTACAGCAGACAATTGAACAGACAATAAATCAATCCATATTAATTTAGCATAATATCAGTTTCAGCAATATATCATGTATCTGTTCACCTAAGGTTTTCAAAAATGAACATCAATAACTGTCAAAAAGAGGAAGAAAGACAGGCCCTTGAAAAAGCCAAGCCACTGGCTTATCAGCTTGCCGAAAAAGGGGGTAGCTGACAACTCTATCCCTCGATGATGTATGAATCAAAGGTAGGTGACTTATGACTTAGAACGTTGAATAGAAACATATGCCAAGCCAAGCCAAGCCCAGCCCAGCCAAGGTCTTTGACTTGCAACGTCAAGATTATCAGTCATGTATCTGACCAGGTGAGCCAACAGGACAGCTGGGCTATGAATACGGGTTCAAATGTGTATCTTAGGCTTCTTATGTGAAACAAACTGTCCATTGTAAGCAGGTTTTGTAATAGTACATTTGTTGTTTGTTTTAAGATGATTATGAAAAAAAGTTTGACTTCATCTCAATCAGCTTGCAAACTTGAACACTAAAACTAACAAAAATGTTGCATTAATTCCTGCATGCTCTAATATGGTACCTGTCATATCCTTATCTCACAAGACAGTCAAAATGTGATAAACATGAAAACAGGAGTTGATTCCAATATTTCACAACCACTCTGTTCACAGTACTAAAGAAATCAGCAAAATTAATACATGTTGGATTCCCAGACATAAAGTGAATTATAGACTCGACATAAAATATCTCAAATGACAATTTATACAAAGTTAGCAATTCCAAGTATGTGACTAGACAGAAACAAGCTACAAGATAAATTAAGACTTATAGAATTCTCCAGTTAACTCAACCACCAGATTCACACATATCAATCAATACTGAACTGCATAAACTTTAAAATTTACATTGCACATAACAATAGCACCAATATCAGACTTATCTTTGGCTAAACCATTGTTCATGTAATTACCACATACAGAAAGATTCACATTAAATATCATTTTAGCAACATGAGAGTCGGCTTTAGACGTTCGCGAATCACCATGATCTTTAGCGATCAAAGATTACCGTCTGATAAAGTCATAAAACGCGGTGAATAGTAGAGCTGGGTATCGGTCCTTAAAAGCGTATCAAGATATATCTCAATATTTCATGCTGTATCACGATACGTATCGCGATATATATATAAATGGTAAATTTACAGAAAAACATTACAAATTAACATTTATATAACGTCTTGGGTAATAATACATACAATAGCTCACAGTGTAGTTTCACACTTCAAATAATATGTTCTGTATTAGCAGTGTTGAAACTATTAATGTATAAATATAAATATGTATGTTTGCACAGTTAATAATACAGGGTGTCCCAAAAGAAAGGTAACACTTTCATACATGTTTAATTTCCCTTTAAATTGCAGATAAATACATGATATTTATATAGATATGTAGATCAAAGATGTAAGTTTTTTGTGTCAGAGAACCTTATGAATATATTCAGTATTTGCAATTTTATACACATTTGAGAACAAAAGTGCATTTTTCATCATTGACGTCGTTTTAGTAATTTATGACGTTTTTGATGTGACGACTTTTCATCCTCTTCACTTATCATACATGCACGATGAAATGTTCAATCACTTAAATACATATGTCTTTGTTGAACCTTCTTTACCTTGCATTTGATTTGTTTCAATCACTGAAAGACATAGTATCTTCAAAGATGAACGGTCCAATTATACCATGGCACGACATTGCACACCGCCAGTTTCTCATTGTGTAGTGGTCTCTCCGCATAAGAATTAGGTCGCTTTTGAAAAGCAAGTTTGTTAATGTGTTCAAAAAGAAGTCTCCTACCTTACAAACACGTGGTCCATACAGGATGGTGGTACGGCACATACATGTCAAGTATTGTACTATACTTTCTACACAATATGTTCGGCAATTGAGTAATATTCAGACGATATCCGGAGGTGAAATATTGCGGAATATCTTGACCCGCGCATAGTCTTGACCTCAACCCATGCAACTTTTTTTTTTTTGGGGGGGGGGGGGTATTTTTTAAGTCAAGGGTCTATAGTCCTAAGCCACCAACCAAAGAAATGCTGTGAAGTTTTAAAGTGGCATATATTTCATTGTGCGTGTATGGTAAGTAAAGAGGATGAAAGGTCGTCCCATCAGAAACGTCATAAATTACTAAAACGATGTCAAGGGTGAAAAATGCATTTTTGTTTTCAAATTTGTATTAAATTGCAAATTCTGAAGATATTTACAAGGTTCTCTGATACAAAAAAACTTACATCTTTGATCTACATATCTATATAAATATTATGTATTTATCTGCAATTTAAAGGGACAATAAACATGCATGAAAGTGTTACCTTTCTTTTGGGACACCCTGTATTACAAGATTGACCAACATTTAGATATAAATAACACCACAATGTATGAACTTTTTTTACAATAATAAACATAAAATTCAGTTATTTAAGCTTAACCCGATATATCGGTATGCTGAAAAAATATTGTGATATTTATATTGTCTAGCTGATATCGCGATATACCGATAAACCGATAAAACCTCCCAGCCCTAGTGAATAGTGACATTGCGGTGATTCACTTTTTTTTCAAAAGAAATTTCTTCCTAGAAAAAACACCAACACTGAACCCAGCCAACACATAGAAACATGAAATCAAAGTACTGAAAGAACTCGTGAAAACTGAACTTACACAGAGTTGTACTGCAACACTTTAACGATGGCATGGTAGATGTAGGATATCATAGTATTTTGGTCTGCATTAAAATTCATGCGAGCCAAGCAAGTGATGACGATGGAAAGTTTAACTGTCATTTAGTTTCCATTAAGATTGGACAAAAGATATATATTTAGAATAATATTCATTATTTAAATTTTGCTTAGAATTTTCACGAACCATTAATTCCATCTTGAAAAATGATTATATAAAAACTTACAGAAAGTCCCTAATGGTTTAAAATTATCCATACATCTTAATTTAGAAGGTGATTTATAAATATGGTAATATAAAGGAGCAAAACTCATACTAAATTCTTGGATATGTTCCTAATTATGTTACTGAAATTATGCCATAGATATTTCTCTTCATATCTTAAAACTTAAACAAGTGTCTTCCTAAGAATGAAAATAACATAAATAAATTATCTTTGACAAACCTTACCCATTCGAAATGATTTCATGAAATAATTAATTTTTACTTGAACTATTCTTGCATACTTCATGAATAGTTCATGAATAACGTTTTGACAATTATTACCAAGTAAAATATAAATCCTGAGTATAGCACCTTTAACGAATCTCACACATTTTTTTTTCCCCAAAAAAAGCAGTTGTATTATATCTTTAATACCGAATTTATCAGTCAAATTATGTATTTTTTATACTTAATACTGTCTCTCAAAGTAGGATAATACAAGAATCAATAACAAACAGCTGAGCAAACATAATATGTGATGTCTGTACGACAAGTGTGATGCCATAAACATTATATTTGTTCAAAGACTTATACCTAAGAGCCAATCAAGTTTGTCTTGCTCTGTTAATCATGACCACTTCAAGGTAGTAGCAGTCTCTGACAGTGCCTAGATCTTTCAACAATTTATCATACACTTATAATTACATTGACTATTTATATATATGTATATCTCTTTGTATAGAGTCACTGAGGACTTGTATCTAGAGCCACAAGACTTCAATTATTCCCGGCATGCTTCTGTCAAATAGTTATCAATAGTTCATGAACTATTCATGAAGTGTGCAAGAAATGTTCAAGAAAAAATTATGTTTTTAAGAATTCCATACGAAGGAGTGTTTTCATCAGCTAAATATGCTTTCTTTAAAAGTCACTATCAACCACTATATAATACAAATAACGGAAGTACATTGTTACTCAAAGAATGACTGTTAAGTTTTGTCTCAAGGGGCTGATTGATGATCACAGGACTACTAATCAAAAGGGCCTGGCCCCTAGCTTATAAAACTTGATAACAATCTCAAAGCTCAAATCTCAATTCCTTTCTCATAGTATTATGGTTGAAGAGACAGAGCTGATTAATGTTTAAACACATATTCAGATCAATCATGCTGTCAGACTTATGTTAATATCAATACTGTCTGATCATTATTAACTTAGAAATATTAAAAGACAAGGCTCAGAGGTCAAACTTAAGTTTTATAGCCTCTGAGGGCCTGGGCTTGAATCTCTGCTCCGGTCCTTCTTTCAGGGAGGCTTTTCCAGTGTCCCAATCACAATGACATGTGTAGCAATTTTCCTTCAGCGCACATATTTTATGCTGAAACAACAAAAATGCGATGTTCCACATTGTTTGGTATATAGACATATAGTAGGCGTTTTACCTTGATAGTATATATAAGATCAGTGACGAGAATTTTTTTATCACCATTTGTGGACCAAACACTGACACGCAGCCACCTGTGACTGTATTAAGATAATCACAAGAAAGGAATGAGGTGTGTATCAGTGCTTTACACTGGGTACAATAAAGAAGCAGGAAAAACTATTTGAAATAAGAGTAGAGATATAAATACCCGACTCTCCTGTATCTTATCTCCCCTCTCTCTGGGGCGGCACTGAACTGACCATAACTGTTGAATGGATAGTAAAACAACAGACAAACAAACAAATAGGAAAGTCAGTCTCAAATATGCCACAAACTAGTACAGGTAATACATTATCATGCCTTATGTGATGCACTTTGTCGGTGATTATATCTTTCTTACTAACATACCAACTCAATATTTTGTGACAATCATCTCTCAATCAGCAGAAAACATCTTGAGATACATACAATGTATTGACGGCTCAGCGCAACACTGTCATAACTCATACTGAAATAAGAACAAGTTACGACAGTGTTGCGCTGAGCCCTCGGTATTATTGTATCCATTGTAGTGTGGTATAACTTATCAAATTATCAATCCAATAGCGTAGGAAGACATGGTAATATTGCTGCATCACATCACACTATTATCATGCAGTATTTCTCTCACACATCTTTTAACACAATAATAAAAGGAAGCTTATACAAGCAGTCCTGTAAGAAGGAATTATTACAGAGATGATTTTCTTCAAATTCAATTTGGAGGGAGTAATGGTATGATGTGACATAATGAATATTACTGAGTCCAAAATGAGACACTTCATTCTCTTTCAGTGGAGGTTACTTAGGGTGTCTATAACCAGATAATTTTTGCCTAAATTTCTCACCCAGGGAGTTATTATCCTGTAAAATAGTTATCCATACATCATGAACATTTCATGAACTATTCATGAAGTATGCAAGAACAGTTCAATAAAAATTCATGTTTTCATGAATTCTATTCCAAGGGGTATAGAATTTCCCTAGGGACTTATACCGGCAACATCCCAGGGAAGTCATATATCTATGCATGTTTACTTAACTGACCACTTTAAATACTTTGTTAAAAATTTATTTTGAAGTATTTCAGATGATGCATTAACATTATGATTCCATTGATTTCTGAATTCTTACATGATCAACATGTTGCAATGGTGAATACATTAAAACACCTATTGTACAATTATATAATAATCGCAGAAAACTTATCAGGGGAACCACAACTAAGTATACTAAGGGGGAACATTGTATTTTAACAATGACAAGATACATAGTAAATGATGAATTCATGAACAACAATATAAATCATACCAAGGCTGAAAATAAAAATAAGTTTATTTTCAGTGCTCCGACCAAGAATGTTAGCACTGGGAAGGTAGGTAGGGATTTTTTTTACTATAGTTTATATAACATGAGTAAAAGGAAAATGCCAAAAAAAAAATTATTTTATTTCTTTGCTAGGACTTTCGTGAGTAGGTTACCAAACCAACTTATTTTTATTTTCAGCCCAAAGTATCGGAGAATTCCAAGAGCACTATTGGCTTATAATCATGAGCTCAAACAGCTAAGAGAAAGATCTATAATATCATTTTGCCTTAATTTTCATTTGCTCATAAGATAAAGCCTTATATGCCTCACATCCAAATAAGTTTACATCATGCAAAATAACCATAAACACTGCGAGGTGGATTCAATTACAACTCAATTATTTACAACCAGACATGTTTTATACCATAGCTATTTGTTACACGTTTAATTATCTCTAAAAGATAAAGTCTTGTTTTGAGCTCAATAATTCAAAGAATGAGAAATTCCCCTTTGAAAGGAATTCATGAAAATAAGAATTTTCCTTGAACTATTCTTGAACAATTCATGAATAGTTCATGAATTATGAATACTTATTTGACAGAGGTTACTTCTTATTATACACCATCATGCACTCTTGCATAGTTTATTCTTTCTTATCTTTCAGAAAAAGCTTTTATTTGTTTATTTCGGAGTCATTTAGTAGTAAGTCTACAAAACAAATGCAATTAAAAGTATACATACAGCATTAACCTCTGCACATAAGTTATAATCTTTAATGTAAAAAATATTTGAACTCAATCATGGGTAAACATTTTTTATTATGTTATGTATTAGCTAGGCTACCATGTAGGAGTCGACATACAGGGAAAACAATGTAGTTTATATGATAATAAATTCCATGATTTATTAGAATGTTAAGTAAATCGTGTAGCAAAGCTTCATTGGGGGCATTTGATATGCGCTTCCGATTCTGTGACTTTTGCGCTGTAATTGTTTGAAAGCAGACATTTCATTGGCTGAAGCACACAGAATCATAATGGCGTAGGGAGGTGGAAATCTATATGTAAGTCATCCATTTTGCTACCGCTTTGGGTTTTGGTGGTTTTACCTAGGTCTTCCTACACCATTAAAATTGCAAGTCACCAAATGATAATTAGGGAGGAGCCGTGAGTCAGGTGTAGGGGTAAAGCGTCAGACTCAAAACCCAGAGGTTGCGTGTTCAAATCCCGTCAGTGGCGGAATTTGTCCTGTATCTTCACAATCACTTCTTTCGCTGCCTGCAGTACTGGTCAGAATCCAGGAAGCAGTCATCGAGAGAAGTTAATATTAAGTTGTAAAAACTAGCTCTACAATCCATGTAAAATAAATAAGCTTTAAACAAAATGATCCTTGCTGTTGGTGTGATCTTAAACCCAAGTGAAAACAAAAATGAAAGCCATAAAGCAACAGAACAAGATTATAATCAATGGAAACAAGAAAATAAGAGAGGAAATAACTTCTTTATGTTATGGATATGATTTTTTCTGGATACACAGCATAAGAAAATCTATTTGATGTCTGCTTCCCGTTTCATGAACAATGTTGAATCATAGCCATATTGCATGAGACGGGTAATAAATATCTACTTCTAATCCAGTAGACAGTAATTTTGTGCTTAAGAGTCAATATCAGAAAATTTGGTGTCTAACCAAATGTTTTCCAATTGAACCCGGCTCAGTCAGTAATCTGTATATAAATGACACGCTGATATCCAGGAACCAATGATGCACATTTTTAGCTTAACCTAATTGGACCTGACATTATCAGTTATCTTTACATTAATGACATAAGTATAGTCAGTAACCAACAACACAGAAGATAACCAAATATTCCCAAATTGAGCCCAGCTCAGTCAGACAGCATTGCAAAAATGATAGTAAAAATGCTTGGACCAAAAATGTAAAAAAATTAAGAAGTTCAGCAAATTGATCCCAAGCAATTTTATGGATTACCATAGCTAGGCGAAAATAAGAAACATCATTTATTTTCATTAACGCGCTGAATGTAACGGTTCAAGAATAGATAATATGTAACGAACAATTTCCAACTACGGAGATAACGAGAACTAAATACAGCCGACAGACTACAAGAAAATAAGTGGATAATGCTGTAAAATAAAACAAGAAATAATGTTATTTAAGAGGCAAAATTCATACATAAAACAATAGAAAAACAGAAAATTATACAAAAAATGACATGTGATGTGATTTATCAGAAAGTTAATAGACCATCATTGTCCCATCACAAAGTTGCAACATTTTAAACATTGACAAAGAACTATCTTCTTTAATACAGACTTATTTCATGGTACATGTAGAACAAATCATATAAAGAGGGAAGTATATATAATTGTAAAACAAGAGGGCCAAGATGGCCCATTATCGCTCACCTGAGAACAAAGTCACAATAATTAATGACCAGATAATATAGTTTCCAACTCGTATAACCCATTTTTATGTAGATTTTGAGATCAAAACCAACAATGAAGGTATAATACTGTTAAACAAGCTAAAACGTAGCAAATTTTCTAATCCAAGGGCCCATAACTCTTGAAGTTCTGGTCCGATTCCACCCATAACTGAACTTGTCCAATACCGTAAGGTCATAAACATTCATCGTAAATATGATTAGGATCGGTGAATAAATGAAGGCGCTAGAGTGTAAACAAGCTAAATATAGCAAATTTTGTAATTCAAGGGCCCATAACTCTAGAAGTTATTGTCCGATTTTGCCCATAATCGAACTTAGCCGAGACATTGTGGCCATATACATTGTGAGCAAGTTAAATCAAGATTCGTTAAGAGCTGCGGATGCTAGAGTGTAAACAAACTAATTGTGGACGGACGATGTACGACGGATGACGGACGCCAGACATTCAACGATCCTAAAAGCTCATCTGATGAATCAGGTGAGCTAAAAAGGGAAATTAAAATCGTACAGTGAGGGGCATTGACACCACTTAATTAGAAAGAGGCACATTTGGTCATACAGGAAGACAATTAAAGAGGCACACTTGGTCATACAGGAAGACAATTAAATACCAAATATAGTGATAGAAATAATGTAATCAAGATGGAACTTTGTGACATACAGTAAAACCTCCCTAATCAAAATCTTTATCCAGAATCTTTAGATGATTGGTAGTCAAGTGGTAACGCATTGAACTATGAATAGGTTCAAATCTCGGCAAAGCCTGCCAAATTTCTCAAGGACACTTTTTCAGTGTCCTCAACCCAACTATTGAGCTAAGTACTTTATCTAGAAAATCAGAGGAAAACAGGCCAAGTGTGTACTAAGCACAATAATGAACCAGTAAACGCTATTTGAAATATTAGTAGAGATTCACCTGCATCTTATCTCCCCTTTCTCAGGGGCAGCCTTGAACTGACCGTAGCTGTCGAATTTCTACAACACATGGCATCAAGCTGCAAATGTTATTAATATTCACACATTTTGGTGACAATCCCCCCGACAAACAGTAATTAATATTTCATGAACTATTCATGAAGTGTGCAAGAAAAGTTCAAGAAAAAACAATGTTTTCATGAATTCCATTTGAAGAGAAACTTACAAATGATTTTGGTAAAGACAGGCGCCAACATTTACACTATTGGTTTGTTGTAATTTTGACATTATTGTAAAATTAGCAAGTCGGTTTGTTTGTCATGGTATCAAATTTAATTAACAGCGTTAGATAAAGAACTTATGCATTGACAACAATTAAAGAAATTGCTAATTAATGTGTGCAATGCACCAGAGCTTTCTCATTTAAATTTTTTAAAAACTTTCTCATTTTTTTTATTTTTGATTAGAATGACTGTGGATTATATTAAGTGATAACGCATTATCGAAATGAAGTTTAAATCTATACTGGGTACAGATAAAATTAAGTTAAATTCTTTGCTGGATTGGTTTGGCTCGGCTTCATGACAAATTATTCATATTAGGAACAATAAAAACAAATGCATCGTACAAAACATTTGACTTATTTTAGAAAAAAAAAACAAGAGGAGTTTTTGAAACACAATGCCCCCTCTGGTTGACCTACTGACCTTAAAATGCACAGATCCTGAAGAGGTTGTCATGAGAAACCAACATATGAAGTGATGACTGCCCTGTTAAATAATTTTTAAATGATTGTACTGTGGTTTTATTATTTTCGTAGGGTTCTATTTTTGTAGTTTTTACTAAAATGGCTATTTCGTGGGGACTTAAATTCATGGATTTTTTTTTTAAATGCCTTATCACTCTATCATTTTCGTAAATGAAAAAAAAACTTAATAGTGAAGAAAAAATACTGGTAATTTACTCTCACATGTCAAAAGTTATACAAAATGTGACAGATGTTAAATCTGAATAATTCTACAAGTCTATTTTGAAACTTGCGGCATTTACAAATTGACAGACCAGCAAACAACATAATATATTTTGGTTTAAAAAATACACTAAAGATAATTAGTTTCTGTTATCTGTTATATTGATGTATGTATTGTATTTATATATAGAAAAATATCATAGAAATGAATGGATAATTCATTTGAGTATTTGGGGGGCGGGGGGCAAATGTCCACTTGAAAACGGGCAAATGAACACTTAGAAATAAGCACTGGGGACAAATGTCCTACCCATCTTTTCATTGGGGGTAAATGTCCAGAGGGGCTAATGTCCTACATTCATATTTACTCAAACATTTATAGACCATTCTGGTATAAACCTAAAGTTGTTTTGTAAGTAGCCCAATTTCGATTATCACCATTTTTCAGATGGATGGCTGAAATCTCAGCATTTATATTTGTGGGGATTTTATTTCATGAATGAGCCAATGAATGGAATCCAGGAAATTAAATCCCCAATGAAAATTAATGATATCACAGTATCATAATTGTATTTTCTCAGTATAATAATAGGCTGACATTAACAGGTAAAATTCACAAATAAAACAACCTCATACAATGACATGCTTATGTCATAAAGAGGGAAATTAATGTCATATGATGACATAACTTATCTTAAAGAGGAACTTTATGTCACATACATAATGTTAAAGAGAGGGATTTATGTCATAATGATAGAACTTTTTGACTTTTTTACAGATCTTTAAAATATATATGATCTGCCAAAAAATCATGCATTAATATCAACATTATGTAAATACTGTAGAACAGTAAAATGTTACACCATTAGGACAAGGAGTAATTAAGAATGCTTTGTATTGATTTCATGTCTGCATTTTAACATTTTTGCGTCCTATGTGAAGCCAAAGAAAATAATTCATTCACTGTGACAAAATAAGACCTGCAACATTTAATCAAGAAAGAGTGGCATAAAAACATTAAAATGTAGAAAATAAACTTACCAAATGATGGATATTCAAGCTCTTTACTTTCTTCCCCTCTTCCTGCAGCTCGAACACAGCTGATTGGCTCAAAATTCAAATTCTGCTTATTTCACAAAAAATGATGTGATTCTGGTCCCGAAATGCCACGTTACTAATTAAAATGTATCTTTCTCCATTTGAATTGAAATTGTCACATCAAGTGAGATATATGAATAATCATTAATACAGAAATCGCAGGAGGATGCTATACATGTATGAAACAACTAAACACAAGTCAAAGCAGTCTTGAACATAATGCCAGTCACATATTACATACATTGCAGTATATTCTATTCACACCAAAAACTTCTCATCAGTGTATAAAAGTAACAAGTTATTTTCATAACATACAATCAAACCTGTGAAAGTGCGAAAAGAAATCTGACTCTTACACAGTGGTGACTTTTATATAAAGGTATAAGTTTGGTCAACAACATCAATAAATGTAAGCTGATGTGTGACTGTTGCTTATTCATTGAACCCTGTTCTCCGGTTTGTGTGTAAATTAACAGTTACATAATTGTTTCTTCTTATAATTTAAGTTACATCTGAATCTAGAATTAAGGCAGACAAGGACAGGAACAAATCAGGACGAAAGAAATAAAATAAGGACACTAAAAAGCAGCTATACTATGTATAACGTTACTTAACTAGGACACGCTTCATTTGTGACCAATGCTTACCAGTACATTTCTATCACAGCATCACAATGATTCAATCAAATCAAGCAGTATGTACCGCACCTCACTACAGTGATGAAACAGGTTGAAAAGAACTGACAACAAACCAATGGTCAGATATGTACAATACAAAATGTCATTTATATCTGTAGTCTATAAACTAGCGTTCATATTTTGAATCTTATTCAAGCATAGTGATATGTTGCGTAAAATTTGAAATATGAACAATAACTGATTAAAAGTTTTGTCCTAACTTCTGTACATTTCATTGGACAAGAAATTAGAAAACTATATATATCAATATCTGGAAATATCCAATGATTCATCAGAATATTTGTAGCAGAAATTATAAAATTATGGCAGCATTTAGCAATATAATAATTTATTTGGTATAGAAACACTTACCTCAGCTTCAGGCATATGTAACCATTGCTTGGGATTATCTTCACCAGCTAAGAAAGCTATAAGATCTAACGCTGTAAGTCTGGTCTGTCGTCGAGAAGATACAAAAATAAGGACTGGCTTTGAAGGAGAGTGGGTCTTAATTGCTGTAAAGATAAAAGAAAATTATATCATCCACAAAGAGAACTAATATTACAGACTGAAGCATTTTTATCTCCTTGCATGACCTACTAGGTTCAGACCCCATGATCTTGGGTTCAACACATGACTTTCTAGGTTCAAACCGATGAAAATGGGTTCAACACATGACCTACCACATTTAAACCCATGAACCCACGACCTTATACCATGTTAAAACACATGACCTAAACATGTGATCCCACAATTCAAACCAAACACCTTTGGGGCTCGAACGCCTTTAGTTCAAATCCATAAATGCTTTAAATCAAAGCAAACAAATTAAAGCAAAGCATTTGCCAGGAGAGTTTCAAGCCAACATACAACTATAATGTTTGTACTGAATAATTTAAATTTTACAAATCTGCCAAACATCAATATATAACATGAAACAAAATCACCAAAGATTCCCAACTGTCTCCTACAATCGTTGAACGTGTATCTTCTGTTCATGTTAATTACAGATTCTTACAAAACAAACGTCTCTGTTTCATGTATTGAATATGGTTATCGACTTGATGCATACACAATGATGTATACAAAGTATGTCCTTCGATCATTCCTATGTAATTTGCATGCAATATTTCAGAATAAAACAAGCATTTTAATCAATTCTCATCATTATTAAACTGCATCAAAGGTTCTTTGCTTTTTTCTTATTTCTCAGGGGATTTAATGTCACACCAATAGACAGAGTCATTTGCATACTTTTCATGCTTTGAAGGCCATTAACCTTTCCAAAACCAGCTGGACAACTTTGTAACATGTTATTTTTTTCTGGTCTCAGGTAGGATTCAATATTTTTCAAATCATGATGAGTTAGGTTTAGGGAAATCAGATCTACCGGTGATACAAGTTGTCTGCAAGATTTGTTAAAATCTGATAAAAAATTAAACCTCTATCGTGCGGACAAGTGATTGTTTACAGAAGCACGCACACATGGACGCACACACAACAGCATCAGGCAGTCACAATAGCTCACCATGAGCACAATCTGAAACCTTGTTGCAATTAACCAGATTTCCCATCATGCTAATAAATATTATACCCAACATATATTTTTTACTCAATAATTCTTTTTTGAATAACTATATAGTTTTTAGTGAATACATTTTTTTAGGATAAATATATCTTTTGATCACATTTTTTTTAATGAACAATTATTATTTTTTGAATAAATATTTGATATAGAATATTGCAATGTTTATCATATGCCATTACCCCAAGCCTTTTATCGCATTTATAAGTATTATGCTCTTGTTTAAATGTGTCATTTTGTAATTCATGCCTCCTTATGTCAGGCCACCAGTAACTTCTAAGGACCGTAATGGGAACATGGGTTTACTCTCTTTTCATTGAGTTCCTTCGTAGGGAGTTGCATGGCATGGTTAATTTACTCATGTTTGTATTTTATGTAAAATTGGACTTATGTAACATGTCTGTATTATAACCATTGTATGCAATATGATAGTGAAATTAATCTATCTATCATTCTGTATGATGAAATAAAAATCAAACAACTGACAAACAGACCACATAAGGGCATTAATTTTTTAACAACCACACATGGCTGGTTTAAATACAAAGATGTATCAGATTAGCAGATAAACAACTGTCAGCTCCCAGAGATAGCATACTTGTGTATTGACTGCTTCACAACATCATATTAGTTTTGTTCAAGCTTCCGTTAACTCAGATTTATCTATCAGACAAAATAAATTACATATTTCACCCAAAGCAAAGTATTTCCAAACTGAAACCAGTCAAGTATATTCAATTTTGTTTTATGTGTACAAATGTCTTCAAGAATTGCTATGGCTGTTTTCAGCAGTGTCTCAGTCATATCCCAGTATTGGCTGCATGCATTATTTGCAGTTATTGGATTTACAAGACTTCCTGGATTAAATTAAGTACACATACAACCTTTCAACATTACTTCAGAAACAAGTCAAGGTCAATTGTTCAACATTACTTCAGAAACAAGTCAAGGTCAAAAGACTTTCAGCTATATTTCGGAAACAAGTCAAGGTCAAAGATATTCAACATTACTTCAGAAACAAATCAAGGTCAAAAGACTTTCAGCATTATTTCAGAAACAAGTCAAGGTCAAAGAAGTTCAACATTATTTCAGAAACAAGTCAAGGCCAAAGACATTCAACATTACTTCAGAAACAAGTCAAGGTCAAAGATATTCAACATTATTTCAGAAACAAGTCAAGGTCAAAATACTTTCAGCATTATTTCAGAAACAGGTCAAGGTCAAAGAAGTTCAACATTACTTCAGAAACAGGTCAAGGTCAAAGAATTATATTCAACATTACTTCAGAAACAAGTCAAGGTCAAATATATTCAACATTACTTCAGAAACAAGTCAAGGTCAAAGAGGTTCAACATTACTTCAGAAACAAGTCAAGGTCAAATATATTCAACATTACTTCAGAAACAAGTCAAGGTCAAAGATATTCAACATTACTTCAGAAACAAGTCAAGGTCAAAGATATTCAACATTACTTCAGAAACAAGTCAAGGTCAAAGATATTCAACATTACTTCAGAAACAAGTCAAGGTCAAAAGACTTTCAGCATTATTTCAGAAACAAGTCCTGCACAAAGATATTCAGCATTATTTCAAAAACAAGTCCGGGACAAAGATATTCAGCATTATTTCAAAAACAAGTCCGGGTTAAAAGGGATTAGCATTATTTCAGAAGTAAGTCCAAGCCAGGTTCAACATTTATATTTCAGAAAGGCACCATATTCAGTCTCTTAATACACTAAGCCCCCAAAACTTATTGCAAGAATTGCACATTAATACACATTAGTTAAAAAAGACTAAGTTGTATCAACACAGACAAAACACATTAATTTTGTTTACTTCAGCTGCTAAGCTTGATAGTTCTTCTTCTAAATCTGATGAAAGCCAAGTCTAAGAAACAGCTTGAAAAATTACTGAATAGACAGTACTTTCTATTCGCCTCACATTTTCATTCTTCAGAAGACATTCCATTACGAAAACCGTTTCCATGACGATGATATATCTGACCCCTCATGGGGAATTAGAACCAATTGCTTTCAAGAACAGTAGGCCCGTTAACTGACAATGTCAACAAAATTGCGCAATCTTCTTATATAGCGGTAAATCTCTCAGTAGAAATAGATGTGGTTATGATAAATCAGAATTTTATAGCACTTAATATAACATACGTGTCACCAGTCTGGCAATATTATTGGGGAATAAATAATGAGGCAGAATTCACAACATGTTATGCTCTGTCCATTTACAACACTTGACGGCAAATTCTATTATTGAACATAAAGAAAATTGCAGTATAGTTCTGTGAAAAGATCAGATCTTAATTCATTTTGACTTCTAATTTTTCAGACTTACGAGCACAGATATGTTCCCTCCAAAAACCCAATAAATTTCTTTCAAAATTTGTGGACCATTTGGGTCGGACTTTGAAAGCCTTTTCCGGGGAACCCTATCATTCATTTTAATGAAATGAACATTTAATGCTGTAAGGTCATTCATCATAAAAAAGTTCCCTTTTCAAATGGTTATTCATACTTCATGAACTATTCATGAAGTGTGCAAGAATATTTCAAGAAAAATTCATGAAATGTGCAAGCATAGTTCAAGAAAAATTCATGAAGTATGCAAGCATGGTTCAAGAAAAATTCATGATGTGTGCAAGCATAGTTCAAGAAAAAATCATGAAGTGTGCAAGCATAGTTCAAGAAAAATTCATGACTTCATGAAGTCCATTCGAAGGGGTTATGCGTAAAACTAACAAACATTGGGCCATAAACAAATAAGATTGCAGCTTAAAAGACAAAAATATTGCCGTTCATTTTTAAATGTGACACGTGTTAAACCATCGGTAGAGATATATCTTAAAATTCTTACTGGAACATTCATCATTTTACATACAGTCATGTATTACATGACACAAATCATATTCAAATCAATACAAAAGAGAAGCTGTCCAAATCTTGGCATTCTGATGATGTCTCAGGTTCCAATTAAAGAATATTACCAATTAAATCAACATGACTGGAAACTTTATGATATTACTGAAGGCAATAATATGACAAAATCTGCAGAGTAAGTTTGCTTTTAGCAGCTGATATCAGTTAAGTAAACATATAAATTTACCATGCATCTTCATATGGGATTCCGCAGTATAAGAATACATACCAAATATTCCCTATTAAACACCCCTCATCTAATTACTGCATGCCCTCTTCCATATTTAGTCAAATAATGATGACTCGCCAGACAGGGTTTTACAACATTCTCATTTTAAAAACCAATGCCACAAATCATTATTCAAGAATATGAAAATACATTCTACAAAAGCTGACACCCCAGGGGGCATATATTAGGAAATAGTTGGTTTATATCAGACTGAGATAAGACACTGACTGAATAGGAGATATTCACCAGATGGCCGACTATGGCTTTAGAATCAATCCACAATGTCCAATCTGTCATTCACCCTGGACAGGACCTTTACGTACCATCTTTAGGGAATTTAGCGATCTGTCAACTCGGCATCATTCATTATCACTTCACATACTTTCTAATCTGGTAAAGGTCACTTCCATATATTGTAATCATTTTGTTTCAGCGAAAACCAATCACAAATATTCATGTCTATCTGGGTTTTTTTACATTCCATTCAACAGCTATGATCATTTCAGGGCCACCCCAGAGAGGGGAAGGGGATAGCAGAGAACTGGGGACTTCTAGATTCCTACTCTTAATACAAACAGTTTATCCTGGTTTGTGCCCAGAGTAAAGAACAGATACATGCCTGGCCTGTTTCCTGTGGGTTTTATAAACACAGTCCTTAGCTCAGTAGTTAGGATGGGTATACAGAAAAACGTCCCTGATACATCGGAAGGCTGTGCCGAGATTTGAACCCATGACTTTAACGTTTTGTTCAGTGGTCCAACATTAACACAAGACCACAGATCTGTCCTACACAAATATTTACAATCAATAAAGATAAACAAGAGGGCCAAGATGGCCCCTGATAGCTCACCTGAGAACAAAAACACTATAATTAATGACCAGATAATGTAGTTTCAATCTTGTATAACTCATTTTTACGTAGATTTTGAGATCAAAACCAACAATGAAGGTAGAATACTGTTAAACAAGCTAAAACGTAGCAAATTTTCTAACCCAAGGGCTCATAACTCTTGAAAGTGTGGTCCAATTCCAACCATAACTGAACTTGTCCAAGACCGTAAGGTCATACACAATCATTCTAAATATGATTAGGATCGTGAATAAATGAAGGCGCTAGAATGTAAACAAGCTAAAATATAGCAAATTTTCCAGTAGTACAGCATCACTTTCATAGAACTAACTTTTACTATGACCTCGTATATATAAATTATTTATACCCTCAAAACTTCATTATCAAATAAACTTGGCTTAAATAGTTAGAGCTATGAAAACATTTCTTGGTAAAACACAACTCATTGATATGGAACAAAAAGACACAATGACAGACTTCACTGAGGGTCAAATTTCTATCAGCCTTCAAAGAGAGATACAGAGTCCATCTGCCACAATGTACATGATTTATAAGATTCCATCTGCTACATGATTTACATAGTCCATGAACTCAGTTCAGTCCACTTTCACTTTAACAATAATTTGATATTGTTCAGAGTATCTATACTGTAAACCAGGAAATTATTTCGAGCAATTTAAATAAGCGAGTTTTGCGGTCGGGTCGTTTCCGTGAAAGTAAAACGCCGCGAATCACCATCTTGTCATGAAACCGCGAAAATAAGTGGCTACAAGGAGATTGCCATATAATATCATCTATGTCAGTGTATTGGTTAGTTGTTTATCCATTAAAGGAGATTGTCATATAATATCTTCTATGTCAGTGTATTGGTTAGTTGTTTATCCATTAAAGGAGATTGTCATATAATATCTTCTATGTCAGTGTATTGGTTAGTTGTTTATCCATTAAAGGAGATTGTCATATAATATCTTCTATGTCAGTGTATTGGTTTGTTGTTTATCCATTAAAGGAGATTGTCATATAATATCTTCTATGTCAGTGTATTGGTTAGTTGTTTATCCATTAAAGGAGATTGTCATATAATATCTTCTATGTCAGTGTATTGGTTAGTTGTTTATCCATTAAAGGAGATTGTCATATAATATCTTCTATGTCAGTGTATTGGTTAGTTGTTTATCCATTAAAGGAGATTGTCATATAATATCTTCTATGTCAGTGTATTGGTTTGTTGTTTATCCATTAAAGGAGATTGTCATATAATATCTTCTATGTCAGTGTATTGGTTAGTTGTTAATCCATTAAAGGAGATTGTCATATAATATCTTCTATGTCAGTGTATTGGTTAGTTGTTTATCCATTAAAGGAGATTGTCATATAATATCTTCTATGTCAGTGTATTGGTTTGTTGTTTATCCATTAAAGGAGATTGTCATATAATATCTTCTATGTCAGTGTATTGGTTTGTTGTTTGTCCATTAAAGGAGATTGCCATATAATAGATCTTCTATGTCAGTGTATTGGTTTGTTGTTTATCCATTAAAGGAGATTGTCATATAATATCTTCTATGTCAGTGTATTGGTTAGTTGTTTATCCATTAAAGGAGATTGTCATATAATATCTTCTATGTCAGTGTATTGGTTAGTTGTTTATCCATTAAAGGAGATTGTCATATAATATCTTCTATGTCAGTGTATTGGTTAGTTGTTTATCCATTAAAGGAGATTGTCATATAATATCTTCTATGTCAGTGTATTGGTTAGTTGTTTATCCATTAAAGGAGATTGTCATATAATATCTTCTATGTCAGTGTATTGGTTAGTTGTTTATCCATTAAAGGAGATTGTCATATAATATCTTCTATGTCAGTGTATTGGTTTGTTGTTTATCCATTAAAGGAGATTGTCATATAATATCTTCTATGTCAGTGTATTGGTTTGTTGTTTGTCCATTAAAGGAGATTGCCATATAATAGATCTTCTATGTCAGTGTATTGGTTTGTTGTTTATCCATTAAAGGAGATTGTCATATAATAGATCTTCTATGTCAGTGTATTGGTTTGTTGTTTATCCATTAAAGGAGATTGTCATATAATAGATCTTCTATGTCAGTGTATTGGTTTGTTGTTTATCCATTAAAGGAGATTGTCATATAATAGATCTTCTATGTCAGTGTATTGGTTTGTTGTTTATCCATTAAAGGAGATTGTCATATAATATCTTCTACGTCAGTGTATTGGTTTGTTGTTTATCCATTAAAGGAGATTGTCATATAATAGATCTTCTATGTCAGTGTATTGGTTTGTTGTTTATCCATTGAAGGAGATTGTCATATAATAGATATTCTATGTCAGTGTATTGGTTTGTTGTTTATCCATTAAAGGAGATTGTCATATAATATCTTCTATGTCAGTGTATTGGTTTGTTGTTTATCCATTAAAGGAGATTGTCATATAATAGATCTTCTATGTCAGTGTATTGGTTTGTTGTTTATCCATTAAAGGAGATTGTCATATAATATCCGCTATGTCAGTGTTTTGGTTTGTTGTTTAACCATTAAAGGAGATTGTCATATAATATCTTCTATGTCAGTGTATTGGTTTGTTGTTTGTCCATTAAAGGAGATTGCCATATAATAGATCTTCTATGTCAGTGTATTGGTTTGTTGTTTATCCATTAAAGGAGATTGTCATATAATATCTTCTATGTCAGTGTATTGGTTAGTTGTTTATCCATTAAAGGAGATTGTCATATAATATCTTCTATGTCAGTGTATTGGTTAGTTGTTTATCCATTAAAGGAGATTGTCATATAATATCTTCTATGTCAGTGTATTGGTTTGTTGTTTATCCATTAAAGGAGATTGTCATATAATATCTTCTATGTCAGTGTATTGGTTTGTTGTTTGTCCATTAAAGGAGATTGCCATATAATAGATCTTCTATGTCAGTGTATTGGTTTGTTGTTTATCCATTAAAGGAGATTGTCATATAATAGATCTTCTATGTCAGTGTATTGGTTTGTTGTTTATCCATTAAAGGAGATTGTCATATAATAGATCTTCTATGTCAGTGTATTGGTTTGTTGTTTATCCATTAAAGGAGATTGTCATATAATAGATCTTCTATGTCAGTGTATTGGTTTGTTGTTTATCCATTAAAGGAGATTGTCATATAATATCTTCTACGTCAGTGTATTGGTTTGTTGTTTATCCATTAAAGGAGATTGTCATATAATAGATCTTCTATGTCAGTGTATTGGTTTGTTGTTTATCCATTAAAGGAGATTGTCATATAATAGATCTTCTATGTCAGTGTATTGGTTTGTTGTTTATCCATTAAAGGAGATTGTCATATAATATCTTCTACGTCAGTGTATTGGTTTGTTGTTTATCCATTAAAGGAGATTGTCATATAATAGATCTTCTATGTCAGTGTATTGGTTTGTTGTTTATCCATTGAAGGAGATTGTCATATAATAGATATTCTATGTCAGTGTATTGGTTTGTTGTTTATCCATTAAAGGAGATTGTCATATAATATCTTCTATGTCAGTGTATTGGTTTGTTGTTTATCCATTAAAGGAGATTGTCATATAATAGATCTTCTATGTCAGTGTATTGGTTTGTTGTTTATCCATTAAAGGAGATTGTCATATAATATCCTCTATGTCAGTGTATTGGTTTGTTGTTTAACCATTAAAGGAGATTGTCATATAATATCTTCTATGTCAGTGTATTGGTTTGTTGTTTATCCATTAAAGGAGATTGTCATATAACATCTTCTATGTCAGTGTATTGGTTTGTTGTTTGTCCATTAAAGGAGATTGTCATATAATAGATCTTCTATGTCAGTGTATTGGTTTGTTGTTTATCCATTAAAGGAGATTGTCATATAATATCTTCTATGTCAGTGTATTGGTTTGTTGTTTATCCATTAAAGGAGATTGTCATATAATAGATCTTCTATGTCAGTGTATTGGTTTGTTGTTTATCCATTAAAGGAGATTGTCATATAATATCTTCTATGTCAGTGTATTGGTTTGTTGTTTATCCATTAAAGGAGATTGTCATATAATAGATCTTCTATGTCAGTGTATTGGTTTGTTGTTTATCCATTAAAGGAGATTGTCATATAATAGATCTTCTATGTCAGTGTATTGGTTTGTTGTTTATCCATTAAAGGAGATTGTCATATAATAGATCTTCTATGTCAGTGTATTGGTTTGTTGTTTATCCATTAAAGGAGATTGTCATATAATATCTTCTACGTCAGTGTATTGGTTTGTTGTTTATCCATTAAAGGAGATTGTCATATAATAGATCTTCTATGTCAGTGTATTGGTTTGTTGTTTATCCATTAAAGGAGATTGTCATATAATAGATCTTCTATGTCAGTGTATTGGTTTGTTGTTTATCCATTAAAGGAGATTGTCATATAATATCTTCTATGTCAGTGTATTGGTTTGTTGTTTATCCATTAAAGGAGATTGTCATATAATAGATCTTCTATGTCAGTGTATTGGTTTGTTGTTTATCCATTAAAGGAGATTGTCATATAATATCCTCTATGTCAGTGTATTGGTTTGTTGTTTATCCATTAAAGGAGATTGTCATATAATATCTTCTATGTCAGTGTATTGGTTTGTTGTTTATCCATTAAAGGAGATTGTCATATAATAGATCTTCTATGTCAGTGTATTGGTTTGTTGTTTATCCATTAAAGGAGATTGTCATATAATAGATCTTCTATGTCAGTGTATTGGTTTGTTGTTTATCCATTAAAGGAGATTGTCATATAATTTCTTCTACGTCAGTGTTTTGGTTTGTTGTTTATCCATTAAAGGAGATTGTCATATAATATATTCTATGTCAGTGTATTGGTCATTAAAGGAGATTGTCATATAATAGATCTTCTATGTCAGTGTATTGGCTGTTGTTTATCCATTAACTATAACATTGGAAACAACTTTATTCATTAATTTTGTACTTGAGAAAAAGTTCCAGCATCTTTCTGCTCCTTTTATTAAAATTTCAGAGAAAATATCTTTAATAATTATATGAATAAGTCAAAATCGCAATTAATAGTGATTGCTTCAAATATCAAGTAATTGTGACTTAAAGCTGTAATGGTTTGTTTAATCAATTCAGACATGTTTGCGACACATTGTGTGAAAAACATGCTTTAAAGGGGCATGCCAAGGAACTGCTGTGTCTTGGGTTTTATACACCAAAAATGCGTTTATCACTTGTAAAAACAATTATTACCGAAAAGTCAAAGAAGAATGTGCCTTCAAAAATGGCCCTATAACGCACGCGTGGGTATTTATATGCCGGTTTAAATAAAAGGCTTACAAGCCTTTTATTGACGACAACGATATTTCCGATTCGTCTGAGAATTTAACTTAGCATGCGCGCTGCCTTTCAAGCAGCAAAACAATGATATTTACCTATAATTGATCGATAGATAAGCTTTATGTCGCAAACAATGAACATGACATGAGCAATACTTACCATTTCACAGTTTGTTGACATTTTTTCCGCTTTTGACAGATCCCGAAAGGGTCGAGTTATGAAAATGACGAATATTTTCTAAGGCGTAATCGGCAGGTTTGGTAAATCTTGAAATATGTATTTTGAGTCAAATAGCGGGACATTTCGTAAATATTTTACAGGACTTTCATTAATTGATTTTGCCATTCAAATGATACCAATTTGATTTATATTCGAGACGCTTCAGTTCCAGGGCATGCCCCTTTAAGGTTGGTAGTTACCTGTTTTATTGTTTTTGACACCGTTATTTGAGTAAATATTATGTTAAATATACCCTATAATGACCATTGTTATAGGCACTAATTTTTGTGCAAACAAACTATTTCTTCATTATATACATATATGTTTAATATGTATTTCATTCAGAGTGTGTTTTGTTTCGCGAGGTTCGCGGTCTCCTCAAATCCTAGAAAGTAAAATACCGCGAATATGCCTGGGTACATAAAAACACAAACATTTCTTGATGCGAAAGTTTCCTGGTTTACAGTATAATGATAAGATACCTCCAAACTTGGGAGTAATTGACAAAACAAAATGATGTATAGAGGAGGTAGAGTTTATTTCTTTCTACAAAAAGCTGGACAAAAAGAAACAGCCAAAGATTTCTGATTTTAAATCAGCCCTTTTTTGGGAAACAGGTTTCGGGTGCCTTTGACAGGGAAATTTGCATAGTGAAACACCAAATTGGGGAATTCTTAAAGATTAACATACTTTCTATATACAGTATCTCAAATGAATTTTTTAATCATGGGGAAATCTTCTTTCTGTGAGGAAAAACATATGCTTTTCAACTTGGGGAACAGGGCCAATTACCAGACCCAAAAATGGGGTAAAAAAGGGCCTGGAAGTACATGAATGATCAGGATCCATCAGATTGTTGGTCTCCTATATGAGTTAATCCTGGAGATAGGGGTAAACAAAATCAATACTCTTTCTTAAAGGTAGAACTTATGTTTCTTACATCATCATATGAAGACATGCAAGTTTTGTATCCTTGTGGAAGTTAGTACTGGTCCGGGAAAACTGGTCATATGAACCTACCAACATATACAGTCAGACCTGTGTTTATAAAGCCACCCTGTGAATATAGGCCATTCTTTAAAATACCATACAGTACAACCCCTGTAGAGCAACACCCTGTGGGAGCTGCAAATATTGGCCGTTGTTTAGAGGTTGTTGCTCTGCAAAGGTTAAATTTATAGTAAAAATCAGCTTAGGGAAAATTTGACGGTGTTGTTTGAGAGGTTTGTTGCTCTACAGATGGCCGCTCTGGAGAGGTTGTACTGTAATTGGTTATTTAGAACAAAATGACCTCTGAATATAGGCCACCTGTCGATAAATGCCACATTTTGTCTTCCCCAAGGATGGCCTTTGTTCACAGGTTTGACTGTAAAACTAAAATTTCATTGAATTAGGGGTTTACACCCACAGAAACACTAACATGGCCTTGCAAGCATGCAAGTTTATATTTACCTTGAAATGTTGGTTTATTCATTGTAGCCATTCTGGGGCAGTAATGTTGCCCTGGAAACCCTTGTATATGTACTTCTAATGGAACTGGTCGAACAGATGGACGGAAGTTATATAAGCCAACCTTTGAATAGATAAAGAAATAAAAGTATCTATAACACTTGACGACAAAAGGTCATATGTCCAGCCCCTAATAACCTTGACCTTTAATCAATAGACACAATGTGAAAGATACCATATCATCATCATTAAGGACTTCAGTGACTTTTTTCCCAAAATTATCTCACAACCCATGTCCATCAAAATTATCTCACAACCCATGTCCATCAAAAGGGGAAATTTAGCTCAACAAATTCCAAATGGGACATATATAATAACTTTTATTTTCTATGGAATATGTGATTATTTAGCTGTTTAAATCATAAATATAACTATACTGTAATTGGTGACAATGGTGTGAAAACTTTTGTAGTTTTTCTTCTTTTTACATTATCATGTGGCAAAAACTTCTTGTTAGGGGAAATTCTGGCCATTTTAGCAGAAAAAAATTATGGAAATTTTGCTAGAGGAAAGTGCCCAAATATGGCAGTAAATATAGCAAAAAATTCACTGGACTTAGCACACATCTACAATGCAAATGAATTGATAATATTTAACCACATTTAAACTCCTTATTGTCACCATGCAAAATGATATACCAATTTACAGCTAATTAACATAGATTAGCAGATTTATATCACAGGCTTTCAATATATAGACCCATGAAGTGTTGAGAAAATTATTCATCATATCAAATATAGACTATAAATCCCAAAATAGGGAAAAGTAGAGAGAAATAAAAATATAACAGAATTATACAAAAATTCTAAAAAAAGGTCTAAGCTATTAGAGGGAGTATAAATAGTCGACAATGATTGTAATAATATGTTACATGTTTAGTAAGCAGTAGGCCTACATAGTTGCGAGTAACCCGGCAATCCGGCTTTGAGTCCCAAGAGTGGCACCTCCATGAAAATTAGACAAAAATGTTGGCAAAGTCGCCATTTCCTAGTGAAAGGGTAAGTTATATAGTACTGGTTAGATTCCAGACCAGGTAAGAAAAATTCTTGAAAAACGGCAAAAAAATATATAAATAACCTACTTGCGTAATACCAAGCCAATCAGCGAGGTCCCTAGCATTTGCCAGAGCAGTTGACAGACCGACGACTCGAACTTTCTTCTCGGTATGTGAGGAGATAAAGTTTGTCCTTGACACAATGACCTCCAACACGGGACCACGGTCATTTCCTGCAAAAAAAATATGTCAATGTTTCTTATCAATACAGACAAACTTACAGAGAGAAAAAGCTTTGATAGTTCCGGTACTTATTTTTCTATGTCTCAAAATTGAGATAAATATATGAAGGGCCTGAATGTTATAGTTCAAAGTAAGTCTTTAATGCAAACTTGAACACAGACAATGGCCTTTAATTTGCAATACTTGTCAATCAAGTAATATCTGTCTTTGTTTAAAAAAAGAGAGCCATGATGGTCCTATAGCACTCACCTGACTATCACAGCAACCTTGCACAATCAAACTCATCTGAGATATTGTGGCTAGTAAATACATTGTAACCAAGTTTGATTAAGATTGGTTAAAAAGAGCTGCCAATGCTAGAGTGTAAACACTAAGTACGGACTAAAGCCGGATGCCTGATGCCAGACATTCATTGATTCAGAAGTCTTATTTGAAACTCCAATAAAAGTGGCCTAAAACATTCTTCACTCAGTAGATGTACAGTGACTGTAAGATCTTAACAGTATACTAAATACTAAATAGTGTATAATTTACTTAAGTATTAAAAAACTGATACAAGAAGAACACATTAGCATTGCAATAACTTAGAATTTTATAAAGGAACAAATTCTATACCAAGCAAGTGTATTTCATCAATCACAATGAGTGACACAGCTTTCACATAACTTCTTGTTTGCCAGCTTCTCGATACACCATCCCATTTTTCTGGTGTGGTTACGATGAGATCAGCTTTTGCTATAGCCCTCATGTCAGGAGTCACATCTCCAGTTAATTCGACCACTCTGTAACAAGAGAAAACATCAAATTACACTTCAGATGGTAAAATTTGGAACTGCATGCAGTATATTGGAATTTTGAACATTTTCTAATAAGAACTTCCATGGGTGTTACATTGCACAAAATAATTTTTAAATTTTTTATTGTTTGAACAATTATTGAATATTTTCTGATAAGATCTCCCATGAGTGCCACTTTGTACAAAATCTTTTTTTTCCAATTTTTATTGTTTGAACAATTACATGTATTGAATATTTCCTAATAAGAACTTGGGTGAGTGTTATATTTTACAAAATCATTTTTCAATGTTTCATTGTTTGAAGGAATGTTGAATATATCCTAATAAGAACTCCTGCCTCGTTCAAATGTTTTTATCCATGTTTTATTGTTTGAACGATTGGAATTGATGATAAAGGTTTATTAAAGCATTTATTTTCTCTCTATTTATTTATCAGCTGTTTAACAGCCCAATCGACAGCTATGGTCATACCAGAGCCGCCCCAGAGAGAGGGGAGATAAGATACAGGAGAATCGGGCATTTATATCCATACTCTTTTTAAATAGTTTTTCCTGTTTTTTTATCATGCCTGGTGTAAAGCACCGATACACGAATCACATTTTTCCTGTAATTTTTTTGACACAGTACTTGGCTCAGTAGAATAAGCATTCTTTATAAATTTGATAAGCAGAGTCCAGAATTGCACCCACAACCTTTCATTTAGTAGTCCAGTGTGTTACCACACAACCACCAATCCCCCAATAAGCATTTATGGTGTGTCACAATACTTAAAAGTCCAATGATCAAGGGATGGGGCGTTCATTAGGAAAGTATTCAGTACAATTTGTAATTATCATCAGGAAAATTTGTTACATGCTATTAGAAGTCTATGGACAAAACTAATGACAAAAAACAGGAAAATGAACAAATTTTGCTCAAGCTCAAAATGTACTATTTGACTCATTAACTTTACCGGGGCAATTATTAACCACATTAGAGAAACATCTAATAGACAAGCTGTTGTAATTAGATACACCTCAGTATACATGTAATTACAGTACAATGACAGTCAGTTCTCTATAAGAAGCTTAGGGCAATATAAATGGGAAATTACAGTTCAATAATGATGCAGTAAATCATTGGAGAGTGCTACTTTTATGGCTCTGACAATATGATTGACCTGAAACTTACTTTTTTCCCAGTTTTTCCTCAATTCTGATCTTCCAATCCTCCATCCTTTCACGAACAAGAGCTTTCAAAGGTGCAATATATACAGCCTACAGTATGTAAACAAATATGATAGATTTTTACAACTGAGTGTAAAGTACACAAACTTTGTAATGGAACAATAGGTTTACACAAACACAGTTTACAAAAATATAACAAAAATGGGTTTGTAAGAATGTAAACTCGTATAACACAGGATAATATAAAATGTTATAATTGCATTAAGTACAAAAAAGTTTAAAATGTAGAGTACAAAACAGTTATATAATTACATTTAGTGTACAAGAAAGGTTTATACAATTAATGCAAATAGTACACACAAAAATTCAATTAAAAACCTTATATCAATTTGTATATTTATTTAATGGAACACTGGAAACAATGGACACTAAAATTATATACATATCAGAATGATTTAATCATTCAAACTATTTTTTACCTTGTCCTTAGGCCGGTCTCTGAACAATTTGAAGATTGCAAGTTCAGCCGCAATGGTTTTTCCAGAGCCTGTGGGAGCCCCAAGTAATACATTATGTTCCGAATGATAAAGAACATGAAATAATTGTGTTTGTATGGGGTTAAAATGACTGAATTTATACAACATCTCCAGCATAGGGTTCATCAATGCAGTCACTGGTAGTGGCTGTAGATCTAACAACTCTGGAATAGATGGAATATTATTAAAGACAATGTAAAACAAACACCAAGAATGAATGACATAAATATCAAAAATGTGTGATTCAAGACTGTATGTTACACAACTGCCGAAATAATATGTGATACACCAATGTCAGAACAATATCATACATATTTGTTAAGAATATCTGATACAAAAATGCCCAAAAAGAACGTAATGAAATTGCCAAGAATATACATGATACACAAATGTTAGCAAGAGAGCCAGGTCATAAAATACGTCTGTCAAGGGCCATAACTCAGAAGTGCCTGAGCCGATTGGTTATTGAACTTGACCGAGATCTCAAGGCCATAAACATTTTCTCTAAGTTCGGCGAGGATTTGAATTAAACTGGTTGTATAAGAGAGCTGACACCGTAGTGGACGGCTCCCGCCCGTCCACCAACCCGCCAACCTGCTCACTGTGGGTGTTCCCATAATACGATCCATTTTTCAAATGGGCATATATAAATGTATGATACACAAATGACAAGAATATATGATACACAAATGCTAAGAATACAGGATACACAAACACTAAAAATATAATGATGATACACAAATGTAAAAAATATTTTAAACACAAACGCTTAGAACATAATTATGATACACAAATGCCAAATATAAATTATTAGTGCATATATAAGAATTTATGAAACACAAATGCCAATGTGAAGAATGTTAAGTACACATATGTCAAGATCAGCACATTCAAATAAATGTAGAATATTGGTAAATGTTATTTACTGCAGTTAACCATTCAACAAATTAAACTGAATGTTAACTTTTTCTCATAGTTTCTTGAGAAAAAGTCAACCAATTTTATTTAGATGAGAAGGGCAATATAGGAACAATATATATGTTACAATCTCCAATAATAATGATTTATATCCTTCTCAAGTATTATCTAAGAAAGATTTGAACAATTTATGATTTTCATTAAGACAAACAAGAAATGTCTTTAGAAAGACAAGTCGCAAAGTTTGATGTTATTAACACTGTTGAAACCAAAAGTATGATTTTTCTTAAATTCCTAAATTGCCGTTATAGTACCGTGTCAACACCACTTATCAGCTAGCAGTCCTATTAAGTCAGCTACATAAATTGCACATTTAGTCATATCTACTGTATATTAATTCAACTAAGTGTAAAATGTTTGCCAAGAACAGCTTATAACTTTATTTTGACCATATAAGAAAACAGTTTCGTACATTTTTACATTACAAATTTTACAAGCACAAGAAGTACACATTAAATAATTTCAGACATGCTATAAGTTGGCATGGTCTTATTTTTTCTATGCTTGTAGATTTCACCCATTGGAAGGAAGAGTTTCCTCTGAATCATCCAACAGAATGAGGAATTTCTTCTGAATGATTAATATGTCATGCCAAGAAATATACTACCGGTAGGTCAAAAGTGAGCTTAGACACATTCCCGAAAAATAACCAAAGATATTCTAATAAATGTTTCTTGTCCATGCAAACTTCAGAAATGAGACAGAAATTACATAATACTTGTGTAAAATCTCTTAAGATTCAATATGCTAAAAATCAAACATGTTTAAATTATAAACTGGATGTGTCTGCCCCCGCTGAGAGCTAAGTAAAAAAAAAAGGCCATAAACTCCTGTGAAAATGTTTGGATTTTAAGGGAAATCGAACTTGACCTGAATTTTATTATTACACATCTGTATGTAAAATATGAAACCAATCTATGAAATATTTCTTGAGTTATCGCTTGGAAACCAAAATTTGAACGTACAGACGAGATTAACACTACATGCTCTTCCGTCATTTTGAATGGCAGGGGATTAATTGAAACACACAAATGAATGTTTTGAAGTATGGTTTCACTGTAAAGTATGTAATAATACTGCACAATATTTTATAAAACCCACTTGTTTCAAAAGTCACTTACTTTACAAGGGAATAAATTACAACAGAATTAATCGAGGCTTCAACGCAACAGTGTCATAACTCATTTTGAAATAAGAACAACTTATGACAGTGTTGCACTGAGCCCTCATAATGCTATGAATGACAGAATCAATATAGTAAATAGTGAAAACCGCCAAGCTTTTCTGCTTTCTGAATTTAGGAATCCAAGATTCAAAACATAAGGGGTTAGCACAATAAAGGGATGGTGTATAAAGGTGCATCAAGGCTTAGAAATGGCCACACAGACTAAAAACCCATTTATAATATATTTATATATACATATTTGAATGATAAATATGTTTTTAATCCATAAATAAATGATAAAATGTGTATATGGTCTGTGTGACTATTTTATGCCTTTTTTATCCATTATACACCATCGTTTCTATGTGCTAGCCGGGCCCCTATGATTCAAAACATGCCACTCTTATACAGAAATATTCCACTGAATATGAGACAATAGCAGACACGAAGACATTTCTGTCTTTAAGATTCATTTTAAACTGTCAAATATGTTCTAGTTCTCTTGTTTATGCTTGAAAACAGCCTTTGGTATAATTTCAATACGAAACTGTTAACAACTTCAACTGAAGACATGAATAAATGATCACATTGACAAGAATGGCTTCTCTTACCAAATTTTAAAAGCATTGTAGACAGTAATTTGAAATGGAGCTTACAGTATGCGGATAAACTAAAACATTTGTTCACAAGTTCGTCAACAAATATACAACTTTCAGTCTAGCCGTATTTACACTATATTTACAAAACTGTATTGTTCGTTTTTGGAACATTTTCCTCTCGGGCCGTATTCACAGACTGTAGTGTTTCCACAAACTCACAAAATGCTCAAATCTAAATACAGTAAAACCTGCGTTAGCGGCCACCTCCAAAATAAAGGCTACCCCGTGAATAAAGGCCATTTTCTAAAAAAATGCTAAAATTCATTGAGTACATTATTAATTTACAGGTAAATTTTGTTCTATAAATGTCATTAATTATAGAACAAAATGACTTCAGGATAAAGGCCACCTGTCAATAAAGGTGACATCATGTCTTTCTCAAGGGTTGCTTTTGTTCACTGGTTTCACTGTATTTGTATTGTTTGACGGAAAAACAAGTTTTTGATAAGTTCAAAATGAATAAACAGATTTCAATGCTTCAAATGTTTCTCAGTATCACAAAATGATCTAAGATGCAACATGTCTTGTCATTGGTTAAGGTAAAAAAAACTGTCAATTTCTAGAACTGAAATTAATTATCTATCAAATGAGAAATCACTAAATGTACAGTACAACCTCTGTAGAGCAACACCCTGTGGGAGCTGCAAATATTGGCCGTTGTTTAGAGGTTGTTGCTCTACAGAGGTTAAATTAAAAGTAAATATCAGCTTAGGGAAATTTTGAAGGTGTTGTTATAGAGAGGTTGTTGCTCTACAGTATAGCATTTCTTTAAAGCTGTTTTTTAACAATATTTCAGTTATATGGCAGTCAGTTCACCATTACAGATTCAGTGTTTGACACTAACTTTTTTAGCATGGTGGTCCACAGGACCTGTAACTTCTCAAACCTACTGGTCCTTCTACACTTTCACCTTCAATTTTAGTGATAAATATAAACAAGAGGGCCATGATGGCCCTATAAATGCTCACCAGGAGAAAAGGTCATTTGGAGATTAACATAGTTGAAGTTTTCTATACGAGTCTAAGCAAGATCAAGTGACCGATCTGGGCCGTTTTTCATCCCATGGCCATTATATGAACAGATTTAAAAGAGGTCCATTAGACAAAGCTAGATACCAAATATCTTAGCTCTAGGCCTTGTGATTTCGGAGAAGAAGATTTTTTAAAATTTTCCTATATAAAATAGAATAAACCCCAGGGCAGGGCTAATTTTGACCCCGGGGCCATAATTTGAACAAACTTGGTAGAGGTCCACTAGACAAAGCCACATACAAAATATCTAAGCTCTAGGCCTTGCGGTTTCGGAGAAGAAGATTTTTAAAATTTTCCTATATAAGTCTATATAAATCAAGTGACCCCCGGGGCGGGGCCAATTTTGACCCTAGGGCAATAATTTGAACAAACTTGGTAGAGGTCCACTAGACAATGCTACATACCAAATATCTTAGCTCTAGGCCTTGTGGTTTCGGAGATGAAGATTTTTTAAATTTTCCTATATAAAATAGAATAAACCCCAGGGCAGGGCCAATTTTGACCCTAGGGCAATAATTTGAACAAACTTGGTAGAGGTCCACGAGAAAATGCTACATACCAAATATCTTAGCTCTAGGCCTTGTGGTTTCGGAGAAGAAGATTTTTTAAATTTTCCTATATAAGTCTATATAAATCAAGTGATCCCCGGGGCGGGGCCAATTTTGACCCTAGGGCAATAATTTGAACAAACTTGGTAGAGGTCCACTAGACTATGCTACACACCAAATATCAAAGCTCTAGGCATTGTAGTTTTTGACAAGAAGATTTTTTAAATTTCCTATATAAGTCTTTGTAAAATCAAGTTACCCCCGGGGCGGAGCCAATTTTGACCCCAGGGGAATAATTTGAACAAACTTTGTAGAGATCCATTAGACAATGCTACATACCAAATATCTCAGCTCTAGGCCCTGTGGTTTCAGACAAGAAGATTTCTTAAGTTTTTTCTATTTGTTGCCATAGCAACCAGAATTTTTAATGAAATTTAATTTTTTGAACAACTTTGAAAGGGGACCACCCAAGGATCATTCCAGCAAAGTTTGGTTGCAATCGGCATAGCGGTGTAGGAGGAGATGTTGTTTTAAGTAAACATGGACGCCACGTAATCGTAACGACGCACGACGCACGATGGACGCAGGGCGATCACAAAAGCTCACCCTGAGCACATTCGTGCTCTGGTGAGCTAAAAAAACACAATGCAACAGAGGATTCTCGCATCCCATTTTTATTATGTACTATTCTGATTGTTTCTTTTTAAATAAAAGCAATTGTAACTTATATGAATGATAGGATAATTGCAGACGGTCAAGTTAACTGCCATTATGCTGATTCATCGTAGTTTCTATTTATTTTAAGAATGGGATTTCCTACTTGCAAAATCTATCAGACACCCGGGCCGACCAGGTTGCGGATGTAATCGGTCCTTGGTGATTTCTGTAGGTCTCAGACCGACGGACTAGAGTAAGTGTCAAACACTGTAGATTTCCTGGACTGAATTCTAACCAGTACTAAATGACACTTCCATAAGGAGTCAGCAACTTCTCCACATATGTAGGAAAACTTACATTTCTTTGTTAAATTTTCACAGAAGGGTATCACTGCAGTGACTGCGGGATTTCAACCCTAATCGCTGTGTTGATGTATAGCACAGAACAACCTCTGGACCTCAGCACCATGTATAGCATTACCAGGTAACTAATTGCCTTTATTTCATTTTTAATCCCTAATCATGTTTCATTATTTCCTTGGGAAACCAAACAGCTGAGGTAAATTGTCTAACAGACACCTGAGTTCAATATTAGTACCTGTCTAAGCCATTAAGTTGACAGCATATTGACATTGTTAACATAACACAAAACTATTTCTTCCTCCATTCCTGAACCTATAGTGACACAAAATGCTATTTGACATTTACATTTTCTTTCTTCAAACAATTTCTACACAGTTGCACACAATATTTGTAACAAACATGCAGAGGAATCTAGAAAAAAACATTTTTTTTAATGGCCCGACTTATTATATTAATTCTAAGAGGGTCTCTGCAAACAGGATCTAGATTTTTTCTAACTAATAAAGTCAAACTCAACTCGGCATCAAATTACTAGCCCTGGTTCCGTTTTATCTGAGATCCAGTAATTGGCAATTAAAAAAAACTCAGGAAATTGTTTCAATTATAATCATACTAAAATCAAAGCTAACAATTTGGAATGAATTATTCAAACATGCAATGATAAAAAGCATTACTTTTTTAATTTCTCAGAATTCAAATTGATTCCAACGCAGAATTGAAAAAAACGCAACTGCAACAAATAAGGCATAATAAGAAAATGTTTGTTTCCAGTCCCCGACCAACCCTACTTTTTTCCCAGGGACCCTAGACTTTTTATTAAGCCCAAGAAACGTTTCATCCATTTTCTCACTTTTTTTTAACCTTTCTGCAAGCTTTCAAGAGTCACAAAAGCCCCAACTTACCTACCCTATTATTTAATGAGCATGTAACCAGAAAAAAAATATTGCGTTTAATATTGCAGGGTCATATGGGAACATTTCTAGCTTCACTTGAGAATGCAGACCTACCAAGGAATACACTTGGGTAGAGCTACTGACCTTCCTCAAACCAGTCTGGTCTCAGGCGGGGACTCAAACATACAGTTGTAACAGGCCAATGAGAGACCCTAACCACTTGACCATGGGAACCTCCTAGTTCAGCTCTTACCGAAGGTAAAAAGGTAAAAGTTTTGTTTATGATAGTGTCACCCCTATTGAAAGGGCCAGCTAACTTGGCTTATGAGACACCTATCTATTGTTTGCACAGAACCTCCCAAATCCCTTCTCTTTTTGCCGGCTGAGATAGGCCTACGGTAACCATTATTTAACCAGCTGGTGGCTCACCAACTGACCGCATCAGTTCTAACCCAGTCTCCACTGTGGTTCAAACCTTAGATCTCGCACTCTGAAGGCAGACACCCTACCCACTGAGCCATGGATTCAGTTATAATAACAATTAAAATTGCTATCATTGGAATTTGAAACAAATTCAAATTGTTTAAGTATTCAGGACAAAAACAACTACCGGCTATTCAATAGTTTATAGACTCCCAGCTGTATAACAAATAGTGGAATGAACATTATTGGAAATTCAAAATGCAACTTTCCAATTACAGTTAAATTAAAGATTGAACTCAGATAGCAATCAGGATTTGATGTTTTGTTAAAACCGTTTTACTACCTTGAACAAATGAGAGCATGACATTATCTGACATTACAGAACCATCAATGTAAAAGTTCATATGAGAATCAAAGTAATATTTGAGGAGACAGAAAGTCCAAGCAATGTCAAAATTGTCTATGCCAAGAAAAGTACTAATCTTTAGTTTTGTAAAATAAATGTCATTAATCTGTGATTTAAAGCAGAAAATACTACCCTGTGAAAAGCCTGATTTAGCAGAAAAAGGTGAATTCTACTTTGTTGACAGTGAAATAATTTTTGTTAGAGTTTTACGCTCCTTTTCAACAGTCAGAATCATATTAGGTGAACAGTTGACCGAATCATTGTTCCTGGGAAGAACCAGTACTAGTCTCCCATCCTTCATAAGAACCAGTACTAGTCTCCCATCCTTCATAAGAACCAGTACTAGTCTCCCATCCTTCATAAGAACCAGTACTAGTCTCCCATCCTTCATAAGAACCAGTACTAGTCTCCCATCCTTCATAAGAACCAGTACTAGTCTCCCATCCTTCATAAGAACCAGTACTAGTCTCCCATCCTTCATAAGAACCAGTACTAGTCTCCCATCCTTCATAAGAACCAGTACTAGTCTCCCATCCTTCATAAGAACCAGTACTAGTCTCCCATCCTTCATAAGAACCAGTACTAGTCTCCCATCCTTCATAAGAACCAGTACTAGTCTCCCATCCTTCATAAGAACCAGTACTAGTCTCCCATCCTTCATAAGAACCAGTACTAGTCTCCCATCCTTCATAAGAACCTGCCTACTTTATCACATGGTTGGTAGCTGGGCTCAAACCCACGCCCTCTATCTGTCATGTTGGATATCATTAGATACCTACCACCGCATTTTTCTACACATTGTTAAAACTGGACAATGAGGAGACAAATCTTAAACCAGCACTTTTTTTCACATGTCGTGACTTAAAATGACAATAAAACATGATATACAGTTGAACTGTCATTCAATAAACAAAAACCCGGTTATAACGGAGCACCAGCTTTATCTTGAGCAATAAGTCTGGTCCGATGACTCCTTGAGATAACGAGGTGTTACCATACCTGTATGTGGTGGATGTCGCTCAGGTAAGATCAAATGCTGGAATGATATTGCACACATAGTTTCAGAACCAATCCATCTATCTGATATAGCTTTCACATAATACTGTGATGGTAGTGGTTCAAAGATGGGTATAGTAAACACCAACACAGGGTCTTCTTTGCTAAACATCTAAAACAAGAAAACAACCAGTTACTTATATAGTAACGGTCAAACCTGTTTGGTTTACATCACCAAATTATCTCTTATACTTGGTAAACATTGCATTTATTTCATTTATGTGTTGTTTAATGGACCATACTACAGCTGTGGTTAATTCAGGGCCGCCAAAGAAAGTCGGGAGATAAGATAAAAGGAGAACTAGGCATTTGTATCCCTACTCTTATTTCAAATAGTCTTTCCTGGTTCTTTATCCTGCCAGGTGTAAAGCACTGATATACGCCCCGCCCTTCTTATGTGATTTTCTAGAAACAGTACTCAGGTAGTTGGGACGGGGACACTAAACAAGCGTCCCTCAGAAATTCGGAAGGCAGAGTTGAGAATCGAACCCATAACATTTAGTTCAGTAGTTACCACTAGACCACGGGTCTTCTCTGGTAACGGTCTAAGAAATGTATATCAGATAAGATGTTTACATTAAAAAAAGAAGTCTTCAGCCATTTGGTCTCAGTGTAGATCTCGAGAGATCATTGGCACAGGTTTAACTGTGCTGAGATAAGATTATGTCACAGATCAGGATGTATTACTGACGTGAGGCAAATGTTACTTTGTCTTGGTTCTATATAAAAGCAAGCTAGAAAATATCTGCCAGCAATATTCAGAAAAAACAGGTTTGTTGAACTTTTCACAAAGAACAACAACATTTCTTCACGATGTTCTAATCAATATTTTAACAAACATAATTTGTTTACAGAAGATTGGGGGAATACACTCCTAGAAAACAAGAGGGCAATGATAGCCCTGTTACGTTCACCTGGACAGGGTGTACATGTCGGGTTCAAGTTAAATGCTTATTGATAGAGGCTACTTGTGCGATATTTATTTTGAAATCTGGTTTGCAATTTAACTTCTCCACATAGAGTTAATTATATGGATAACTAGTCCAACCCTGTACTGTACTGGTCATGGATTGCTAAGGAAACAACCTGACAGTCAGTATTGCATGCAATACATGTCCCCTGCCGGCACATATCATTGGAATGTTAGCTGCTGTTTATACAGCACCATCTGTCTAGATTTTTTAATGATGACAATTTTGTCTAAATGAGCGAGCCAGCTTAAGTTATCATCCGGAAATCAAATTTCTATTTTTAGTAACAGTGACCTAGATATTTGACCTATTGACCCCAAATGTAATCCTACTCTAGGTTATCCACTAAGCTATCCATACACCAACTTTCATTCAAATTCATCACCCCTAACTGAAGTTATCATCTGGAAACCAAATTTCTATTTTTAGTAACAGTGATCTAGATGTTTGACATATTGACCCCAAATGCAATCCCATCTAGGTAATACCCTAAGCTATCCATATACCGACTTTCATTGAAATTTGTCACCCCTAACTGAAGTTATCATCCGGAAACCAAATTTCTATTTTTAGTAGCAGTGACCAAGGACTTATATACATACATGGATTCACAACTTCCGTATTAACAGTTTAAAGTAATCAAATCCCGCGATAATAAGATGTGAATCAACGGGAATACAAGCTATTGTTTACAAAAGCAAAAATACGAAAATATCCGTGATAATCCGAATGATAATAACAGCGAAAATGTCCGTGGTATTCCGAATGTTTAATCTCGGAGACGAAAGGATTATAATAGATGTCCGCCATCTTGGAATTTAAAATGTTTGACTGATGCCTTTTTCAATGCTTATACTTAGACTTTGTGGATTATAAATGTATCTCAATATCTTTAAGGAATTTGTTGCATCCTTTACCAATTTCCCGTGCCCAATTGCCAGAGTTTTTTTAGGATAATTAAATTCGTAAACACCAAATTACAGCTGTCGGACATTGCCGAGTATATAGCAATGCATTGTGGGATTGCCGAACGATATCGTTTGAGCTATTTTTAGCAGTTGCGAATCCATGTATGTATATAAGTCCTTGCAGTGACCTAGATATTTGACCTATTGACCCCAATTGCAATCCCACTTTAGGTAATCCCCTAAGCTATCCATACACAAACTTCCATTGAAATCTGTCATCCTTAACTGAAGTTATCATCCTGAAACCAAATTTCTATTTTTAGCAACAGTGACCTAGATATTTGACCTATTGACCTTAAATGCAATCCCACACTAGGTTATCCCCTAAGCTATCCATATACCAACTTTCATTGAAATCAGTCATTCCTAACTGAAGTTATCATCCGGAAACCAAATTTCTATTTTTTGCAACACTGACCTAGATATTTGACCTATTGACCTCAAATGCAATCCTACTCTAGGTTATATCCTAAGTTATCCATATACCAAATTTCATTGAAATCCATCAGATAGGGTGAAGTTATCATCCAGAAACCAAATTTCTATTTTTAGTAACACTGACCTAGATATTAGACCTATTGACCTCAAATGCAATCCTATTCTAGGTTATCCCCTAAGCTATCCATATACCAACTGTCATTGAAATCCGTCAATTCTAACTGAAGTTATCATCCGGAAACCACCTCGGACAGACAGACGGAGGGAGGGAGGGATGGACGGACTGACGACGACAAACACTATAGTCCCCTCCGGTACAGCAGGGGACTAATAATCAGTTGCTAGAGAGAGTCATTTTAATTTCATTGGTATAAGCTCAATTATCACTGTACAAATGCAAATTCTAACAGGGTAGTAGAGATAAGGACATTGAGAAAGCTTATCTGAAGTATCGTTTGGCAGAACAGAAATTAGAAACCCACAAAATCCTGATTAGTAATCCATTACTTTACCACTGGACCACTGATCCTGCCTTTTCTTACTGAACTCCATCCATATTTTTTCAACTTATAAAACAGTACATGTTTATTATATCTTAATTCACAGTTTTTAAGTTGAAATACCTTAGTGAGTCAGTCAGATAGCAGTTAATATTAAACTATACAAGAAGATTTTAAGTTCGAATTCATGATAGAACTGACCAGCACATACCTGTTTCTTATGAAGTAAAAAATACTCTGAGTGATATATATGATTATTGTCGGGGTCTTCAACCCAGATCCAAAATGATTCAGCTGCTGTACCATGTACCTGAAATGTAGATAAACAAGTTTTAGCTTAAATGTCAAAAGTCAAGAATGACCGTCAGATATGTGCATCCGCAGCCCGCCCTAGTTCAGAGGAACCAACATATGAAGTTTGATGATTGTAAGTGGAAGTGTTTTGATTTTATGCGACAGGTTAAAGTTCAGTACAAACAAACAGACAGACAGGCCAAAAACAATATGACCCCAACCTATCAATACTGGGGCATAAAAATGACATCGTACATGTGAAGAATACAGTTTACAAATGTTTGAGCCTTCCTGAGCAGAAGAAGTCCAAACTTTGTCTGGCCTAAGACTCAAGATGTCACACTTTTAACTGTTAAAATAAATATAAACACTGAACTAATTTATGTTACCATAGCTGATGAATATAAAGATATTTGATAACTAGAAAGAGTTCCTTATTTTATGCCTAAGATAGTTGAGATTCTAAATCAGACTCATGTTCAAGTGGTACAACTTCAGACCTTTGAGTCCCATTTCTTCTTTTTAAATCCAAATATAACACATCAAATAGAATCCTAGATGTAAAATAACCTATATCTCTCTGTCTATCTGTCCTTGATCTCAAACCATTATGACCGTAAGATGAACTTTAGAAGATATTAGAGCCAGAATATTTATCAATCTCTCCAGGGAATGCTAGTAAGAACAATATCAAACAGACAATATCAAACAGATGCAAATTTGTGACAAACAAACAAACAAAAATAATATTACAGACGATGAGTTATCATACCATGAGTGTATATTTTCTATTAATTCAAACTTGATTGCTAAACAGTCAGACCAGCAACTGAATGTGAAACATTTTGACTCCCCAATTATAAGAGAATGAATGATAACTGATGGGAAATAGAGATACCATGTGAACTGATTGTAATGTACGAGTTTCATGCGTATTGGAGGCTGTGAGACTGACTTATATTAATCTAACACTTAATCAAGCTTATCCCATTACATGAAATGCTCAAAGCATGATATTCACAAGTTTCAGGATTTAATTTAAATTTTTAATTTTAATCATTAAATCACAGTACAAGGCAAGTATGTAGACAGAGACACAGTCATGTCCATTCTAAAGACCAGCAGAGAACAGTGAACAAAGAAAACATGAGAACAGAGACAACCTGTGAATTAAGACCAGCTGTGAACATAGGTCATCAGTGAACAGTGACCAGCAGAAAACAAACCATCAGTGAACAAAGAAAACATGAGAATAGAGACAACCTGTGAATTAAGACCAGCTGTGAACATAGGTCATCAGTGAACAGTGACCAGCAGAGAACAAACCATCAGTGAACAAAGAAAACATGAGAACAAAGACAACCTGTGAATTAAGACCAGCTGAGAACATGGATCAACTGTGAACATAAACCATCTGTGAACATAGATCACCTGTGAACAATGACCAGCAGAGAACAAACCATCAGTGAACAGAGAAAACATGAGAACAGAGACAACCTGTGATTTAAGACCAGCTGTGAACAAAGGTCATCTGTGAATATAAACCATCTGTGAACATAGATCATCTGTGAATATAAACCATCTGTGAACATAGATCATCTGTAAATATAAACCATCTGTGAACATATATTATATGTGAACATAAACCATCTGTGATCATAGATTATCTGTAAACAGAGACCAGCTATGAACATAACCCATCTGTGAACATAGATTTGTGAACAGTTAACATATGTGAACATAAACCAGTAACTGTTGTGAACATAGATTATCTATGAACAGAGACCAGCAGTGAACATAAACCAGTTGTGAACATAAACCATCTGTGAACATAGATTTGTGAACAGTTAACATGTGTGAACATAAACCAGTAACTGCTGTGAACATAGATCATCAGTATACATAAACCATCTGTGAACATAGATCACCTGTGAACAGTGACCAGCAGAGAACAAACCATCAGTGAACAGAGAAAACATGGGTACAGAGGCAACCTGTGAATAATAAGACCAGCTGTGAACATGGATCAACTGTGAACATAAACCATCTGTGAACATAGATCACCTGTGAACAATGACCAGCAGAGAACAAACCATCAGTGAACAGAGAAAACATGAGAACAGAGACAACCTGTGATTTAAGACCAGCTGTGAACAAAGGTCATCTGTGAATATAAACCATCTGTGAACATAGATCATCTGTGAATATAAACCAACTGTGAACATAGATCATTTGTGAATATAAACCATCTGTGAACATATATTATCTGTGAACATAAACCATCTGTGATCATAGATTATCTGTAAACAGAGACCAGCTATGAACATAACCCATCTGTGAACATAGATTTGTGAACAGTTAACATATGTGAACATAAACCAGTAACTGTTGTGAACATAGATTATCTATGAACAGAGACCAGCAGTGAACATAAACCAGTTGTGAACATAAACCATCTGTGAACATAGATTTGTGAACAGTTAACATCTGTGAACATAAACCAGTAACTGTTGTGAACATAGATTATCTATGAACAGAGACCAGCAGTGAACATAAACCAGTTGTGAACATAAACCATCTGTGAACATAGATTTGTGAACAGTTAACATCTGTGAACATAAACCAGTAACTGTTGTGAACATAGATTATCTGTGAACAGAGACCAGCAGTGAACATAAACCAGTTGTGAGCAAAAACCAAGCTGACCAGAGAACAGCTGAAAACTTTAAGTACTTATATAAGAGACAGTTAATGCAACACTTAACACCAGGGTAACTTTACAGTAAAGGGGAATGTAAATGAATTAATGTTTAAAATCACAACCAGTGTATAAGGTATGCTTAAATCTGTATGGGAACAGTTAGATTGTGAACAGTAAAATCCATTTACACACTGAAGAAGGGACGCTTTGCAAAAGACAGACAAACAGAACAAATATTTTTATTGTTTTGAATGAGACATAAAATGTACTAATATTTATATATACCTTATCATCCCATTTAAACATTGGTGTGATGGTTAGTCTGACACGAAGTACAGTGCGTGTGATTGGTTGAATTGTTGCTTCTAAATCAACCAATGGGAGTTGATGAACACATTTCTTTATTATACTTCCCATTTTTATGTGGTGTACCATATGACCTGATGAAATAAATACAAAGATATTCAACAGAAATAATAGCTTGGGTTCCATAACATTTGTACAAGACGTTAGGATAAAATATTATACATGATATCAACCATTATATAAGATATCAACCATTATATAAGATATCAACCATCATATATGATATCAACCATTACATAAGATATCAACCATTATATAAGATATCAACCATTACATAAGATATCAACCATCATATAAGATATCAACCATTACATAAGATATCAACCATTACATAAGATATCAACCATCATATATGATACCAACCATTATATATGATACCAACCATTATATAAGATTTTAATCATTATATAGAATATCATTTTATTCTGGTCAATTTTAATTATTTAAAATTTCATTTTATCTTTCAGTATTGTAGATTTTAATATTACCTGTTCAATATCAGGCTTTTTGTGATAGTTGTGTTAGAATATATGTGCTATGAAAATGTAACTCAGAAGAATGAACAATAATTTATTGATTAATTAATCTGCCTTTCCAATGTCACATGATCAAATTCTAAGGACCGCAATTGAAATAAGTTGGCTTTAATGCCTTCTTTTTGTGTCATCCCTGGTATTGATTATGTGTCATCTACTATGCACTTAATGTTCACATGTATTTTTTATTATATGTTTGATATTTGTATTTGAATTTGTATTGTCCTTGTGACATGTACTCATTTTACCTGAATAAAACTAATCTAAACTAAACCATTATATAGAATTTCAACCATTATATAAGATATCATCCATTATATATTGTTTTAATACCATCACCATCTGACATAACAAAAATTTGATCCTATCTCTCCACTAATATTTCTTCTGTATTAAGTAAGCCCAGATATGTCTACAACAAAGCTTTAAATTGCATTCAGAATGATAAAATAGCATCTGACAACCATAGATAAACTTCTTGTACAACATACGTCATGATTAACTTAAATCTAACACATTTATTTCTTACCAATTTCTTTAGCGTCCATGTCTCTGAGTTTCTCAATCTTTAGATTCTTGGCTTCCAGTTTATATATTATTTCTTGAGATAGAATGGAAAATTGACGTAAAGGACTTTCAAAGCCCCAGATACGTTTGTCGATTGTTTTACTCAAGTTGAGTAAACGACTAGCCATGATTGGCCAACCTTTCTTCAGACAGATTTCGAATAATGATCGAATGATTCTGGCAGAATTCTGGAAAGAAAAGTTATATCATTTATGTTATCATATTTTTACAGGTGTCTTACAATTAGTCATAGTGCCAATATGTAAATGGTAGAACTCAAAAATCGAGTTTATTAATTTATTCTTAGTATGTAGCCCATTGTATAGGATATGTTTCAGGAAACATGATCAAATTAGAATCAACAGGGTTTTTTTAGGAAAAGGGAGGATGCTGGGCCCTGTTAAAAGGGGGCAAAATTACACCAAAAATTCAAATTTGGGTAATATTTACAATGTTAGAAATTTTGGGGGTAAAAATATAGCCTTATTTTCTGAAGGGAAGACGCTGATTATCAGAATGCCCCGCTGAGAATTAAGTAAAAAGGGGCCATAACTCCAGTGAAAATGTTTGGATTTTAATGGAATCGAACTTGACTTGAATTTTATAAAAAAAATACATCTTCATACAAAATATGAAACCAATCCATGAAATATTTCTTGAGTTTTCACTCAGAAACAAAAATTTGAACGGACGGACGGACGGAAGGACAGAGGTAACACTTTATGCCTTTCTGCCATTTCAAACAAAAAATATGATCAATAATCACCTGGGCAACGTAAGATTGGTCAGAGACCAATGAGAAACTCTCTAAATGTTGCCGCGAGACAAAACTCTGTAGGAGAATGTTGACTTTTCCGTAAGAGTTCTCTACTCCTCCTGGTACTTGCATTTCACACGTTTCATGTAACACAGATTCTAGTTCATCCATCTCTTCATCTCTGACCTATATACAACCAAAATACATACTAGATAATAAAAGTCCAAATAACTGGTAATTTACGCTGTCTTATTACAGTAAAGTTCCATAATGCGACCGTCCCGATAATACGACCGTCCGCATAATACGACCACTTTTTCTTGGTCCCGATATTTTCCTTCTTTATTTCAATGGTCGCCGGTTCCGATAATGAGACCGCCCCGCTATTACGTATTAAGACCACTTTATTCGGTCCCAATACTAGTATTTCTACGTATTTTGGTCCCGGTAATACGACCGGTCCGTCTGTTTAAACTTTATACCTAACCCGATTCGGCATATGTGTTGACATGCTCGTAAATTAGTTGTGAAAACAAATGGATCAACACGATTAAATGACTGTAATAAAAGGGTCTAAAAGTGTCAATTAACACCGATGGATTAATTGGTGTTGTTGCTCATCTTGATGTGAACGTGTTTTCACAAAAAGAAACAAATGCAATTGTTACGAGTTTTTGGATAGGTACGTATTTTGGCTAATTATTTTAATGAGATCGAATAATTTTTCCATTGGTGCTTTATGATCCTCGTATATTTTTATCAGCATGACGCATTATTTTCTTGCATTATCATTCTAGGTCTTTAAAATATCACTGAATACTGTATGGATTATTAAACATTTAATTTATTTTCCTTGATTAAGATATTCAACACTTGATTTATATCACTGATTATTCTGCACTGTAATAATTTATTGTTTTGGTGATTTTTACTAAGCACTTCAAACTTGATGCAAATAGAATAATGATTTTTTTCATTTTGTTGTTTCAGGTCAGGAAAGAGAAAAGAAAAGAAAAACTCTTGACAATTTTGAGTGTACCAATGACAGGACTTACTGGACTCGTTATAATATTATGTTCATATGTACATGTACATGCTATCACTATCAGTCACTAAATGACCTCTTAATGATGCAAATGTTTCTTCTGTTTAATATATATGTATTGATAATAAAATAATTTCAGTTTTATGTTTCTGTTGTTTTTCTATTTATTTACTTAAACCATATCAATGGTGTGTTTGAATCGATTATAAAATTATAATCACCAATAGAATACAGTCTGAGTACAGGACAGAGGACCATGAAATCACTCATTGACAGATGTTCATAAATCAGATTTTTGTACATTTTGAACTCTCAAAAAGAACTCAGCTTTCTGTAATTAATGCATTTTTTACATAAATAATATGAAGAAAGCACATGCAAAAATTACTAATAAACACACAATCAAGGAACAGAATGTATGTCAAGTGTCTTGTATAGTTGAACTACATATTGCTACTGTTATCATCATCAACACCTGAGTTCCGCTATTAAGACCGACTTCAAATTAAGACCACTTCATGGCGGTCCGAAGGGTGGTCTTAATAGCGGAACTTTACTGTACAAGCAAAAATATTCTAGATATAAAAGAACAAACTATCTGTATTGTTTAAGAGCGAAATTATTCCTGATATAGAAGTAATGACTACCAATACTTTATCCTATTTTATTAAAAGCCAAACTATATTCTAGATATAAAAGTACATAAAACTGGTATTTTATCCTGTTGTTTTAAAGAGCCCAATTATATTCTAGATGTATAAGTACAAACTACCTGTAATTAATTAACTTTATCCTGTCTGTTTGAAGAGTCATTTAAATCGTACCAAGAAATAGTTACACTACAAACAAATAACCTGAATTTATGACCACTGGTAAATATAGTTCACCATGTGTACAAGGGCCACTCTTCAGCATACAGTTTTTAATGTGATTGACCAAATACCCTTCAGAATAAAGCCTAACAGTGAAGACATGTGTACAAGGGCCACTCTTCAGCATACAGTTTTTAATGTGATTGACCTTCAGAATAAAGCCTAACAGTGAAGACATGGCTACAGAGGAAATAATTGCCTTACCTTTATCTGATCAAATTCTTGAGATTTGGAAACAAGAGCGAATATATCTGCTTCTGTCATAACTGTCTTCAGGAATTCATTAATCACCTACAAACATGACAATCATTATAAGTATAATAATCCTCTCTATAGGCCACAGGGTTATAAAACTTGAGAACAGTCTCTGATCTCTAATCACAACACCATTCTCAATGTATTATGGTTGAAAATAGAGCTAGTTTATGTTTAAATACTTGTTCAGATAAATACTGATTGATGTATAAATAACATTATTATTATCTGGTCATAATTAGCTTAGAAATAGCCTGAATTTTAGCACTGGGTAGGTAGGTTGGGATTGTTTTTGTTAAATAGTAAAAAAAATGCTTCCCTAAAAAATTTTGATTTTAGTTATTTGTTAGGATTTTCTCGAGTAGGTAAGAGCACTCCAAACAAACTTATTTTTAGCCTAATTAAATAACAAGACATTTCTCAGACAGGGGGTAAACAACCAAACCAGTACAGTTTCAAATAACCATTCAGTAGACCTCTTTTTATTTATTTATCTATCTTTTGTTAAACGGCCCATTGACAGCTATAGTAATATCAGAGCAGTCCCAGAGAAGGGGAGATAAGATACAGGAGAACTGGGCTTTATAGTAATATCAGAGCAGTCCCAGAGAAGGGGAGATAAGATACAGGAGATCTGGGCTTTATAGTAATATCAGAGCAGTCCCAGAGAAGGGGAGATAAGATACAGGAGAACTAGGCTTTATAGTAATATCAGAGCAGTCCCAGAGAAGGGGAGATAAGATACAGGAGATCTGGGCTTTATAGTAATATCAGAGCAGTCCCAGAGAAGGGGAGATAAGATACAGGAAAACTGGGCTTTATAGTAATATCAGAGCAGTCCCAGAGAAGGGGAGATAAGATACAGGAGAACTGGGCTTTATAGTAATATCAGAGCAGTCCCAGAGAAGGGGAGATAAGATACAGGAAAACTGGGCTTTATAGTAATATCAGAGCAGTCCCAGAGAAGGGGAGATAAGATACAGGAGAACTAGGCTTTATAGTAATATCAGAGCAGTCCCAGAGAAGGGGAGATAAGATACAGGAGATCTGGGCTTTATAATAATATCAGAGCAGTCCCAGAGAGAGGGGAGATAAGATACAGGAGATCTGGGCTTTATAGTAATATCAGAGCAGTCCCAGAGAGAGGGGAGATAAGATACAGGAGATCTGGGCTTTATAGTAATATCAGAGCAGTCCCAGAGAAAGGGAGATAAGATACAGGAGAACTAGGCTTTATAGTAATATCAGAGCAGTCCCAGAGAAGGGGAGATAAGATACAGGAAAACTAGGCTTTATAGTAATATCAGAGCAGTCCCAGAGAAGGGGAGATAAGATACAGGAGATCTGGGCTTTATAATAATATCAGAGCAGTCCCAGAGAAGGGGAGATAAGATACAGGAGAACTAGGCTTTATAGTAATATCAGAGCAGTCCCAGAGAAGGGGAGATAAGATACAGGAGATCTGGGCTTTATAATAATATCAGAGCAGTCCCAGAGAAGGGGAGATAAGATACAGGAGAACTAGGCTTTATAGTAATATCAGAGCAGTCCCAGAGAAGGGGAGATAAGATACAGGAGATCTGGGCTTTATAGTAATATCAGAGCAGTCCCAGAGAAGGGGAGATAAGATACAGGAGATCTGGGCTTTATAATAATATCAGAGCAGTCCCAGAGAAGGGGAGATAAGATACAGGAGATCTGGGCTTTATAGTAATATCAGAGCAGTCCCAGAGAAGGGGAGATAAGATACAGGAGATCTGGGCTTTATAGTAATATCAGAGCAGTCCCAGAGAAGGGGAGATAAGATACAGGAGATCTGGGCTTTATAATAATATCAGAGCAGTCCCAGAGAAGGGGAGATAAGATACAGGAGATCTGGGCTTTATAGTAATATCAGAGCAGTCCCAGAGAAGGGGAGATAAGATACAGGAGATCTGGGCTTTATAGTAATATCAGAGCAGTCCCAGAGAAGGGGAGATAAGATACAGGAGAACTGGGCTTTATAGTAATATCAGAGCAGTCCCAGAGAAGGGGAGATAAGATACAGGAGATCTGGGCTTTATAGTAATATCAGAGCAGTCCCAGAGAAGGGGAGATAAGATACAGGAGAACTGGGCTTTATAGTAATATCAGAGCAGTCCCAGAGAAGGGGAGATAAGATACAGGAGAACTGGGCTTTATAGTAATATCAGAGCAGTCCCAGAGAAGGGGAGATAAGATACAGGAGAACTAGGCTTTATAGTAATATCAGAGCAGTCCCAGAGAAGGGGAGATAAGATACAGGAGAACTGGGCTTTATAGTAATATCAGAGCAGTCCCAGAGAAGGGGAGATAAGATACAGGAGAACTAGGCTTTATAGTAATATCAGAGCAGTCCCAGAGAAGGGGAGATAAGATACAGGAGAACTAGGCTTTATAGTAATATCAGAGCAGTCCCAGAGAAGGGGAGATAAGATACAGGAGAACTGGGCTTTATAGTAATATCAGAGCAGTCCCAGAGAAGGGGAGATAAGATACAGGAGAACTAGGCTTTATAGTAATATCAGAGCAGTCCCAGAGAAGGGGAGATAAGATACAGGAGAACTAGGCTTTATAGTAATATCAGAGCAGTCCCAGAGAAGGGGAGATAAGATACAGGAGATCTGGGCTTTATAGTAATATCAGAGCAGTCCCAGAGAAGGGGAGATAAGATACAGGAGAACTGGGCTTTATAGTAATATCAGAGCAGTCCCAGAGAAGGGGAGATAAGATACAGGAGAACTGGGCTTTATAGTAATATCAGAGCAGTCCCTGAGAAAGGGAGATAAGATACAGGAGAACTGGGCTTTATAGTAATATCAGAGCAGTCCCAGAGAAGGGGAGATAAGATACAGGAGAACTAGGCTTTATAGTAATATCAGAGCAGTCCCAGAGAGAGGGGAGATAAGATACAGGAGAACTGGGCTTTATAGTAATATCAGAGCAGTCCCAGAGAAGGGGAGATAAGATACAGGAGAACTGGGCTTTATAGTAATATCAGAGCAGTCCCAGAGAAGGGGAGATAAGATACAGGAGATCTGGGCTTTATAGTAATATCAGAGCAGTCCCAGAGAAGGGGAGATAAGATACAGGAGAACTGGGCTTTATAGTAATATCAGAGCAGTCCCAGAGAAGGGGAGATAAGATACAGGAGAACTGGGCTTTATAGTAATATCAGAGCAGTCCCAGAGAAGGGGAGATAAGATACAGGAGAACTGGGCTTTATAGTAATATCAGAGCAGTCCCAGAGAAGGGGAGATAAGATACAGGAGATCTGGGCTTTATAGTAATATCAGAGCAGTCCCAGAGAAGGGGAGATAAGATACAGGAGATCTGGGCTTTATAATAATATCAGAGCAGTCCCAGAGAAGGGGAGATAAGATACAGGAGATCTGGGCTTTATAGTAATATCAGAGCAGTCCCAGAGAAGGGGAGATAAGATACAGGAGATCTGGGCTTTATAGTAATATCAGAGCAGTCCCAGAGAAGGGGAGATAAGATACAGGAGATCTGGGCTTTATAATAATATCAGAGCAGTCCCAGAGAAGGGGAGATAAGATACAGGAGATCTGGGCTTTATAGTAATATCAGAGCAGTCCCAGAGAAGGGGAGATAAGATACAGGAGATCTGGGCTTTATAGTAATATCAGAGCAGTCCCAGAGAAGGGGAGATAAGATACAGGAGAACTGGGCTTTATAGTAATATCAGAGCAGTCCCAGAGAAGGGGAGATAAGATACAGGAGATCTGGGCTTTATAGTAATATCAGAGCAGTCCCAGAGAAGGGGAGATAAGATACAGGAGAACTGGGCTTTATAGTAATATCAGAGCAGTCCCAGAGAAGGGGAGATAAGATACAGGAGAACTGGGCTTTATAGTAATATCAGAGCAGTCCCAGAGAAGGGGAGATAAGATACAGGAGAACTAGGCTTTATAGTAATATCAGAGCAGTCCCAGAGAAGGGGAGATAAGATACAGGAGAACTGGGCTTTATAGTAATATCAGAGCAGTCCCAGAGAAGGGGAGATAAGATACAGGAGAACTAGGCTTTATAGTAATATCAGAGCAGTCCCAGAGAAGGGGAGATAAGATACAGGAGAACTAGGCTTTATAGTAATATCAGAGCAGTCCCAGAGAAGGGGAGATAAGATACAGGAGAACTGGGCTTTATAGTAATATCAGAGCAGTCCCAGAGAAGGGGAGATAAGATACAGGAGAACTAGGCTTTATAGTAATATCAGAGCAGTCCCAGAGAAGGGGAGATAAGATACAGGAGAACTAGGCTTTATAGTAATATCAGAGCAGTCCCAGAGAAGGGGAGATAAGATACAGGAGATCTGGGCTTTATAGTAATATCAGAGCAGTCCCAGAGAAGGGGAGATAAGATACAGGAGAACTGGGCTTTATAGTAATATCAGAGCAGTCCCAGAGAAGGGGAGATAAGATACAGGAGAACTGGGCTTTATAGTAATATCAGAGCAGTCCCAGAGAAAGGGAGATAAGATACAGGAGAACTGGGCTTTATAGTAATATCAGAGCAGTCCCAGAGAAGGGGAGATAAGATACAGGAGAACTAGGCTTTATAGTAATATCAGAGCAGTCCCAGAGAGAGGGGAGATAAGATACAGGAGAACTGGGCTTTATAGTAATATCAGAGCAGTCCCAGAGAAGGGGAGATAAGATACAGGAGAACTGGGCTTTATAGTAATATCAGAGCAGTCCCAGAGAAGGGGAGATAAGATACAGGAGATCTGGGCTTTATAGTAATATCAGAGCAGTCCCAGAGAAGGGGAGATAAGATACAGGAGAACTGGGCTTTATAGTAATATCAGAGCAGTCCCAGAGAAGGGGAGATAAGATACAGGAGAACTGGGCTTTATAGTAATATCAGAGCAGTCCCAGAGAAGGGGAGATAAGATACAGGAGAACTGGGCTTTATAGTAATATCAGAGCAGTCCCAGAGAAGGGGAGATAAGATACAGGAGAACTAGGCTTTATAGTAATATCAGAGCAGTCCCAGAGAAGGGGAGATAAGATACAGGAGATCTGGGCTTTATAGTAATATCAGAGCAGTCCCAGAGAAGGGGAGATAAGATACAGGAGAACTGGGCTTTATAGTAATATCAGAGCAGTCCCAGAGAAGGGGAGATAAGATACAGGAGAACTAGGCTTTATAGTAATATCAGAGCAGTCCCAGAGAAGGGGAGATAAGATACAGGAGAACTGGGCTTTATAGTAATATCAGAGCAGTCCCAGAGAAGGGGAGATAAGATACAGGAGAACTGGGCTTTATAGTAATATCAGAGCAGTCCCAGAGAAGGGGAGATAAGATACAGGAGAACTAGGCTTTATAGTAATATCAGAGCAGTCCCAGAGAAGGGGAGATAAGATACAGGAGATCTGGGCTTTATAGTAATATCAGAGCAGTCCCAGAGAAGGGGAGATAAGATACAGGAGAACTAGGCTTTATAGTAATATCAGAGCAGTCCCAGAGAAGGGGAGATAAGATACAGGAGATCTGGGCTTTATAGTAATATCAGAGCAGTCCCAGAGAAGGGGAGATAAGATACAGGAGAACTGGGCTTTATAGTAATATCAGAGCAGTCCCAGAGAAGGGTAGATAAGATACAGGAGAACTGGGCTTTATAGTAATATCAGAGCAGTCTTAGAGAAGGGGAGATAAGATACAGGAGAACTGGGCTTTATAGTAATATCAGAGCAGTCCCAGAGAAGGGGAGATAAGATACAGGAAAACTAGGCTTTATAGTAATATCAGAGCAGTCCCAGAGAAGGGGAGATAAGATACAGGAGAACTAGGCTTTATAGTAATATCAGAGCAGTCCCAGAGAAGGGGAGATAAGATACAGGAGATCTGGGCTTTATAGTAATATCAGAGCAGTCCCAGAGAAGGGGAGATAAGATACAGGAGAACTGGGCTTTATAGTAATATCAGAGCAGTCCCAGAGAAGGGGAGATAAGATACAGGAGAACTGGGCTTTATAGTAATATCAGAGCAGTCCCAGAGAAGGGGAGATAAGATACAGGAGAACTAGGCTTTATAGTAATATCAGAGCAGTCCCAGAGAAGGGGAGATAAGATACAGGAGATCTGGGCTTTATAGTAATATCAGAGCAGTCCCAGAGAAGGGGAGATAAGATACAGGAGAACTGGGCTTTATAGTAATATCAAAGCAGTCCCAGAGAAGGGTAGATAAGATACAGGAGAACTGGGCTTTATAGTAATATCAGAGCAGTCCCAGAGAAGGGGAGATAAGATACAGGAGAACTAGGCTTTATAGTAATATCAGAGCAGTCCCAGAGAAGGGGAGATAAGATACAGGAGATCTGGGCTTTATAGTAATATCAGAGCAGTCCCAGAGAAGGGGAGATAAGATACAGGAGATCTGGGCTTTATAGTAATATCAGAGCAGTCCCAGAGAAGGGGAGATAAGATACAGGAGATCTGGGCTTTATAGTAATATCAGAGCAGTCCCAGAGAAGGGGAGATAAGATACATGAGATCTGGGCTTTATAGTAATATCAGAGCAGTCCCAGAGAAGGGGAGATAAGATACAGGAGATCTGGGCTTTATAGTAATATCAGAGCAGTCCCAGAGAAGGGGAGATAAGATACATGAGATCTGGGCTTTATAGTAATATCAGAGCAGTCCCAGAGAAGGGGAGATAAGATACAGGAGAACTAGGCTTTATAGTAATATCAGAGCAGTCCCAGAGAAGGGGAGATAAGATACAGGAGAACTAGGCTTTATAGTAATATCAGAGCAGTCCCAGAGAAGGGGAGATAAGATACAGGAGAACTAGGCTTTATAGTAATATCAGAGCAGTCCCAGAGAAGGGGAGATAAGATACAGGAGAACTAGGCTTTATAGTAATATCAGAGCAGTCCCAGAGAAGGGGAGATAAGATACAGGAGAACTAGGCTTTATAGTAATATCAGAGCAGTCCCAGAGAAGGGGAGATAAGATACAGGAGATCTGGGCTTTATAGTAATATCAGAGCAGTCCCAGAGAAGGGGAGATAAGATACAGGAGAACTAGGCTTTATAGTAATATCAGAGCAGTCCCAGAGAAGGGGAGATAAGATACAGGAGAACTAGGCTTTATAGTAATATCAGAGCAGTCCCAGAGAAGGGGAGATAAGATACAGGAGAACTAGGCTTTATAGTAATATCAGAGCAGTCCCAGAGAAGGGGAGATAAGATACAGGAGAACTGGGCTTTATAGTAATATCAGAGCAGTCCCAGAGAAGGGGAGATAAGATACAGGAGAACTGGGCTTTATAGTAATATCAGAGCAGTCCCAGAGAAGGGGAGATAAGATACAGGAAAACTAGGCTTTATAGTAATATCAGAGCAGTCCCAGAGAAGGGGAGATAAGATACAGGAGAACTAGGCTTTATAGTAATATCAGAGCAGTCCCAGAGAAGGGGAGATAAGATACAGGAGAACTGGGCTTTATAGTAATATCAGAGCAGTCCCAGAGAAGGGGAGATAAGATACAGGAGAACTGGGCTTTATAGTAATATCAGAGCAGTCCCAGAGAAGGGGAGATAAGATACAGGAAAACTAGGCTTTATAGTAATATCAGAGCAGTCCCAGAGAAGGGGAGATAAGATACAGGAGATCTGGGCTTTATAGTAATATCAGAGCAGTCCCAGAGAAGGGGAGATAAGATACAGGAGAACTAGGCTTTATATACCCTACACTTTATCAATAGTTTTTTCCTGGTTCTTTCATGTGCCTGGTGTAAAAGCACAGATACATGCCTTAACCTTTTTCCTGTGATTTTCAAGACTTAGTACTTGAAAGTTTGGCTGGAGACACTGAAAAAGCATCCCAGACAAAATCAATAGGCGAAGCAGAGATCGAACTCACAACCCAAGACCTTCCGTTTAGTAGTCCAACGCATTATCATTTGACCTCTGATCACCCCATTTGACCTCTGATCACCCCATTGACCTCTGATCACCCCATTGACTTCTTTATTTGACCTCTGATCACCCCATGTGACTTCTTTATTTGACCTCTGATCACCCCATTGACTTCTTTATTTGACCTCTGATCACCCCATTGACTTCTTTATTTGACCTCTGATCACCCCATTGACTTCTTTATTTGACCTCTGATCACCCCATTGACTTCTTTATTTGACCTCTGATCACCCCATTGACTTCTTTATTTGACCTCTGATCACCCCATTGACTTCTTTATTTGACCTCTGATCACCCCATTGACTTCTTTATTTGACCTCTGATCACCCAATTGACTTCTTTATTTGACCTCTGATCACCCCAATGACTTCTTTATTTGACCTCTGATCACCCCATTGACTTCTTTATTTGACCTCTGATCACCCCATTGACTTCTTTCAAATATAGCATGATAATATCTTACCTCAATGGTGTCATATTTAATATAAAAATGACTGGCAACTCGTCCTTGATCTGTGGAAGCAAAATATCCAGTTCTCTCATCAAATCTAACCATCCGTGCTTTGTCCAATTTTCTTCCAGCAGCTATGGATTACAAAAACTCTTATAAATCATGGAAAACTCAATTATGTACTTGGGTTAAAGATATTATTAAGTTAAATAATAACTGGAAGTATTGAGTTAAGGTAACAAGACTGGCTGACTGGTCATATCAACTTTCACTGATTTATAGATTTAAAATTTAAACCATAATTATATACTTAAATAAACCCACTGTAAAAAGTCCATTGCAAGTGATTTGTAATGAATATTATATTTGTTAACCTTCATAAAACCAATATCACATGTAATTTACATATTATAACAATAGACAAACAGACAGGCCAAACACAATACGCCCCCATTCTATCTACAGGGGCATAAAAAGGTAAAATAGGGATTTATTAAAACAATTAAAATGTATGTAATACATACCAACAATAAGTTCAGACCTATATTCAGTCAATGTTGGATCTGATTCGACACTTTTATACGGCACACCATATACCAAGGGATTACACGTAAGACGTACAAACAGGTAGGTGTAACTTAACCACTTCACTGCTTCTTCTACATTTGTCACAGTACCTAATGCAACCTAAAACAGAATGATTGATTGATTGAATGAACAAATGAATGATTAACTAAATAGCCATTTAAATTACATTGATTGTATCTAGCAAGTTCTTACAACTTATATTAACTACCGGTACTCTCGATGATGGCTTCCCAGATTCTGACCAATATTTGCGCTGAAAGAAGGGATTGTGAAGGCTCCCGTCAAATTCCGCCACTGACGGTATTCGAACCTTCAATCTCCTGGTTAGGAGTCCAACTTTCTACCCCTACACCACTGTTCCTCCCTTCTATTTTATTGATTACCGGTAAAAGGTCATTTGATTGAAAGACTTGTGATTGATTAAATGACTTGTTATAGATATCTTATTATATTTATCTTACCAAAATGTCAACTTGGTCTTTCACTTATACATATTCATATACAATAATATGTGCATAAATGCTTGTAAATAAACGTAATGAAATATATAACTACATCAGGCCTTGTGGTACATATAAATCTAAATATACAGTCAAACTTGTCAACAATGGCCACCATTGGGAAAGACAAAATATGGCCTTCATCAGACGTCATTTTGTTATAAAAAAAAATCAATGATGGTTTTAAAAAGAATGACCTTTACTCATAAGGTGGCCTTTAATAGGAGGTGGCAACTTACACAGGTTTGACAGTATTTTTTACATAGCTTACCTCAGCATTAAGATTATCTGTCATACTGTTGATAAACTGACTTTCTATAGGATTCTGTCGAGTCATTAACGACAAGTAATGTGAGAGTTTATCATGGGTAGTAATGATAGTTCCATGTCCGAATGTATCATACTGCGGTCGTCCAGCACGTCCAAATATCTGCATCACGTCTAATATACCAAGGTCCACAAACGATCCTTTTTTAGCATCGTATATCTGAGTGCCCTGCAAATGTTATACAATAATGTTAGCTTTCTGCAAGCAACAAAGCCAGGTCACAAAATACGCCCATCAAGGGGCATAACTCGGAAGTGCCTGTGCCAATTGGGCTGTTTATCTGTCTGGACTGAGATCTCATGGCTGTAAACATTTCCATGAAGTTTGGTCAGGATAAAACGGTTTGAATTAAAGAGCTGACACCATTGTGGATGCCACCCACCCACCTTGTATGTTCCCATATTATGACCTGTTCTTCAAACGGGCGTATAAAAATGGACGCTATCTATACATCAGACATCCAAAAATCATCATTGGAGCCATTGAGTATACAATGTAATGTGATATTCAATGGCAAAACAGTCAATAACTGTTTTATTTTATGAAAAGTCTTTGCTTTAAAAACTTTAAAGATAACATTCATATTGAGTTTTAATGCATTATAAGATGAACAGCAATGTATATTAATCACAAATGAAGAGGAATATATCATGAATAATGTTCCGGTTGATGAACCTTGACCTGATTCTATTTTTAGACTGGGAAATTCTGAAATTTCCCTTAAATATGGTATTACACCATTGCATATGATGTGATATTCTGATTCTATTTTTAGACTGGAAAGTTCAAAAATTTCCATAAAATTTGATATTACACCTTTGAATATGAGATATATGTGTCACTATCAGATATATGTGTCACTATGAATCAGGCTTTAACCCAATCAAAATGTGTTTATTTATAGATCATATAATAATGAAATAATAATGAATCTTATTTACCTTGATAACAACAGCATGAGCAGGAAGATTGACACCCCAGGCTAAGGTAGCGGTACACACTAAAACTTTGATATGTCCAGCAGCAAAATATTTCTCAACCAAGTTACGATCTTGACGTAACATACCGGCATGATGTATACTAAAGCCATCGACAAACAGTTCCTTCATCTGTTTATTTCGTGATTTAGATACCTGTAAAATACATGTACATACAACATTCAAACCAATCCTTTTATAGTCTAACACACAAGACCACATGTCAAAGGTACAGAGCAAAGAATAATATCACTATGACAATGTAAACAAGAGAGCCACATTGGCCCTTTATCGCTCACCTGAGAACAAAGGCCAATAATTAATGACCAGGTAATATAGTTTCCATCTCGTAAAACTCATTTTTACGTAGATTTTGAGATCAAAACCAACAATGAAGGTATAATACTGTTAAACAAGCTAAAAGGTAGCAAATTTTCTAATCCAAGGGCCAATAACTCTTGAAGTTGTGGTCCGATTCCACCCATAACTAAACTTGTCCAAATCCATAAGGTAATACACATTCATTGTAAATATGATTAGGATAGGTGAATAAATGAAGGCGCTAGAGTGTAAACAAGCTAAAATATAGCAAATTTTCAAAGTCAAGGGCCCATAACTCTTGAAGTTCTGCTCCGATTCCGCCCATAATCGAACTTGTCCAAGATCTATTGATTATACTCATTTACAGAAAATATTATTAGGATTGGTGAATAAATGAAGGTGCTAGAGTATTTAAACAAGCTAACATATAGCAAATTTTCTAAGTCAAGGGCCCATAACTCTTGAAGTTCTGGTCCAATTCCGCCCATAATCGAACTTGTCCAAGATCATTTGGTTATACACATTTACTGAAAATATGATTAGGATTGGTGAATAAATGAAGGCGCTAGAGTGTAAACAAGCTAAATATAGCAAATTTTGTAATTCAAGGGCCCATAACTCTAGAAGTTATTGTCCGATTTTGCCCATAATCGAACTTAGCCGAGACATTGCGGCCATATACATTGTGAGCAGGTTTAATCACGATTTGTTAAGAGCTGCGGTTGCTAGAGTGTAAACAAACTAATTATGGCCGGACGCCGGACTCCGGACATTCAACGATCGTAAAAGCTCTTCTGATGAATCAGGTGAGCTAAAAATCTCACTGTTAACTTAATTTTTATTCACTGCCAGTAAAAAAATTTCATAGATGATTTTCATGAATTTCTTTTGAAGTTTGCATAATATAATACACAAAATTATCCCAAGAAAAAAATGTTAAAGGACTATTTCAGTCAAACCTGTGAACAAAGGCCACTCTCAGGAAAAACAAAATGTGGCCTTTATTGGCAGGTAGCTTTTATTCAGAGGTCATTTTGTTTTAAACGAACAATGGTATTTTTTTAAAGAATGGCCTTTACTCACAGGTTGGCCATTTTTCAGAGTTGGCTGCTAACACAGGTTTGACTATATAGTATTAACATAGATACAACTAAGAAACAGTAATACAGGTGAGAAATTGGATATTTGATTGACAGATATTGATCAGGAAGTAACATGTGGCATCAAAGGGGTTTGTCACTAAAAAAAATCCTTAAAAAATGTGTTGGAAAATTCGAATTGTTGGAAGTTCTTTCCATTCTATATATGTACAGGTTACATGGATTTTTTTTTTCAGGATTTTTTTTCTCGTGACAAACCCCTTTGTGTGGTATAGCCACAAATCAGGTATAAAAACTTACACTTTTCAAAGCATCTCCATAAGAAGAACTCTGTTCTGGTAGAAACATCATGATGTCTCCGTTATTCTTGGCATGATCCCTAAGAACTGATGCCGTCCTGACTGTCTCGTTACGTGCATGAACAAACACCATCACCTGGTAGCCACGCTTTACTTGGTACAAGACTTTCTCATAGCACACTGAGTTAAAATCTTGTAACTGTTGTACACGGTTCAATGATTTTATACCTGCAAGAATAAATAGTATTACTAGAAATGAGTCAAAAGTTCATAAATACTCCGTTATGCAATGTGAAGACACATATAGTGTGTAACATTAATTATTGTAAAGTCAAACCTGTGTACAAAGGCCAACCATCAGAAAGACATAATGTTAGCAGCCACCCCCAAATAAAAGCCACCCAGTGAATAAAGCTTATTCCTTTAAAAAACGTCATTGATTATTTAGAACAAAATGACCTCCAAATAAAGGCCAACTGTAAATAAAGGCCACAATATGTCTTTCTCAAGGATGGTCTTTGTTCACAGGTTTTACTGTAGTTCATTATGATTATTGTCAATCTGTGAAAATTCAACACATGAAACTGTGCCCATTATTATGGGAGCTATTTGATGAGTAGCCTCTTATTTACCTATGAAAGTCATTCCTAGTGGTACTGGTCTAAATCGTCCATCAAAGAAGAACAGACCCAGGTAAGGATTCACGTGAAGAAACTTGGCGACATCAATATAGTTTGGTAATGTAGCAGATAAACCAATGATTCTTATCATGCTTTGTGAGGTCTCGACCTGTAATATAATCATGGAATTAAACATCATATTTAATTTGTTTGCCTACCTCTGACTTACCTCAGACTTCTGTGATAATAAGTGCTGGAGACAATTACAGGGGTGTCAGTAGAAGCAAATTGAAAATCCCTAAAAATTATACGCAGTCAACCACTTTTGCCAAAGAAGGGCCTTCAATCACATTGTTTCCATAGTAAGCTCAGTTGGTATCAAAGAAAATCCTTCACAACAGATTTAATTGACCATAACTTTGCCATTTCTTGAGTTATTTTCATCAAATAACTTTTATTTTGCTCAGAAACAGAGCTCTTTCAGATTTTGACACCCCTGCAACTACCATTCTTTATAATATAGTCAATTATTATATAGAGTTTTTTTTATCTACAGACAAAATTCATTACTCTGTAAATCAAACTAGCATAAAAATAAATATACTGAAAGTAAAACTGCTATTAAAACAACACACTGACAATCGCCCCAAAATGTAATACAGTCAGCAAATTTCTTCAAAAATTTATATAATGAAGTTCATTTATATCAAACAATTTTGCAAATTTCAATGGACTTCAATACAAAGAATTTTGACTGTATATAATAGAATTAATACACGCTAGATCTTATTAATTTTGTTAACAAAGACAAGCAAAATCATGAACGGAAAGCGGATACATTTGCTAATTAAGGTCCACTTTGTAATCTTACTATTTTCTACCAGTGAGAAGTTAAAACGAACCTGTCTAAGTGTTCTAGCCACCAGACTTTCAATGACAGCACCTCTATCATCATGTAACAAATGTACTTCATCTATGATCAGTAATTTAACTAACTGAGCTAAGGCTACATCACCGGTACTTTTACGAGTAACAACGTCCCACTTCTCAGGTGTCGTCACCATCATCTGTGTATATGTGAACAATTAAAATCAATTACAGAATGTTAACAACCAAATCGAGGGCTCAGCGCAACACTATCGTAATTTGTTCTTATTTCAATATGAGTTATGACACTGTTGCACCGAAGCCTCGAAATACCAAAAACAAGTACATTTATCTTGTAACCTTTTATATTATAAATGACCATAATTTTACCTAATGTAAGCTTGGAGAATAGTACTGTCTGAATTTAGACATTATATAAAAGACCATGATTACAAAATAAAAATGTCAGTATGAAGTATATACAAGGTACAGTTAAACCTGTGTTAGCAGCCACCTCCAAATAAAGGCCACCCTGTGAATAAATGCCATTCTTATGAAAACTGTCCTTGATCATTTAGAACATGATGACCACTGAATAACGGACAGAGATCAATAAAGGTCACATTTTATCTTTCCAAGGGTGGTCTTTGTTCACAAGTTTCACTGTACAATCATTTTACATTTTTAATTCTCAATTAAATTGAATGAAACATCAGTATCAATTGGATGTATTTATAGCTGTTAAATATAATTATTATCACATAAAACATAATAACATATAAAGCATCTTTTACCTGTGTCTTAAGTATTTCAGCTTTAGTTAAAGACATATCACCCGTCAGTTCTCTGACAGAGATACCAAGGGGTTCTAGTCGACTACCAAAATTACGAACCATCTCAGCAGCTAGAGCTTTCATAGGTGCCACATATATAATCTGAAAATAAGCATACACTTTCAAATTATTGACATACATGCTACTTAAACCGGTAAGGCCATTTTAGAAGTATTTTGTTTGCAATAACGCTACCTATTCACCAAAAAGCCGCTACCAAACTTTTGAGGGGGGGGGGGGGGGTGCTTCTGTGGAAGAGTTTTCTTTTTCTATAGAAAAACATTCTGACATACATTTGGAGTTTAATTTAGAATAAATTGTAAAAAAATCAAGATTTCCTACGTATATCTACCTATGAACTGAAAATCTCTGGGTATGGTTATCGCAAACAATTCATTTTCAAGGACAGCCTAACTTACGTATTTTAGAATCTTGCAAGAATAGAAAATTTACATTTATAGTATATCATCAATTAATAAACAAAACTAGTGTTTCTACAGTGTTATGTTATGTTAAAGTAAATATATATCTTTATTTTTTTTATTTCTTACCAGACAGTTTCCCATTTTTCCCATGTCGCATATTTACCAAATGTATACATCAAGGTTTTTTTTCTAAAGAAAGTGACACTGATAGCCAGTGTTAGGGCTGTGGATCGTTGGGTAGGTGGCAATCAGATCCAATCCACGATTCAACACTTACGATCCACAATTCGAATCACGAATCTTTTGTTATCAAGTAACCCATCAAAAACTTCATAACTGCAGTCCTTAAGACAGCTATTTTTTTAGGAAGAATGAAGTAAATCAACATAAATTGTTATATGGCTTAAATTTGTATGTACTCCCTTCCAGTTAATTGGTTTACCAGCATCATTATCTAAAGAACTAATTGGACATCTTGGCAAACAAAGTTGTCAATATTTTTGAGACAATATTTATTCAGAGAAAAGGATTTTTTAAGAACAAAGAATACACTTTTAATTTTAATACTCGATTTTTCAATTTGATTTTTGAATGCCCGAGTACTCGGATGCTCGCCACAGCCCTAGTCAGTGTCTTTCCCTCAGAAATAAAGCCACCATGTTTTTAAAAAAAAAAATCTAAAATCTTAATATTATGAATATTTTCCAAATTTGATTCCATGTAATTTTTTCCCCTTTACCAGCATCTTCTCCTTTTCCTAAAAACAACAAAAAGTTAATTAATGAGAGAAGAAACAATATACAAGTATTATACATTATACAAAATGAAGCGTACCTTGAACTCATCTTTCTTTATCACACCCTGAGATATATGTTGTTTGATTTCATGCAGAATTGTCAACATAGCAATGTTTGTTTTACCCGCTCCTGTCGGGGCACATATCAACAAATTCTCATTGGTTCTGAAAGCAGTATCGAACACCACTGACTGTATACGATTCAATGTCTTTGTGCCTCGGAATGCGGTCTGTGCAATCTGTAATAGAACAAAAAGCTGTGTTATAATAAATAAACGTATGTACCCCCGATGGAAACTTGACTTAATCATTTACAGTCAAACCTGTGTTAGCAGCCATCTCTAAATATTGGCCATCCTGTGAATAAAAAACATCTTTAAACAAGAGGGCCACATTGGCCCTTTATCGCTCACCTGAGAACAAAGGCCAATAATCAATGACCAGGTAATATAGTTTCCATCTCGTAAAACTCATTTTTACGTAGATTTTGAGATCAAAACCAACAATGAAGGTATAATACTGTTAAACAAGCTAAAAGGTAGCAAATTTTCTAATCCAAGGGCCCATAACTCTTGAAGTTCTGGTCCGATTCCACCCATAACTTAATTTGTCCAAAACCATAAGGTCATACACATTCATTGTAAATATGATTAGGATCGGTGAATAAATGAAGGCGCTACAGTGTAAACAAGCTAAAATATAGCAAATTTGCTATGTCAAGGGCCCATAACTCTTGAAGATGTGGTCCGATTCCGTCCATAATCAAACTTGTCCAAGATCTTTTAATTATACACATTTACAGAAAATATTATTAGGATCGGTGAATAAATGAATGCGCTAGAGTGTAAACAAACTCAAATATAGTAAATTTTCTAAGTCTAGGGCACATAACTCTTGAAGTTCTTGTCCGATATTGCCCATAATCGAACTTGTTCAAGATCTTTTGGTTATACACATTTACTGAAAATATGATCAGGATTGGTGAATAAATGAAGGCGCTGGAGTGTGAACAAGCTAAATATAGCAAATTTTGTAATTCAAGGGCCCATAACTCTAGAAGTTATTATCAGATTTTGCCCATAATCGAACTTAGCCGAGACATTGTGGCCATATACATTGTGTGCAAGTTTAATCAAGATTCGTAAAGAGTTGCGGTTGCTAGAGTGTAAACAAACTAATTGTGGACGGATGACGGACAACGGACATTCACCGATCCTAAAAGCTCACCTGGTGAGCTAAAAACTAAAAATTGATTATTTAGAACAAAATTATCTCTGAATAAAGGCCACCTGTCAATAAAGGCCATAACATGTCTTTCCCAAGGGGGGCCTTTGTTTACAGGTTTGACTGTACAGATGGATCCACAGACAAGGTAAACACTATATGCCCCGCAGTATGGCATAAAAAAATTATTAGAAAATACAGAATCCACTAAAGCCATCATGGCAAAGTGTGTCGAAGATCTAGAGGCTAGAGTGAGCCCTTCACATTCCAGGAAGAAGGAGAGAAGACTTTAACTCATCGGTTTGTCCCTTACTAGAAATAAAAGCCAGAAGGCTTTCTTGAAAATAAAGTTAGTTAGTAGTCACTCAGGTAGGCAATTATATTAACATTGCATGTCTGTAACAAAAACTTTAAGCTAAAATCAAGAACAAATAATTTTTTGTTCAATTCAGTAAATAAAGTTTTGGGTGAAGTGAATCTTTTAACAAGTCACATAACTACTAGTCAACAACAGTATAACCTCTGAAAACCTGACCCCTTCCAGGCTGGGTCAAAAGTCTGGTTAGATGAGAATTCCTATTTTCTGAGAAACTTCTGATCCGAAATCTATCCATATTTATGAATTACTGTAAGAGTATTTAACCAAGCAAAAATATGCTTAACTCTGTGTAACAATTCAACAACCCTTCTATGCTTATTATTTAAAAAAGTGCAATAAATATAACACATTTATGCAGCGAAGGCAGACAATGATAGAAAAAAAACCATCTCAACAATACTCAATATCTGGGAAGAATGTCAGTCAGGTTTAACTACCAAATTATCAAACACACTAGGCAAATAGATCCCTTATTGATAAAGCTATCAAGGATTTTAACTTTGAGATTTCTTTTTATTGATATCTATTTGATTTACCCAAAACAAGACATTCAGTATTTGAGTTTTAATCATTAAATTAGATTACCAGTTTATCTCAACAAGATTTGATTTCCGGTCTCGCAGAATTAATCTGTATAAACAATTAATTCTTTTATTAGAAAATTGAATTTCGCAGATTGAAAACTGAAGGAAAGTTCCAAGAAAAGTAAACAAAACAGCAAAAAATGAATTTTATGCATCTAGGCTCAAGATTAAGTTAATTAATGAAATAATGATGGCACCATTATTTTCCACTCCCGATAATGACGCTAATTATGACAGGTGGTTATTTCTTAAACACTAATTAAGTCTGCTGATAATAAACAAACAGCAACCACAACATTAATAACTCTAATACAATTTAAACGCACAACCTACCTCGTCTAACTGATCTATAGATACTCTCTTATTGCCGACATCAGTGGGAGCGGCATCACTAGGCGGGAGATGTACTTCCTCGTAAATTTTGTTTGTGGTTCTTGACACATTATCTGGAAGGTGCATCTGTGAATAATCAATAATGGTGTAAGTTTAGATTAGCTCCATTAAAACAAATCCAAAAGGAAAAAAGTAGGATTGTCAATGTCAAAATTTGCCAGTTTCCATTTGTTGTTTTAAATCCTATGTTTCAAACATTAAGAGAGAAATTAAAGAATAGAATCAAAGTACTGAAAGTACTCATGGAAACTAAACTTACATAGATTTGCACAGCAACATACAATGGAAACTCGTTTAACAATTGCATGGCAGATATAGAAAAAACGTTGAGATATGGTCCGCGTCAAAATTCATGCATGTTGAGCGAGTGATAGCTATGGAAAGCTGAACTATCATTCAGTGTCTAGTGAATGACAGTCTATACATATGCTACTTTACAAACATTCAGTTTCTAGTGAATGACAGTCTATACATATGCTACTTTACAAACATTCAGTTTCTAGTGAATGACAGTCTATACATATGCTACTTTACAAACATTCAGTTTCTAGTGAATGACAGTCTATACATATGCTACTTTACAAACATTCAGTTTCTAGTGAATGACAGTCTATACATATGCTACTTTACAAACATTCAGTGTCTAGTGAATGACAGTCTATACATATGCTACTTTACAAACATTCAGTTTCTAGTGAATGACAGTCTATACATATGCTACTTTACAAACATTCAGTTTCTAGTGAATGACAGTCTATACATATGCTACTTTACAAACATTCAGTTTCTAGTGAATGACAGTCTATACATATGCTACTTTACAAACATTCAGTTTCTAGTGAATGACAGTCTATACATATGCTACTTTACAAACATTCAGTGTCTAGTGAATGACAGTCTATACATATGCTACTTTACAAACATTCAGTGTCTAGTGAATGACAGTCTATACATATGCTACTTTACAAACATTCAGTTTCTAGTGAATGACAGTCTATACATATGCTACTTTACAAACTCATCAAGATTCAGGAAATTAATCCTGGATTTGAGATTGCAAGTACAAAAGAGAATGGCCTAAATTAGCATCTATACATTTTTAAAGGTGCATGCCTTTTACTCCACCAATATAGGCATTATACATTTTTAAAGGTGCATGCCTTTTACTCTACAATATAGGCAATATTTATTTTTAAAGGTGCATACCTTTTACTCCACCAATATAGGCAATATATATTTTTAAAGGTGCATACCTTTTACTCCACCAATATAGGCATTATACATTTTTAAAGGTGCATACCTTTTACTCCACCATATAAGCACTATACATTTTTAAAGGTGCATACCTTTTACTCCACCAATATAGGCAATATATATTTTTAAAGGTGCATACCTTTTACTCCACCAATATAGGCATTATACATTTTTAAAGGTGCATGCCTTTTACTCCACCAATATAGGCATTATACATTTTTAAAGGTGCATACCTTTTACTCCACCAATATAGGCAATATATATTTTTAAAGGTGCATACCTTTTACTCCACCAATATAGGCATTATACATTTTTAAAGGTGCATGCCTTTTACTCCACCAATATAGGCATTATACATTTTTAAAGGTGCATACCTTTTACTCCACCAATATAAGCATTATACATTTTTAAAGGTGCATACCTTTTACTCCACCAATATAAGCATTATACATTTTTAAAGGTGCATGCCTTTTACTCCACTAATATAAGCATTATACATTTTTAAAGGTGCATACCTTTTACTCCACCAATATAAGCATTATACATTTTTAAAGGTGCATGCCTTTACTTTACCTTTATAAGCACTATATATCTTCAAGGTGGATGCCTTTATACCATCTATATGAACTCATGCATACCTTTACTCCACCTATATAAGCTGAGGACAGTCTAGCCTCCTCCATTTTATCAAACACACCAGGATAACGCTCACGTGTTGGGATAGAAGATTTACCAGAAAACAATGGTGTACTCATAGCAGATTGTAAGGCTGCTTCTCTGAAAAGTGAAAACAGGAACAAAATCAAATGAGTTCACACATAGGGACACATGCAACATATCCTTGGTCTTTCAATTACTACCCAATACAATCAATTACACTCAGTTTTATTTATTTATTTAGCTATTGTTTAACGGCCCATGCGACAGCTAGGGTGATTACAGAGTCACTCCAGAGAGAGGGTAGAGGTAAGGGGAGACACAGAAGAACAGGGTATTTATATCCATACTTTATTGTCCCGAGTGTAAAGCACCAATTCCCTGCTCACCTGTATCCTGTGATTTACTTCACACAGTATTTAGCTGGGTATAGTTGGGAGGGTGGAATTGAAGAAGCGTTGCTGAAATACTGAAAGGTGGCACCGAGATTCGAATCAACGACCTTTCATTTAGGGTGTTACCACTCGACCATTGATTTCCCCACTCTTACAGTTGATCATGACAATACAGTTTCTTACAGTCTTACTTACGTAATTTCTGTATCAGTTCAAAACAAATTCAAATTGTATGTTCCTACAACTCAGTGTACAAACTGATTATGTCTGGGGAAGTTATTGATAAATTAACTATGACCACTACCTTACCTGTGAGCACTCATTTCTGCAGGATTAAAACCTCGATCATCGGAATCATCAGTATCTGCGTGCCTGTCATATTTCTTCTCTTCTTTTCTTAACTGCTTCAGCATGGCTTTCTCCTTTTCAGACTGAAAATAAAATTGGAATCAATAATAGCCTCTGATCTAAATCTTTATAATTTAGATGGAAAAGATGGATTTAACTTTTATACAGAACAAGTCAGACACTGTCAGAATGATTTTGTCAGCTACTGAATATTCTATTCAGGAGATATGTGGTTATCCTGTAATACTGTAGGGGTTCGAAACAAAACAGAGCTTTCAGTGCTTTGACTTATCAATTATGGCAATGTTCCTTTTTCATTATCTTATGGTTCATTATTCAACTTCATACAGAAGATTAATTCAAGACTGTACTTTTCTGGGGCTTTAAACTTTCCAACAACACCCTAAGGGCATTTGGCAATTTTTCCAACATTAAGGATGATAGAAGTTAAGTTGAGTGAGGTATGAAATGAAACCCATTGTAATTAATTCAATTACATCCAGGCATTAATGTTATAAAACTTGAGAACAGTCTCCAAGCTCAAATCTCAATTCTGTCCTCAAAGTATTATGGTTGAAGAGACAGAGCTGATTAATATTTAAATACATGTTCAGATAGATCAATTATGCTGTCAGACCTAATGTATCAATAACATTATTAATGTCTGATTATTGTACGGCGACGGAAGTCGCCGTACACTATGGAACGCTTATTTTTAAGTGGCAATGCAAAATCGCAACTTCTTGCACCGAGGCAGATTACTGACAGTGCCCGAAATATCCGCAATGGTCATCACGTGATATAAACAAAACAGAAATAGAGCGAGGTCACGTGTTACTCACACCAACTAGTGTTAGCTTGATGACGCAGTCGCTATTTATAGTCTAAGAATGGAGCGAGCTTGATAAACAACGACGGGAATGAATCTGCCCATCTGTCAATAAACGAACCGAATCCAATCCTACTATAGTAAACAAACATGGCGTTGAATTTAGTACACTATCAAGCATTGTGTTATATTACTGAGGATGAAGCAAAACTACTTTTTAAGTGGTGTTCATGTGTACATACAGACTGTGTATAATTCAAGTTGTTAATCGGACTCGCTAATAGTCTCAATGATCACGTGACAGCGTGAATACTAGTAGCTGTTTCATATCGTTGTCATCTCGTCAATGTCAATCACCTATAAATTACTAGAAACGTGTCAATATTTCAATAAAAGTGGTTTCAGTTGACTGAGAATTTGACTCTGCCTGGTGCGCTACAACGAGAACTAGTTTAGTATTTATATGGGCACTGTGACGACAGGGTTTGACATTAAGGTAGGTCCGAACGACAATCAATAGCTTACTGGTCCAGTCTAGTGCATCTTGCTATTTGGTAGCCCGAATGGTCGTGCTCTTGAAAATGCCGCCGAAACTCTTTATATCAAAGGACTTAGGAAAAATTGTTCGATCTAAATGAACTTCGATGTATAAATTATTAGAGAAATTCGCTGTGTTTATTACATTTTGGAGCGATCGTCAGTGTGTAGTAATAATCATTTAATCATGTTATAAGATACGGAACACGGTATTTATACGTTTCGATGTATTTATTTTAGCAACATGTCGCAAATAAACAAAACATTATTAACATATTCACACCGACTAATTTTATAATCGCGAGTGTGGACACTGACTTGTTTACGCAATTGTCATTAATTAAATATCGATTTCGGAGCTCAATACAAAAAATGTCCGATCAGGTGAGAAATGATGACTTAATTGGTTTGACATACACGGTCACTTTATGGTTCGATATAGATGGTCACTTTACAGTTGAAAATCTATGTTTGGGACCGTTATACCAGGTTTTTACGACAACATACCCTCAGACAACGGAGTATATTATTTTTGGAGACTTTATTTAAATATTTTAAATGCATTCCAGCAGATATTGCAACGTCTGATACATCGAGGTGATAGTTTCCCCTGATTTTAATTTTAGGGTGGAAACAGGGACTACATATAGAGTACCTCGTGAACTGTAGAACCATATGACCAGATTCATGAGATTCATGAAACATCAACGGCTTGTATTTTTGATGGGTAGATGATTACTTTAGTTTCGAGATCAGTTAAGTCAAAATAACAAATTCGTTTGATCTGAAACTTCGCACATCCTGATAAAAAATGTTACATAGGCCACATTCTAGTATTGAATTGCCGGATGCGATTTTGCGCCGTACAAACATTTAACTTGTAATTAACTTAAAAACTGTAAAAGACAAGATATGAGATTTTAGCACTAAGATGGAATTATCTCCCTCAACACTAATATGGAGTTATCTCCCTCAACACTAATATGAAGTTATCTCCCTTAACACTAATATGGAGTTATCTCCCTTAACACTAATATGGAGTTATCTCCCTCAACACTAATATGGAGTTATCTCCCTTAACACTAATATGGAGTTATCTCCCTTAACACTAATATGAAGTTATCTCCCTCAACACTAATATGGAGTTATCTCCCTTAACACTAATATGAAGTTATCTCCCTTAACACTAATATGAAGTTATCTCCCTCAACACTAATATGAAGTTATCTCCCTCAACACTAATATGAAGTTATCTCCCTTAACACTAATATGGAGTTATCTCCCTCAACACTAATATGGAGTTATCTCCCTTAACACTAATATGGAGTTATCTCCCTCAACACTAATATGGAGTTATCTCCCTTAACACTAATATGGAGTTATCTCCCTTAACACTAATATGGAGTTATCTCCCTCAACACTAATATGGAGTTATCTCCCTTAACACTAATATGGAGTTATCTCCCTTAACACTAATATGGAGTTATCTCCCTTAACACTAATATGGAGTTATCTCCCTCAACACTAATATGGAGTTATCTCCCTCAACACTAATATGGAGTTATCTCCCTTAACACTAATATGGAGTTATCTCCCTTAACACTAATATGGAGTTATCTCCCTTAACACTAATATGGAGTTATCTCCCTTAACACTAATATGGAGTTATCTCCCTTAACACTAATATGGAGTTATCTCCCTTAACACTAATATGGAGTTATCTCCCTCAACACTAATATGGAGTTATCTCCCTCAACACTAATATGGAGTTATCTCCCTTAACACTAATATGGAGTTATCTCCCTTAACACTAATATGGAGTTATCTCCCTTAACACTAATATGGAGTTATCTCCCTCAACACTAATATGGAGTTATCTCCCTCAACACTAATATGGAGTTATCTCCCTCAACACTAATATGGAGTTATCTCCCTCAACACTAATATGGAGTTATCTCCCTCAACACTAATATGGAGTTATCTCCCTTAACACTAATATGGAGTTATCTCCCTTAACACTAATATGGAGTTATCTCCCTCAACACTAATATGGAGTTATCTCCCTTAACACTAATATGGAGTTATCTCCCTTAACACTAATATGGAGTTATCTCCCTCAACACTAATATGGAGTTATCTCCCTCAACACTAATATGAAGTTATCTCCCTTAACACTAATATGAAGTTATCTCCCTTAACACTAATATGGAGTTATCTCCCTCAACACTAATATGGAGTTATCTCCCTTAACACTAATATGGACTTATCTCCCTCAACACTAATATGAAGTTATCTCCCTCAACACTAATATGGAGTTATCTCCCTTAACACTAATATGGAGTTATCTCCCTCAACACTAATATGGAGTTATCTCCCTTAACACTAATATGGACTTATCTCCCTTAACACTAATATGAAGTTATCTCCCTCAACACTAATATGGAGTTATCTCCCTCAACACTAATATGGAGTTATCTCCCTTAACACTAATATGGAGTTATCTCCCTTAACACTAATATGGAGTTATCTCCCTCAACACTAATATGGAGTTATCTCCCTTAACACTAATATGGAGTTATCTCCCTCAACACTAATATGGAGTTATCTCCCTTAACACTAATATGGAGTTATCTCCCTTAACACTAATATGGAGTTATCTCCCTCAACACTAATATGGAGTTATCTCCCTTAACACTAATATGGAGTTATCTCCCTTAACACTAATATGGAGTTATCTCCCTTAACACTAATATGGAGTTATCTCCCTCAACACTAATATGGAGTTATCTCCCTTAACACTAATATGGAGTTATCTCCCTCAACACTAATATGGAGTTATCTCCCTTAACACTAATATGGAGTTATCTCCCTCAACACTAATATGGAGTTATCTCCCTTAACACTAATATGGAGTTATCTCCCTTAACACTAATATGGAGTTATCTCCCTTAACACTAATATGGAGTTATCTCCCTCAACACTAATATGGAGTTATCTCCCTCAACACATATATGGAGTTATCTCCCTTACAACTCTTGTACTACACTTTCATTATTTCTGTTATATCAGCATTATATCATCTACCAAAGGAAAGTGAATTTCTACATGTTTTATACTTTTATAATCGTTTAGTACATGCAGATATTTTTATCCAGGGCACATATTTTGATCAATCTTAGTTTATTGTCCCAACATGACTGTGTTTTAACTTTTTTTAACCATTTGTGTAAAAAAAATTTTTTTTTAATTCTCATAATAAACAAGATGTGTTTCAAAAACACAATGCCCCCTCTGGGTGCCCTTTAACTTGAAAATGCACAAAATGAACAAAGGGCCATAATTCTGTAAAAAATGAAGGAGTAGTATCCTAAAATAAATGTTGGATTTTTTTTAAACACAATGACCCCATGACCTTGACCTTTGACCTACTGACCTGAAAATGCACAGGTCCTGTAGAGGTTGTCATGAGGAACCTACATAATTATGAAGTTTGATGAATGTAGGTGCAAGCGTTTTGATCTTATAGACAAGGTTAAAGTTTGGTACAAACAGACAGACTAACAGAGAGACCAAACACAATATGCCCCTGATCTATCGATACGGGGGCATAATAAAAAGATTAATGTAATAAGAGGCTAAGCAGAGCTTTTAAACTGGAGTATGATACATTTTATTTGTTTGTTTGTTTCAGTAAGTTAAACCCCATTTTACAACAATGTATTTCAGTTTTAAATGGCGGTCAGTTCACCTTTAGCAGTTTTCCAGGACTGTGTTCTAACCAGTACTTATATTTTGCCATAAAACTCATATTTACATTACTGTTAATTTTATACTTTAATAGTTAAGCAGAATACATATAAACATGCAGCATGGGAAATACATACAGTAAAACCTCTCCAGAGTGGCACTCTGTATAGCAACAACCTCTCTATAACAACACCTTCAAAATTTCCCTTAACTGATATTTACTTTAAATTAAACCTCTGTAGAGCAACAACCTCTAAACAACGACCAATATTTGCAGCTCCCACAGGGTGTTGCTCTACAGAGGTTGTACTGTATATGTATAAATGAAAGTGATTTTTGTGCGGCCGAATATTCCACACAAATAAATGCCCTCTACTGAATAATATTCTGAGAAAGCTTAATATAAATATGAAGCTAGAAAAAACTGAGGTCATATGTTTGGTTACTTGACAAAAAGAATTACGGTCGGTAAGACACAAACCTTTCTTTTCATTTTTTATTCTAAATACCTATTGTGAAAATTAAGGTAAGACCCATTTTGCAGTGAAAAAGAAATTAAGGATTGGCACCAAAAACAAAAAAGGCAAGTTGGGTAAAATTAACCCATTTTTCTGGCATTATTGCAAAACAGTATTGAAGTCTCAAATTAACCCAGCATGATACTTAGTCTATTTAGAAGTATATGTACCGCCAGAGGGCAGAAAAATAACTTTAAGTGCATAGTACTAAGTAACATCTGAGAGTAAGATAATAATCTCATCTTTGATACAACAAGATCTGTAGTACAAACTTATCTACTGCATATAAAAAAGAAAAAAAAACAGCTTGGAGGCAAAAATGAGTGCTTATGGATAATTTTTTACTATGCTTACGGATCAGTGAAAAATATGAACAGTACAAAATAATTAGCTAGGTACAGTATTATAACACTAAATTGATATATCATTTTTGAAAGGCTTTTTTCTAAGTGTTTATAGTAATTAAAGGGGCATGCCCAGGAACTGCTGTGTCTTTTTTTTCGTACACCAAAAATGCGTTTGTCACTTGTAAAACCAATTATTACCGAAAAGTCAAAGAAGAATGTCAAAAATGACCCTATAACACGCACGTCGGTATTTGTATGTCGGTTTGAATAAAAGGCTTACAGCCTTTTATTGACAACAACGATATTTCCGATAAGTCTGAGAGTTTAACTGAGCATGTGCGCTGCCTTTCAAGTGAACATAACATGAGAAATACTTACCATTTCAGTTTGCTGACATTTTTTCCGCTATATTTTCGGTTTTGACAGAGACCGAAAGGGTCGAGTTGTGAAAATGACGAATAATTTCTGAGACCGAAATCGGTAGGTTTTGTAAATCTTGAAATGTGTATTTTGAGTAAACTAGCGGGATGTTTTGTAAATATTGTTCAGGGTTTTCATTAATTGATTTAGGCATTAAAATGATACCAATTTGATTGTTATTTGAGACGTTTCAGTTCCAGGGCATGCCCCTTTAAAGTAATTTGCATTATAGATAAATCCTTCAGCAATCGGAAACTTTTATTTATATCAACAGATACAGTATGCATGTGCTAATATCCTTTCCACAAAATCCATCCAGAAATAGTTGAGCCAAAAGCAATTTAAACGAACTGTAATCTTCTTCATATAAACACAATTTTTAAAATCTTTACCAATTAGTTCTCAATCTAGGATTAATGAATATAAATATTACATGATACATCTATGACTACTTTAATAAACATTTAAGGAGTTCTAGGTGTCTAATTTCAGGGAAACATTAGTACGACCAAAGTTAATTGGTCGTTAATTTTAAGAAAAGCTTTTGGAAAATATGGGGTCAAATTTGTTTAAGTGCGCAAACCAGCACTTTTTCAAGGATGGGCACGTAATGTTTTATAGTAAATGATCACATCACATAGATTTAAACATGATGGACAGTCAAAATTATATCCTGTCAAATGGACAGTCTCACAGCATAACATATATAATTTATATACCTGCACAGTTATATATACAGTCAATCCTGTGCTAAGCAGCCAGTCAAGGGAAATGACCAATATGGATGCTAAAGACAGGTGACCACTTAACACAGATAGTGTCCCGAAACATTTTTGTATCTGTGTTAAAAAAGGTCAGAAACCACTAAGAACCATCAATAGCAATGCATTAAACTGTATACTTTCTCGTAAATAGTATATCTACTCACTTTGCATTCTGTTTAGTTTAAATTTCCATTTGATTCATATTCCTCCAAGTTTATACAAGTATGCCTCGGTGTGTGATTCATATTTTTAAAACAGTCATGGATTATCGAGTTTTGATGGTTTCCCAGGATAAAACGTCAGATCACACTTCACGCTAAGGATAATTTTATAATCCGGGCAATATTTTACAGTCTCGGACAATTCCTAGATTGTAAGAAAATTTTTTTGGGCTGTCGAAGATTTCAATTAACAATTTCCGTTGAATCAATCAACAAGTTTAGACTTGTTTACACAAAGTTATTATGGCCACAGGCCATGTAGAAAAAGGTGTGAAGTGGCAGTTAATTGGGGCCAGAAAATGGATAAAGGCGTGAAAAAGTGACCACTGACCGCCTGAACCAGGTGACTGTTCAATGCATTAATTAAAAGAGGAAAATTTGTTGAGAGGAGTTCAAAATGACCGTTAATGACAGGTGACTGCTTATGCCAGGTGACTGTTAGCACAGGTTTGACTTTATTCCTGTATAGTTTTTTTACAAACATGTATAGTTTTATTTTGGTGATCATTTAGATGGGTTTAACACTGTTTTTTTTTCAATAATTGTTTAGTATATATATGGCAGCAGACTTACCTAATCAGTTTTCCTGGACGGTACTCTAACCAGTACTAACTTACCCTGGACGGTACTCTAACCAGTACTAACTTACCCTGGACGGTACTCTAACCAGTACTCTAACCAGTACTAACTTACCCAGGACGGTACTCTAACCAGTACTAACTTACCCTGGACGGTACTCTAACCAGTACTAACTTACCCTGGATGGTACTCTAACCAGTACTAACTTACCCTGGACGGTACTCTAACCAGTACTAACTTACCCTGGACGGTACTCTAACCAGTACTAACTTACCCTGGACTGTATTCTAACCAGTACTAACTTACCCTGGACGGTACTCTAACCAGTACTAACTTACCCTGGACGGTACTCTAACCAGTACTAACTTACCCTGGACGGTACTCTAACCAGTACTAACTTACCCTGGACGGTACTCTAACCAGTACTAACTTACCCTGGACGGTACTCTAACCCTAACTTACCCTGGACTGTATTCTAACCAGTACTAACTTACCCTGGACGGTACTCTAACCAGTACTAACTTACTCCTGGACGGTACTCTAACCAGTACTAACTTACCCTGGACTGTATTCTAACCAGTACTAACTTACCCTGGACTGTATTCTAACCAGTACTAACTTACTCCTGGACAGTACTCTAACCAGTACTAACTTACCCTGGACGGTACTCTAACCAGTACTAACTTACCCTGGACTGAATTCTAACCAGTACTAACTTACCCTGGACTGTATTCTAACCAGTACAAACTTACCCTGGACTGTATTCTAACCAGTACTAACTTACCCTGGACTGTATTCTAACCAGTACTAACTTACTCCTGGACGGTACTCTAACCAGTACTAACTTACCCTGGACGGTACTCTAACCAGTACTAACTTACCCTGGACTGTATTCTTACCAGTACTAACTTACTCCTGGATGGTACTCTAACCAGTACTAACTTACCCTGTACGGTACTCTAACCAGTACTAACTTACCCTGGACTGAATTCTAACCAGTACTAACTTACCCAGGACTGAATTCTAACCAGTACTAACTTACCCAGGACTGAATTCTAACCAGTACTAACTTACCCTGGACTGTATTCTAACCAGTACTAACTTACCCAGGACTGAATTCTAACCAGTACTAACTTACCCTGGACTGTATTCTTACCAGTACTAACTTACTCCTGGACTGTATTCTAACCAGTACTAACTTACCCTGGACGGTACTCTAACCAATACTAACTTACCCTGGACTGAATTCTAACCAGTACTAACTTACCCAGGACTGAATTCTAACCAGTACTAACTTACCCAGGACTGTATTCTAACCAGTACTAACTTACCCAGGACTGTATTCTAACCAGTACTAACTTACTCCTGGACTGTATTCTAACCAGTACTAACTTACTCCTGGACTGTATTCTAACCAGTACTAACTTACCCAGGACTGAATTCTAACCAGTACTAACTTACCCAGGACTGTATTCTAACCAGTACTAACTTACCCAGGACTGAATTCTAACCAGTACTAACTTACCCTGGACTGAATTCTAACCAGTACTAACTTACCCAGGACTGAATTCTAACCAGTACTAACTTACCCTGGACTGTATTCTAACCAGTACTAACTTACCCAGGACTGTATTCTAACCAGTACTAACTTACCCAGGACTGAATTCTAACCAGTACTAACTTACCCAGGACTGTATTCTAACCAGTACTAACTTACTCCTGGACTGTATTCTAACCAGTACTAACTTACCCAGGACTGAATTCTAACCAGTACTAACTTACCCAGGACTGTATTCTAACCAGTACTAACTTACCCTGGACTGTATTCTAACCAGTACTAACTTACCCTGGGCTGTATTCTAACCAGTACTAACTTACCCTGGACTGTATTCTAACCAGTACTAACTTACCTAGGACTGAATTCTAACCAGTACTAACTTACTCCTGGACTGAATTCTAACCAGTACTAACTTACCCAGGACTGTATTCTAACCAGTACTAACTTACCCTGGACTGTATTCTAACCAGTACTAACTTACCCTGGGCTGTATTCTAACCAGTACTAACTTACTCCTGGACTGTATTCTAACCAGTACTAACTTACCCAGGACTGTATTCTAACCAGTACTAACTTACCCAGGACTGAATTCTAACCAGTACTAACTTACCCAGGACTGTATTCTAACCAGTACTAACTTACTCCTGGACTGTATTCTAACCAGTACTAACTTACCCAGGACTGAATTCTAACCAGTACTAACTTACCCAGGACTGTATTCTAACCAGTACTAACTTACTCCTGGACTGTATTCTAACCAGTACTAACTTACCCTGGACTGTATTCTAACCAGTACTAACTTACCCTGGGCTGTATTCTAACCAGTACTAACTTACTCCTGGACTGTATTCTAACCAGTACTAACTTACCCAGGACTGTATTCTAACCAGTACTAACTTACCCAGGACTGAATTCTAACCAGTACTAACTTACCCAGGACTGTATTCTAACCAGTACTAACTTACTCCTGGACTGTATTCTAACCAGTACTAACTTACCCAGGACTGAATTCTAACCAGTACTAACTTACCCAGGACTGTATTCTAACCAGTACTAACTTACTCCTGGACTGTATTCTAACCAGTACTAACTTACCCAGGACTGAATTCTAACCAGTACTAACTTACCCAGGACTGAATTCTAACCAGTACTAACTTACCCTCCCACAAGGAGCCAGCAACTTCTCCACATGTGGAGGAAAATCTAAATTTGTGTCAAATTTTCATGGAAGGGTATAATGACCTGTAACAACTTGGAATCGAACCCAGACTGATGGGTAACAAATCTAGCAGACTAACCATAGGACTACAGCCATGGCCCCTATATAGTTGTATATGTCTTTATAGTATTACATACATGTGTGATTGTAGATACTTGTATAGTTTTATATACCTGTATAGTAACTTGGCATCCATAGCCAGGTCGACTAGCACCTTCTAACTTTGGTCCTGAAAATGAATATGAATGAATTATAACTGCCATTATTACCATTCATTTGATGAATCATGATTGCTGGTTACAATAATTAAATCAATATTGACTAAGGCTCTTTTTCTGATGGTCAGTGGAAAAAGCAGTAATCATATTTTACTCCATTTACCAACAGTCTCTGAGTTATGTATGGTAGTTAAATCACAACCATGATTTGTAGACAACTAAATCAGTAAATACCTCTTCAATTAAAACAGATGACAACTGCCAAGTTTGAGGAATAGAACAAAATATTATATGAGAGAGAGCAAATATTTAAGGCCAGTTATAGATGATACACAACAATTAAAATAAATACTTTGGTGTTCAGAAACGTAATCCAAACTTTTCACAGTGGGGAGATAGGCAGGCATTTTTTAAACATAATCGTGCTTGTATTAAAAAAACGAAAATCTGGAATAAAGAACAAAAAAATGTTGGTTGGCAGATTTTTTTCATAATTTGGTCACTTAAGACCTAACAAACAATTCCAAAGAGTGGACTTTTCAGTGAAATTGTCAAAGTCACATGACTGATGCTGAACCAATGACCTTAAGTTACTGATCACTGCATATTGCTATTTTCTATCACAGCATCATGTGCAATATTATGTCTGATGTTATTGTGCTGATGTGTTTCATTACTGAATACTGTTTTTCTTTATGTATAATAAGACATCTAGGCCGACAAAAGGGGCATAATTTTGATACATGGAGCTATGTACAATTGATAGGGACAACCTGTTGCTTAGTTTATGAGGCATGATGCAGCACCATCCTAAAAAGGCCTGGAGGAAACACAAGCATTATGGCAAGCAGTCATTTACTGAACCACATTCTAAGAAGGCAATAATACAATATAGTGTATAAATGGAGACTTTCTAATCATTTAGTAAACTAAATAGCCTTCTTTGATTGGTACTTACTCTGCAAAGTGGGTTTGGATCCTTCTGGATCATTTATAGCAGCAAATAATAATTTCTCTCTGTTTTCCAACAAACTTTGAATCAGTTCAAATCTCTCAAAACCCAGTAATTCAAATAACTGAAAAAAATCAAATACACCCATTAAATAACCCATGAACATAATGATAAAAATTGAAATCCATTTTAAAGCAACAGCATGCGGACTTCAAGCTAACCACAGGCCAAGATTTTGGCTTAAAGACCATTTGAAAGTTTGCCAAGCTTTTACAGTGTGCAGACTACAAATAGCAACAAAATATATCACAGACATGGAATGGACAGCATGTTTGTGCCATTAAAATGAAAAGGGTCGGGTAGCTGCAGAGATATCAGTTTTTGAAATTGTTATGCATGAGTTAGAAAAATCAAGGCAAAGCACCCATGGATAGAAAACCCTGTATTAGAATTTAATTAATACACATCCTTACATCATTTTGAAGTTCTGAGTCAGACTTAGGTGAGGATAATACATCAAATATTGTAGATGAGAAATCCTCGAGTCTCATTCCTAAATCTGTCCCATAATACTTTGCAACTTCCTTTTGCAACCATTCAGAATCATGGTCGCTACTAGTATTTCCTGTCTGTTTCTTTTTGTTTTCAGGGGGGGCTTTCGTTTTAACTGTATGTTTATATTTAAAGTCCACTTCAAGCTGTCTCTCTTCATCCGATTCAGAACTAGACATTTCATCATTTTCGGCCATTGCAGTTGGGTAAACAAATTTGATACCAATTCCAAATTCAGTCACAGCTGCTGCTCCATCAGCCTCCTGTCTCTCCTCTTTGCCTAGAGAAGCAACAATATCATCTGGTAATGTTTTGCAAATATTACCAACAACAGCACATGTAGACGTGGCAACAGAAGCCAGAAATGGTCCAAACACACTCTTCAAATTGTTTGTCTCCTTATGACTGACTTTATCCACTGATTTAAATGTAGTAAACAAATAAACTCCGGCACTTTCAATAACATCATCATCTGTAGTATCACCAACTGAAACATACAAACATTAACAAATATAGCAAATCTTCAACAACATCTTCAATGCACTAATTAATCGCAAACAATGGTTCAAAGTATGATGAGTTCTTTATAAAGTAGTTCTTGTTGAATGGTACTTTTCATAAGTTTGTTCCCATGTAAATACAATGTACATATAGTTGAAGTTCCATCCATCATTTGTAAATATTACGTTTATCTTTTGTTACCAATCAATTAGCCAAGGTAGGCCCAAGGTAAATTACTATATCTAACTGTATATAAATTACAGCCCAGTTATAGGGTTGTTGTTCATATCAATTAGTATTACGCTCGGTACACATTACAAAAATAACAGTTTCATATTCAGGTTTCAGAAATTCTAGCTTTCGGAAGTACGGATCCAGTCAGGATCTAGAAATTTGTTTTATTTTCGGAAGTTTCCAGTCTTGGGAGAGTTTGATATTTAGAAGTTACATTGTACTGATTACATCACTGACAGCAATTAGAGAAATCTTGGAATTTCCTCAGCAAAGAAGTTTGTCCATTTACTATGGATTTTTATCGAATCTAACACTAGATGCACCATGGTAGTTATTAGAGAGATTCATGAAATACGCCTCAAATATACCTATCTGTTTTGCACAATGAAGCAACTCCTTCAACCATCCACCAATCACTTGTTTTGATTCAGAACTGTATGAGTTGACACTGTCAACCAATTTCTTCCATCCAGATCCTGCAAATTATGGAGACGTCAAACTTTTATTCAAGGGTTTACAAAATCTCTTCATTTAAATGGAAAGTTTATCACTTGGTTCACTGTTAAGTAGGAAAAGATGTATAATATTATTATCCCAAAAATCTGTATCAAGTCAATAGCAATTTCAATAACTTTTATGCAGCATGTGGATTATTTATAATTGTAATGACGGTTCCTGAAAATAAAAGAGTCTTAATATTTTGTTGGTAATGATGTTTAAAGCCACATGATGTTGAAATAAAGATTCAACAAATACTATCAAAAAACAATTTGATAAATACTGTACAGGCTGTTCGGTACAGCACATTTGATTAAATTCCACTTACAATGCAGAAATGTAGAATTCATGAAAATGTTTACACAACTAATTGGATTAACATTGCCATCTGTCTGTATTATGAATCATGAGCAATTGTATTTGATATTGATAGATGCAAACAAACAACACACATCAGCATGGTCAATTTATGACAGACAAATTGCTGGTATCATTATTTCATACAGGGTGTCCCAAAAGAAAGGTAACACTTTCAAACATGTTTAAAATGTCCCTTTAAACTGCAGATGAATACACAATATATACATGGATATGTAGATCAAAGATGTAAGTTTTCTTGTGTAAAAGAACCTTATAAATATCTTCAGAAATTTCAGTTAGATACAAATAAGAAGCAAAAGTGCATTTTTCATCCTTGACGTCATTTTAGTAATTTATGACGTTTTTGATGTGACGACTTTTCACCTACACACACGATGCAATTTATACCACTTTAACACTTCAACAGCATTAAATTTTCTTTGTTCGGTGGCTTAGGAATATAGACTTCAAAAATATCCCCAAAGAAAAAAGTTGCATGGGTTAAGGTCAAGACTATGCGTGGGTCAAGGTATTCCGCAATCTTTCACTTCCAGATATCGTCTGAATATTACTGAATTGCCGAACATATTGTGTAGAAAGTATATAGTACAATACTTGATATGTATGTGCCGTACCACCATCCCGTATGAACCACATGTTTTGTAAGGTAGGAGACTTCCTTTTGAGCACATTAACAAACTTGCTTTTTAAAAGCGACCTCATTCTGTTGCGGCGAAACCACTGAGAAACTCGCGATGTGCAATGTCGTGCTATGGTATAATTGGGCCGTTATCTTTGATGATACGGTGTCTTTCAGTGATTGAAACAAATAAAACGCAAGGTAAAGAAGTCCAACAAAGACATGTATATTTAAGTGATAGAAAATTTCATCTTGAGTGTTTGGTAAGTGAAGAGGATAAAAAATCATCAAATCAAAAACGTCATAAATTACTAAAATGACGTCAAGTATGAAAAATGCACTTTTGCTTCTTGTTTGTTTCTAACTGAAAATTCTGAAGATATTTATAAATTTCTCTTACACAAAAAACTTACATCTTTGATCTACATATCCATGTGTATATCATATATATATCTGCAATTTAAAGGGACATTAAACATATATGAAAGTGTTACCTTTCTTTTGGGACACCCTGTACTAAAATATATGAAACAGACAGTGGACTTTGATTGTAATTCATTCATTTATCATCAGGTTTACATTATTTGTAATTTTGTTTTTTAACTTGCTACTTTTCAGCAGACATCTACCACAGAAAATCTACTCATTTGATGGGTGAAAATCCACTGTCACATGAGTTGGGTGTAGGAATTCTGCACCCCTGTCATATCTAATGTACAGATAAATACTGTAACGAAATGACCTCCCGTTGTTCTAATGGTCCTTTAATAAATTAATGATAAAATATCTTGTCGATGATATGATTAAGTTTCTGAACATAAGTAACTTTGTTCAATGTCTGCTTTCAGTGTTGATTTGTGTTTTTTAAAACTAAATAGTAGTTTTAGTTAATGATACTTGATACAGTACACGCAAGGTGGGTTTTCCTTTTTCCACCCGTCACGGTGGCGACGACTCCACCTAGATTCACCCAGATCTTTAAATTACGGTGGACGGCCACGGTGACCATTGCCACTGTGATCCACGGTGACAACACATATTATGGTGACAACGCGGTGGTGACACGATCTATTGAAAGAAAAAGAGAATAACATTGATATGATCACGGAACAATTACCGTATAAGTCGACCAAAATTAATATGGGTCCTGAGTAAAATCCAACTCAACTAATGGCCGAGTTACAAAAAATTATTTTCAGACACTTGCACAGCACTAAAACACAACAATTAAAGTCTGCGCATATTTTTGCACAAATGGGGTGAACTGGTGCAATTTGTCTTGCCATATTATTGATTTTCTATTTTTAGCGCTGTTGAAATTAACAGTTTAAAGTTAATGTAACTGACGTCATGAATGATGTTATCAGTCAATCAGATGACGTATATCTTGCTCTCTGGTTAATATTTCACTCCCATATGTTGAACAGGAATTTCCTAATTTAAGCGCAATATGTCAACAAGGTCAGTCTTTATTGCAGTTTAATCCCAATATCTACACACATTGTTTTGATGAAGTTGTGTTGAAACTGATGCTTAGCAATAGCATGTGCTTAGCATGTGATTGATGAATGCTAGCATTTTCAATGGTTGCTTGTTTTCCAAAGTGACCTTGACTGGCAAATTAACCTCCATTTAATTCTAGCTGTAAACCCCGGTTCAATCAATATGTATTGCTATTGACTGTTCGAGAGAATTTGTACCCTCCTTATTAAGGTGTAATTAGTGTTGAAACTGAAGCAGTTTGGTCTAATTTGGTGACAAAACTTAGCGAAGTAACTATACATCATTTTCTGAAAATCACTTCATAAATGTGTTAAGTTTGTAAGAAAACACTGCCAGCCCATTTTTGATATTTATGATTCAAATTTGGATTGACAAGTAGTAGCTTAGTAATGCATATAAATCAGGCATGTAAGTGCGTATACTTCAGGTATATAATTCGCTTTCTCAAAAATATGTACTACAGTCCATGGTAGAAATGATTATATTTTTGTTGCCAAAATTAAACCACAGTCAAATAATCACCGTGAATCCACCGCGTTCGTCCACTTTGACCACGGTGTTTCCACTGTGACCGTCAATTTTACGATGTACCGGGAAATGGCCACGGTGACAATTAGGGTGGCAATTTATGTCCACGGTGGATACGCCACGGTGACATGCCACCTCAATTTTATTTTTGATGCGGTGGCTGGGTGGAAATTGGAAAACCCACGATGCGTGTACTGTAGATATAATTTACGCAATAAGTTAACGCCAAATATAGGTGATCACTTGCTTATAATATAGAACAATTTTAGGATAGAAAATAAACCCAATCTAACAATTAGATTTAGGAACCAATGATTTTATTATTACTATAATATATTGAGCAGTCATCTTTCATCATCATTGACCAATTGATTGCAAGCATTAAGTAACCAATCAGAATGAGTTTATAAATCCAGTAGGGTATAAAAGGAGAAACTGTAATATCTTAGGGGAGATTGACATGCCATGCTTCAGGGAATGATCTCAGATGTGTGTTAACCTAGAGCATAATCAACTGTCTGAGGAAGCTCTGCTGCCTAGATAGTCGAAGATCTTTGACAATGATATGTACGCAATACATTGCAGTTCATCGTCAAAGCCACTTGTTCTTTAAAAGCCAACAGGTAAATGACTCAATCTGAGTCATGTTCGTTTTCCTATTTAACGCACAAATTTCTGTGTAAAATTTGTGTACAATTCGATGAATTATAGTATAACCTTTCAATATGACCTAAAATATCCCTTCAACAGATGAAAGTTATGGACTGTTTTGCCGATGTTTCATACTACCCTTAATTTACAAATTTTCCTCGTTAATGCTTTGGATTAAGTCCGTAGCGTTCTGGAAAGCATGTAAATGATCTGATTCAATAGACGCACGAACAAGCGTCTTAAGCTGTCGACTTTGAAAGAGGAGAATTCCATGACTAAAATGGTCAACAAGACGAAATGACATAGAACAGGCATTATTATAGTATAACCTTCAACAGCTGTTTTCTTCTTTGACACTAACTGTCTCTTCTTCAGTAATTCTTTATCATCAGATACAGTGTTACTGTTAGATGGAAACCCTGAGAATGCTCTGAGGGCTCCAGTTAACCTAGGTAGTTCATACATGTTTTCTATTTTCTGAAAATGAAGAGAAACAAAACTTAGTATGAAAAAAACTTGTGCATGGATTTCTGATAAATAAATGGCAAGGCATTAAAAATGAATGATTAATTGTGATATTATAACACAACATAGTTTAATACAAACGGTTAAAGATCAACATATAATTGTAATTTCATAATAAGTAAGGATATTATCGATGAACGAATAAACGTTTTATCCGAAATCGTGCAACTATCAAGACACAATGTCTGAGAAAGACAAACAAACGAATATCAAATATTTTCTTCAACATAAATTAGTTAATGCGATGAAAAGTTACCGTAATTTGTCAAACCGACACCTACTCAAGAAGTACTTGCAGCATTTTAAGTTATATCCCAGAAAATGTGTCAGAATATGCAGACATTACTGATTGCACAACGACGGGGTAAAGTACGGATATATGAACTTTATCAGCATCTAAATTTTGGCTAGACTCCGCTAAAAGTTTCAGTCTCACTAGTCAAAAACATGGCCAACTGCACGTTATCTAGGACCAGCATATTGGTCCCAGATGTAATGTGATATTTAACGTAATTTTTTTTCTAAAGTTGTATCAATATCTTTAGAACTTTAGCCAAACATTATTAGGACTATTTGTTTGATTGTCTACGAGGTTCAAAGCAGCACTTTTACGTACAGTCCATTCCATATGGACCACAATATAAATAAGGCTTCACCCTATTGTGTTATCCCTGGTGTTGGTGTGCATGTCGTGGTGATAATGCTCATGTTGTGTTATGTTATGTTTCAATACATGTTGTTATATTGACCATGTATGTACCTGATGCAAAAATAAATCGTATCTTATGGAAAGATGTATGACTATTTATAAACCGCTAACCCTCAATAACCGGTGATTAGACCAGGGATGCTAGATTACATATGTATACATGTAATTATGATATAAATGTAGCATCCCTGATTATGCCAACCAAGGACTTATCATATACATGTACATACATTCAAGCATGGTTTAAAGTGAAGGAAATGAATTATAACTATTGTTGGTATAAAATAAAGTTCGATAACATGTGACGTTTAAATGATGCTTTAAACTACATTTTATAAAATAATTGCCATAATTAAGGCTTAAGATATTTTTACTATTTCGGGTAACATGCTCATTGGAAATAGAGGACTTTTTGCACTTGAAAGGGCGTAGAAAGGTGAAAAAGGTGTAAAAAGTAGATGTACCGTTCCTCGGGACCAATAATTAAAGAGTCTGGGATCGTTGTGAACAAAGGGTAGATGGGTTAACCAGAAACAAACACATTTTTACGCCTAATTTTATTTCTAGTTCAGCTACTTACGAAAGTATAAATCATGTACAAGTACATTTTATTGACAGAAGCTTTGAAACATGTACATGCATGTATCTTTATAGTTCAACATGTATTTTTATTTAGGTACAAATGTATTAATTGTAATAATGGAGATATCTAAGATGAAGTTTGATATTCATTGAAATCGTAATTAACACAATCAGGATTAATGACAAAATGCTATTCGTCGCAATGATATATAAGAAAATAAGATTTTTTTATCATCGTGTTCGTCAGACTCGCCGTGCTCTACATGTTCGTAACAAGAAAATATTAATTAAATTACGTCATTGACGAAGATTCCGCCTTACGTTTTGCTCCATCTCCTCTGTTTTGATACAACTTGAACAATTATATTGTTCTATTCTCAAAGTTTAGAAAATGGTAGTTAGAGCATCGTTAAAACGATAAAAACAGTGTCTTTGCTTACTCAAATTGTCAAAATCAATCCAACATTACTCCTGTGAAGTTATAATTTTGAAAAACATGTACCAATCAATTTCTATGTTTCATCAAGTTCATGACGTTAACAAATTATATGCACGACCGTGCCATATCGTTTTTACGGCACGGCCAAAACGGCACGGGTATGTGATAAAGGCCACATATTGTCTTTTCCAAGGGTGGTCTTTGTTCATATAGGCTTGACTGTATATTTGCCCTGATTATGTTCCTGACTCATCATAGATATACCTAACTAAGCATTGTAATTGAAATGCGGTCGCCAAACCAGCTAAGTTGTACGAGATGTGTTTCATAAGCCGAATTATTACACTTTCGATTACATTTATTTTACGAATTTAACCAGGGATTCTACAGTTGACCGCGCTTTTAAAATAACCGAATACGCTCAAACCATTCAAGTGTAAGGCTAAATAGGTCGTACGTAGTTGTTTGGACTAAAGTTCGGTCTTGACCCGTATGGTTTCAGCATTAGAACATAGTTATGTATAAGTTTCATTGAGTCCATCACCTTAAACAAACACTAGCTTGTATGCAAGTATAGTATTGCATAAATATAGTATTCAAAGTGACACCTGATTAAAAAGAGCATTCACATATTTTGTTGTGTCATTTTGTTTTCGTTTGTAAATAGAAATGATTATGGAATCACCGACACTGTATTACAAAAATGTCCATGATAGCAATTCATACATCGGTACAAATCCTGTCCGTTGATACCCAACAATGCCACTGTAACAGTAACAGAGCACTTACGTCGCCTGGTTCCATCGGGCTCTCGCTTACTTCACGTTTAAAACCTGACACAAAGCGTGAACAAACGTAATGTGAAACGTTTAAGGTCCTTAAAATTGTTTTAAAACGTATGGGAAACTTATTTGACGAGAGAAACTTCTGAACGGAACGATCGATATGGTTTTGAAAATGAGTAAAACGTTCATAACGTGAACTAAACGAGCTAGGTGTGACTGGCGGGACATTCATGACAGTACATAGGATGAAACTAAATGACCCTGTCCTCATATAACCTTTGTGTACCCCGTACCTACTTCCGAAATATGCCCTTAGATTTCAAGATTTAGATTTCAAGATTTAGATTTCAAGATTTAGATTTCAAGATTTAGATTTCAAGATTTAGATTTCAAGATTTAGATTTCAAGATTTAGATTTCAAGATTTATTCAGAACATCAATTATATAACAATACATAAAATTGTGAATTAGGTCAAAGATGACCCATGATCACAATATCAATATAAAATGTTTCTGTATAGTCGTGTTGTAGTCAAGGTCAAAAATACAGACGTAAGAATTATTATTATTATTATTTTATACGTTTAACCAAAATGTATGATATATAGGGTCTACTTAGTGTGACCGTTACTTAAGACTGAATGTAACCGTCCATTTGACATAATAATTTTAAAATCAGCGTTACAATGACATCATCACTATTATCAATAAAATGTATTCAATAAAATCAAAATGATATAATTAGCCGAAAGGCATTACAAAGTTCATCTACAAATATGATTTACAAATATGTAACAAATGATATCATAATCGATAATGAAAATGTGTGAGAGCATAATCAATGATTATACATGTAATAACTTACTGTATATCAAAATATAAGTATTAAATATCCGGATAGACGTAACTTTAAGAATAATACATGAAATATGTTCAAATAAATAACTATTTTCGAAAGAAATGAATATCAAACTAGCGCATCAAGAATTGTTGTTTTATTAATAGCCCTTTATTAATAAATACGGAGAGATTTCGTAATTGAATGATGTGTTCACATGCAAAAAGCTGACATAGTTTAAACATACTAGGATTATTTAGGAAGTATCTTTTGATGTATGTTTTTCTGATATCTTTTAAAAGTTCGCATTCGAAAAGGAAGTGAAATTCGTCGTCCAATTTATTACAGTTTAGACATAAACGTTCATTTTGAGGAGTTGGTGGCTGCCTCCATCGACCCTTTTCTAGAGCAACTGATGAATTTGCTTCGATGACAAGAAATGAGTGAAGATTTAAAATACAAAGTACAAGTATATCACGAGCGAATCAAAATGAATTAAATCTGTAACGCGCACTGCCTATCAATGATATAATGAGTTGCACACTGTCTAACAGAAAATTCGAATAAAATCAGTTTTTCTCTCTACATATAATATAGCGAGTGACGGCTATGGAAAGATGAACTATCGTTTAGTTTCTAAAAGCTACATGTACATGAGTCTTATACATGTATACAGATATGATATTGATTGTTGCGAGGATAACACCAACACTCTGCTTTTATGATAGGCTAGATTCTCTGACAGTATCAACAAAATATGAATATTTCATGGCCTCCTCACACCCGTACCATGCCGGATATTAGTTACTAGTACATTCAGTTTTTATTGAGGCATACAAATGTTTGTTTCTGGTTACCCGGCCCTATTTTTTCCCTATTTTTTCCCAGACCCAAGACCTTTCATAAGTACCGTCCGAGGAATGGTACCTCCACTTTTTTACTTGTTTACCTTTCCACACCCTTATAACAGTCAAAAGGAAGCCCGACCCTCTTACCCAATTTTAACAAGCATATTATGATATCAGAAACAAACATTTTTTTGCGCCCTAAGTTATTAAGTGGCAAAATATCAATAGAAATACGGTGTCCATGTATTACGAGGTACAATTAAAAGTCAGCCACTCTTTGGTAACTCGTGTTGAATCATATAACTTTTAGGAGTATCAACTATGCCAAGGTTCTAAAAGGCTTCCTGTGTTGATATTTCTTGTATCAGTGCCTGACCAAGAATAATATTCACCTGACCAAGAATAAGATTCACTTTATATTATAAAGTATAGTCAAACCTGTGAGCAAAGGTTTGGAAAAGATAAAAAAATGGTCAACCTTGACAGGTGACCCGTATTTAAAGGTATTTTTTTGTTCTAAAGAACATCTCGCCGGATAAAAAAGCAATACATTATTTTACAGACGAACTTAATAAATATATCTTTGTGAACATCAATAAGTCATGTTCTGAAAGTAATATAATCGTACAATCGTTAAGTACTTTCGATCACTTTTAAATTTTAATACATTGGTACACTGAAACATGGAACGGGAACGAGTTGACCTTCAGCCAAACTCCATTTATTTATTTTTTCTATTTTTTATAAAGAGAGCTCAATGCGTGGCGATTGTTGATCGAAAGAAAGACAGACATTGCAGACTGTTTGATCTTAATAAAAACTTGAGTAAGATGAGGGCGAGAGTTAAACTCTTAGATAACGTACATGGTCCCGGAACACATTGTGTTAATACATGAATGAAACCTGTGTTAGCGTCCACCTCCGAATAAAGTCATCCTTTGAATAAAGGTCATTTAAAAAACTGTCATTGATGATCAAGAACAAATCGATCCCCGAATAAAGGTCACCTGTCAATAAAGGCCACACTAAGTATTTCCCAAGGTTGACCTTTGTTCACAGGTTTGACTGCACTCGCAAAATTCACAAAGAACTTAGCCTTAAGATAAATGCTGATTCTCCAGTAATTTATGAACAGAATAGTACGATGGTTGCCAAGTACCGAAGGCAAATACTGAATCGTGAATCGTTCCCCAAGTCAAAAAAGTCAACGTGTGCAAGAATCTAGAAATTCTGAAGGAAATATTTCGAAATTACAAATCTTTACATTTTGGTAAATATCGAGAAGCCAAAACTATTCTAGTTTAATGTAAGGTCATCCTTAAAAGATGTTGGTTTGCAGTAACGCGACCGACTCGGCCAGACCCGATACGACCCCATACGACCCCAAATTGATTCAGCGATTTTGACAAAAATCTTTTTACTCTTCTTTCTGTCTTTTAGAACATGCATAATATATTTTTATGTTACCGTATCGACTGATCGGGGGTATATTGTTTTAAGCCTGTCTGTTTGTTTGTCTGTCTGTTTGTTTGTACCAAACCTTAACATTGCCTATTAAATCAAAACACTTCCACCTACAATCATATCAAACTTCATAATTTTATGTAGGTTCCTCATGACAACTTCTACAGGACATGTGTATTTTAAGGTCAGTAGACCAAAGGTAAAAGGTCACGCGGAGGTGGCATTGTGCTTCAAAAACACATCTTGATGTAATTATAATATAACAACTCTCTTATACGAGTAAAACGTCTGGGTTGCGTAACCGAAAACCACTTTTGTTAAGGATGGACTAACGGACATTGTATGATTTAACATCCGGTCAGAGCTCTTTCTTTGTTCAAAACATTAACAGTGACTTAAGCAGGTTTAGCTCACCTTTTTATGTAAACAGAAATGCGGATTAAATAAACAGCACAGACCACATCTCTGCTAATCCGTTTGAAAAAAAAAAACTAAGTTCAAAATAATTCGTTAACTTTAAAAAAACTGCCTTAATTATCACGATATATATATAATTACAATAAAAAAAGAATTGCAGAAATATATTTACAGAATAATATAATCTTATAAAATGATTAAGTAAAATTTGAACTCCACTGGTGTCTGAAAGAGGTCAGAAAAAGTAGCTTTACCCGTTCATAAAATATCCTATACGTAACTCAGACTTGTAAATTGTTAAAACAGCGAATTATTCACTGCTAAAAAGAATTAAATAGAGGATTTATACAACACGATGATTAAGAGATTCAAGGTGACCATAACGAAGATAATGCCGACATATAAACACGAAGACATCCGGATTTCATCGCAGAAGTGATGATGTTGAATGTTGAAGATTTTGATGTTGCTGATTCTGACGCTGTTACTGAAGATCAATGGTTCTGTTTATGCTACTGATGATGATGGTGATACTGATGATAACAATGCCGCTGCTACTACTGCTGCTGCTGATGGTGATAATATTGAAGTTATAATGATGATGATGCTGATGATGTAAGTGATGCTGATGATGTAAGTGATGCTGATGATGTAAATGTTACTGTTGATGTAAATGTTACTGATGATGTAAGTGATGCTGATGATGTAAGTGATGCTGATGATGTAAGTGATGCTGATGATGTAAGTGATACTGATGATGTAAGTGATGCTGATGATGTAAGTGATGCTGATGATGTAAGTGATGCTGATGCTGTAAGTGATACTGATGATGTAAGTGATACTGATTATGTAAGTGATACTGATTATGTAAGTGATGCTGATGATGTAAGTGATGCTGATGATGTAAGTGATGCTGATGATGCAGTGATGATAATGATGATGTAAGTGATGCTGATGATGTAAGTGATGCTGATGATGCAGTGATGATAATGATGATGTAAGTGATGCTGATGATGTAAATGATGCTGATGATGTAAGTGATAATGATGATGCAGTGATGAAAATGATGATGTAAGTGATACTGATGATGTAAGTGATACTGATGATGTAAGTGATGCTGATGATGTAAGTGATGCTGATGATGCAGTGATGATAATGATTATGTAAGTGATGCTGATGATGTAAGTGATGCTGATGATGTAAGTGATGCTGATGATGCAGTGATGATAATGATGATGTAAGTGATGCTGATGATGTAAGTGATACTGATGATGTAAGTGATACTGATGATGTAAGTGATGCTGATGATGTAAGTGATGCTGATGATGTAAGTGATGCTGATGATGTAAGTAATGCTGATGATGTAAGTAATGCTGATGATGCAGTGATGATAATGATAACAACAACAAGGAGAAAGAAGAAGATGCTGATAATGTTTAAACAAAGACAAAGGCGATGAGGATGACAATCACCATGAAAAGAAAATTGATGTCCTTCCCGTTTGATTGTGTGCAACAAACCAAGACGTTATCGTATAATGTACATACATGTGTGATAGTATTGTTGTATTATACACCGGAAAGAAACACTTTTAAAGTATTACAACATCTAAGGGTGATTTTCTTTTCATTCTGTATTCATAGGCGCACATAATTTTTATTCAAAGCGTTGTTAAGGAAATCGATCATTTTAAAAATCATAAGGTAAAAAACATGATTTTAAAACCTACTTTCTGACCGAAAGAACCGGCGTACAATGAGATGATCTTATCTGATCAAGTTGAAATATCAAAGAATCGAAAATAACCGGTCCGAAAAAGCGGTTTTTATAACGAGGTGGGCCTTACATAGGAAGTGGGCTGTAATTGATATTTGGATATACAGATTACAAGTTAGCTCGAAAATATCACAGATATAAACGCAATATCATCGAGAAATAAAATATTACAAGTTGATATTGATTTTGTAATGCCTCAACGCACCCCTTCGAAAATATTGGAGTCTCCCAGAACAGGCTATTCATTCTGGTAGCCTCCATTAACACTCCCTATTCATTCATTCGGATGTAAATAGCACGATGGAGGTTAGTAATCAGTTTCCTTTGTTAGATGTAGTTTTTTTACTTTCTCAGATTTTTGTTTTATCCAATTTTCCGAGCGTTGATTATACGATTTTATATTATTTCCTTTGTGTCTGCATTGGATGTAATAAATTAATGAGTAGTTTTTTTTTCAAGTACGTTTACGAAATAACTCGTATTTTTACCATTTTCACCACGTGTTGCTTATGTATTTAATGTGAACAAATTAACATTTTATCACGTTAGAATTTATGGGGCTGTGTCCCGCGCATTTAAAACTACTTTCGTCTGAAGCGGTTTGGTTGCAGGGTGTTAAATTTTCTGTTCGCTGAGTAAAATATTGATTTTTCAGAAGTCCTTTGTCTTTTTCCAAATTTAAATAAAAATAGAAACTAAATGTTGGACGATGTATAATATCAAATTGATAATTGTGTTTTTTTCTGAGTTTACTTTGTAAAGCTTATACCGAGTCCCATATTTTATTTCAAGTAGATAATTTAGTACTGTATTACCGAAAATGTTAAATTATTATAATCAGGGTTACGATGCATTGTATTCAAGTGGCTGATTTTTCTATTTGAATAAATCGGTTAGCCTAACCAGTTTTGTGTTTAAGGGCTCAACCCGAACGATGGTATTGTTATCAAAGCATTGCTAATCTGCCTTTTGGTTCAAGTTAAGCGCACGGCATGGAGACGTTCTTTGCGAAATCAAGAAATCTTATTCAATATGTCGGCTTGCCTTTTGTTGAGTCAAAATCTATCACAGTGAGGCTATGATTGTATCTTATTCGTGTATTGTATCAGCATGGTAAATGTTCTTAAGTACATCATGATTTTACTCATGAAGCTTGAGGAAAGGCCACAGGGTTAAGAATGCGTATCTGTTGGTGCTTGGAAAATCATTGATAATTCTTTGAGTTGCGTCATATCCTGCCCGTTCCGGCATAGCCGCGTTGTAATAATTATTTTTCGTGGAAATTGTCTAAACATTATGACTGACTAGTGGACTACAAAAACCCGCTCCTTTTTTAATAATCTTAATACATAGGGATTTTCCATTTTTGGGGTTAGTCTAGAGGACTTACCATCGTGTAAGCGCGTAAATGACTTTTAGGTTACAGATTTTTTGAAAAATGATTTTGAACCACCAAAACAAGTTAGACATCGATTTATACACATTTAAACTCCCTCTGAAACATGTCGCGGGTTAGGATTCCCGTACCAGCTTGAACTTAATCCAATGGTCTTGTTATCCAGTTTTTGATAATGAAATAAATCGCGTTTTGATACAGTTTAGCTTATATCAAATTGCGAATAATCCATTTCTAGTAAACAATAATGCATTGTGAAGTTGCTATGGTTATCACGACTTAATCGACGTCAAGGCAGATGTTTCATTAAACAATAGAATCAGTTTATTCAAATCTCCTATCATTTTTCTTTTTTTACGTAAACCTTTCAAATTTCATCATTTTTATATCATTCATGACGAGCTTCTACTAATTTTAGCAAACGTATATTGATCGGGCGGCATCGGAGTTTGGACTAAATTACCCCCTCTCTTGTGTATCATACTAAAACATATGATATCGTAACATGGTTTGGGTATGAAGTTTTGTACATAAAACCACTGCTTAACGGTTATGGTTAAAACGCATAATTCTGATCCCTTACTGACACCTTATACGGAATCGATTTCAGACATTTAATTGAAATAAATTTGTTTTATTCCAGTTGTAAATGATGTCCCCACAGTTAAATATACGCGCTTGTCATTGAAACAAAATACATTTACATAAACATCAATCATATTTTATTTATGAATGAAAAAAAACAAGAACGAAGGATGGTCACATTACAGTTTAATACCATACATATTTTCTGTCTTTGGTACCTTGAGATGCATGAATGAAAAAATCCTTTAGTTGTAGTCTTTGTAAAATCAAGTGTCCACCGGGGCGGGGCCAATATTGACCTTGGGGCCAGTACGATGTTTTGAATCTGAACTCTGACTTATATTTGAAACATCATGACTGGTTCAATTAGTTTTGTTAGTATTTATTTTGGAGTTAATGTTTACAACAAGCCATTAAGTGAGGCGTAATACCCATTAACTGTTTCTTTCATCATGATTTATATAATGAAATATGCATAAAATTGAAAACAAGGCCATTATTAAAAAAATGTAGATTTTTTTCTGTTTTACGACCCAAACTTCTTGCAATGGGTATATAAGTAGGTAGTGTTAGGCTTTCCATGGTAACATTTTATGCTTGTATTGAAAACGAAAACACTGAATGGAAAACTTGTTTTTGGTAAAAAATGGCTAAATATTTTGTTCGGGCGTGTGTGTGTGTGTGTGTGTGTGGGGGGGGGGGGGGGTAATAGTCAGTCACAAAACTGTAAACAAGCAATTTTGAACATAGCCTAATCACTAGAAATCTACAGAGCATTTCAGATTGGTGTCTGTATGCCGTTTGTTTGATTAATCGAACATTATTATACCATTCAGGAGTTCTCTATATTCAATGCGTAATTAACGAAACAATCTGATAATCATGTCATAATGGCTTACATTATAGACGTACTAAATACAGCCAAACCTGTGTTAGCGGCCACCTCCGAATGGAGGTCACCATGTGAAGAAGACATTTAAAAAAAAACGCCAATGATTGTTTATAATAAAATGACCCCCGAATAAAGACCACCTGCATGCCAATCAATGATACAGTAAGTCATACCCACGGATGACCTTTGTTCACAGGTTTGTACGTATGTTAAACCTGTAGACATCATGTAAACACGTACAAAATGACCTTGCTCGAGTCATATCCACGAACTTGAATGATATTCTTCAAAAAGAATCGAAACAACTAATTTTATGATGTCCCCAGCATGAGTGAAATCCGTGAACTTGATGTATCTTCCACAGATTTTGTCATAATTATGACAGAATGATAAATGTGAGCTATACAACAGTTTTATCATTCTGTCATATAGACATGCTCCCCAATATGTATATACTGTATCCAGCTATATGTAGTAATAAGTATATGACGTGAGTCACTGTAGATGAAAAGAAAAAAAAACAAATTTGCTTTATGGACGTCCGTCGTTAGATTTTTGAAATTTTGATTTTTTTCATATTCTTGAATTTCAACTATAAGGGCAGTAACAGGAAAAGCGGTTTATACCCTTCCATGAAAATTACACAAAAAATGTCGATTTTCCTTTCGGATGTGGAGGAGTTGTCGGTGCCTTGTAGAAGGGTTAGTTTGTACTTATCTAGTAATGTTCAGATTAATCATGTATTCAACGAATCATTGACTAATGGTCTTTGACGTGACGATCATGATGCTCCTATATCGCCAACGGATTGTTGATTTCTGCAGCATAATTCAGGCCCAGTGTAGTTTGTTTAATAATCAGTATATTTTGATGTGATGTTTACTCAAACATCTTAATAATGTTAAATCATTTAATATTTCAATTCTTATTGATTTTATGTGGGGTGGCTTGGTGGTTGCAGTTATGATATATAGTAGTTAGTTAGTTGTTAGTACCTAAATGAAGTCCAGGGAAACTGGTTAGGATAACTGCCCGCCACGATATGACTGAAATAATGTTGAAAATGGCGTTTAACCCGATGAAACAAAACAAACTGATTCGGATACTGTCCAGGAAAATTTGTTTGGTGAATCAGCCGACGTATGTAACTGAAAAATAGTTGAAAAAAAACTTAATGGTTTACTGATTAATTTCTATAGGACACAATAAGCATGAATCTAAAGTTGAGTCACGTGTGAAGTGGATTTGTTTTGGTCAGTAAATTCTATGAGGATGTTTTTGTACAAAATCGCTTATCAGTGACTTATAATCCTTGACATTTTGGGTCAAAGTGACTTAACAAATGTTAACAAACAGACGATAACTTCCGATAATGTCTTGACCTTCGCGTGTTTACTTTTCCCTGTTACGTCTTTGTCAATATCTCCAAGATTAGTTCCAATACCGTGGACAGTAACTGCCTGTTTGTTTGTGTGGGTCACGCGGTCAGCGTCTGAGATAAGAGGCTTTTCTGATAACGTTGTTGATGCGCGTTATTTTATCGCGTAACTGGCTTGGTCAAAAAGCCCCATTGTATTGTAATACAGGGGGGGGGGGGGGGGGGCTAGGGATTTGTAATACTGGTTTATGTGTCTATCTATTGCATGTTTGTGTATTTAATTTTATGAATATGGGATTGGAGCGTTGTGTGTGACATATTGAAAATTAAAAAAAAATGTAACGAATATTATACAAAATGAACATGAATGGGCCAGATGTATGTATATAGACATTTTCAAGGAAAATATCTTCAATTTACCTCATATCAAATCATGGTGTCTTGAATTCGTTAACAATACCCGGGTGCAGTCTTAAACTGTAAATTTCATAATACTGGGATATTGTTTTAAATTTTGAAATACGTCATGAGGCCATCCTTATAAAATGCTTTGTTTGGGCAGCGCTTCCTACTCACCAAAAACAGCCTTGTCTAACTTTTTATGGTCTCTCGTGTATTTAGTTTTTATATATAAATAGCATCTTGACATGTATCTTAGATTCAATGGTGAAATATACCTCCCCCATATACGTACCCACTGAAAATTCTCCAGGTGGGGTTTTCCCCAAACAACATTTTGATAACGATGGCCTGAGAGTCTTAACTGACGTTATTCTGTATACACATTGTACTCAGGAAGATCTTTACGACATCAATAAATCACTTACTGCTCTTGTATCTTTATTTTAAATCTAAACGAGATTCCTATCGTTTATGTACAAGTTTTATTCGATTATTGCACCCATGCACCAATTCACCCGGAAAATCATGTTTTGAAATGAATCATTACTTAAGGAAATTAAAATCGAGATAAGATTCCGTTCAAACCTAAAAAAAATGTATGTAAACTTCCTGAGTTAAATAATAAAATAAAATAAACATTTCCCTCGTCGATACCTTACTGGATATCATCGTTTGTATACTTGAAAAAAAATAGGGGAAATAAAATAGTGCATGTTTGGTTGTCTGTGAAACCGAAACTTCATTTAAACCATTGAAAGGGTTAGTACAAGAAGATACATATCTCATTTGTTTTCAAAATGGAGATAGACTCGTTCTGCACTCGACTTCTTAACTGTAATTTTAGGATTTCAAGCAATTTGTTTCTATAGATAACATTATGATATTGCATTATACGAAAGCTGTTTTTCTAAATTACTTTTGACATGTTCGAGTGTTGCTGTTTGCAACGACGTTATCTAAGTTACTATGAAATATCGTCGCCTTCTGAATGAGTATATTTTTGTAAATTATTCATCAAGCCGTTTTCACCGAATCTAGTAAGTGATAGAATGATAAAGATAGTCTTTACTTTGCGGCTAAATATATTTCACAATTCCGTTAACATGAATCGAATGTGATACGTTCTCCCTTCATGCTTTATAATTACGGTGTGTAATCTGGAATACACTTATTTGTATAATTATAATGATGTCAGACTAACCAATTTGAATAAAAATTCATGCACGTCCCAATTCTGTTTTATGTTCTTGGGGATTTTTTAGCATCTTTACGATACTGCAAACAAGTGTTGAAGATCTAAATACATAATAATATAATTTAAACTAATTACAGACATGTGTTTGGAGACTTAATATACAGTCTGATAGTGTTAAGCTCGTGCTGATCATTGGGTTTTATAAAGTAAATGAAATAGGGACATGAAACAAGGTAATAATTATGAATGAATCGTTACCATAGTAAATTATAGGTTAATTATGCGAGTATCACACGTAACGCCCCCTGGCGGCGGCACTGTGGTTCTGGTCGATATTTGATACGTCGACTATTGTGAATATTCACGTTCCATTGCATCACCAATGTCGGCTTAACCTACCTTAGTAATTATCGTAAAGTTCTATCCTAAATGAAGCCTGTAGTTCTGTAAACATTTTGTCCATTGATTTATCAGTAAATAAGTTTGCTTCAATTGTGATTCGATCGTAAGGCAGAACTGTTGAAGATAAACATTGAAGAAATTAAGCCATCAATAAATACTGAGCTGTAGATTGGTCGATTGGTCGAACTGTACAGAGTTATTAACAAGCTAATCCGATTAAACAAACAGTATCAGGATATGCTGGATGACCTGTTTGTAATGATTTCCGACGCAAAAAGTCGGTCAAACATACTACAATGTGTAAATATCCTAACATTGCTTTACTAACGATTTCAGTACAGTCAAACCTCTGTTATAGCGGTCATTTTCGAATAAAAGTCAACCCTGTGAATAAATTCAATTCTTTTAAAAAAAATTATTGATTATTTAGAATAAATCGATGTGTACCGTACGGTAGCGTTTTTTAGCAACGCACTAAACAAACGTAGTGTCGTCACGGAACGTAAAGAACGAAAACAAAATGGTCTCTGAATAAAGAGCACCTGTCATTGAAGGCCACATAATGTCTTTCCCATTCTTGGTCTTTGTACACAGGTTTGACTGTATATTGGTCGGATGTAAATCACGTATCGCTATTTACAAGTGGAACTGTCACCAAAGATAATTCAGATCTAGGAATCATTATCCGAATGCATTTGATCAGTTGTTGTAAATCTGTGCTGTTATCTGTGCAAATATTACGTCTAGAGTGTTGTATGTAAGATATTACGTCTAGAGTGTTGTATGTAAGATATTATACGTGAAGAGTGTTGTATGTAAGATATTATACGTGAAGAGTGTTGTATGTAAGATATTATACGTGAAGAGTGTTGTATGTAAGATATTATACGTGAAGAGTGTTGTATGTAAGATATTATACGTCTAGAGTGTTGTATGTAAGATATTATACGTATGCGTATAACTTTGTGTTGCTTTATGTCCAGATCTAGCTTATCTAAAGTAACAATTTGATGATTATTATCTAATCTAGGAAGAAGGAAGTATTGTTGTCTTGTTCGAAATGTATTTTGATTTGTGTGCATTCTGTTCAAAGTTACAGTCAAACTTACCATCAATGGGTACCAAGTGGTCTGGTGAATTACGACCAATACAATGGGATCTATTCACGAGTTTTCATTAAATCGGCCTTTTATTTCATTAACGTGTGCTTTAAAAGTATCGTCATTTTCATTACGCTCATCATGAATGTTCTGGTGGACATCATCCACTCGAATTATACCATGATGATATGTCATAGGACGTCAATATACAGTCAAACCTGTGCTTGTGGCCACCTCAGAATAAACCCATTGAAACTGTGAATAAAGGTAATGGAACTTGTGAATAAAGGTAATAGAACCTGTGAATAAAGGTAATATAACTTGTGAATAAAGGTAATAGAACTTGTGAATAAAGGTAATAGAACCTGTGAATAAAGGTAATAGAACCTGTGAATAAAGGCCATTGAAACTGTGGAATAAAGGTAATAGAACTTGTGAATAAAGGTAATAGAACCACTGAATAAAGGTAATAGAACTTGTGAATAAAGGTAACAGAACTTGTGAATAAAGGTAATAGAACTTGTGAATAAAGGTAATAGAACCTGTGAATAAAGGTAATAGAACCTGTGAATAAAGGTAATATAACTTGTGAATAAAGTTAATAGAACTTGTGAATAAAGGTAATAGAACCTGTGAATAAAGGTAATAGAACTTGTGAATAAAGGTAATAGAACTTGTGAATAAAGGCCATTGAAACTGTGGAATAAAGGTAATAGAACCTGTGAATAAAGGTAATAGAACCTGTGAATAAAGGTAATATAACTTGTGAATAAAGTTAATAGAACTTGTGAATAAAGGTAATAGAACCTGTGAATAAAGGTAATAGAACTTGTGAATAAAGGTAATAGAACTTGTGAATAAAGGTAATAGAACTTGTGAATAAAGGCCATTGAAACTGTGGAATAAAGGTAATAGAACTTGTGAATAAAGGTAATAGAACTTGTGAATAAAGGTAATAGAACTTGTGAATAAAGGTAATAGAACTTGTGAATAAAGGTAATAGAACCTGTGAATAAAGGTAATAGAACCTGTGAATAAAGGTAATATAACTTGTGAATAAAGTTAATAGAACCTGTGAATAAAGGTAATAGAACTTGTGAATAAAGGTAATAGAACCTGTGAATAAAGGTAATAGAACTTGTGAATAAAGGTTCGGATTCTCTTATAAACTGTTATTGATTATTTAGAACAAAATGACTTCCGAGTAAAGACCACCTGTCAATAAAGACCTCATTTTGTCTTTCCCATGGATGGCCTTTGTTCATAAGTTTGACTGTACGTATTAAGTTGAAATAGATAAAATGATTTCTGTTCGTTCTACAAAACAATAGAATGTGATGAGCCACTTATCTCTGATCTATTTTTTTCACACTTCCGTTAGTAACTACTATGTACTAGTAATACACACTCATGATAATTCTGATTTGTTGTGTTTCGATTATGTACGATATACAGTTATTAGCTCGTCAGTCCTGGCTTCTTGTTAGTTTACCAGTTTAAGACAGAACAGAACAGAACATAGTTCACGGCTTGGCTCCATACACGCCGAACTTCCTGTCACAGTCAAGTTCTTAAGCGACTGTAAATAGATGCTGAGTCATTTACTTAGTAATTAAACATACACCCTGCTTTGACTAGACCTTGATAAAAATCTGACATTTCAATTAATGGTGACAAGTACCATTATATATATACCGAGTTACCTCATACAAAGACTTCCATGGTCGTATTGTTGGCAGTCTGACAAATTTATTCTTAATAATTTTATACGCCCATCACCTATCCCTTATAAACACATGCATATACAATGTATTTGCATAATATAAATGCACTTCAAAGCCACATGCAGTGCACGACCCGTAATACAGAAAACAGTCTTTCATAGATATGCATGTATACCAATTCAGATAAACGAAATGGAACAATATGATAAAACAATGAAAATAAAATATATTTTATGTTACAAACAACAGTGCTATCAACTATGAACTTTGTAATCATTAATATAAATGAGAAACTGTATTGTATAACATATTATGACTTGCGGAAGTTTTAAAATTGACTATAAACTATATCGTACATTTTGTATAAATACAAAGTCAAAATCTAAGCCATTCAATCTGTGTCTTTCTATATTGTTCAGTTTATAGTGATGATTTTGGAACATATGCGAGCAATTAAGTCACAATATGGTCAGATGCACATAGACTTATAGAAACTCCTGTATCATGTACATGTTTTCTACGCCACTTAAAGAAGGCGGCTTGGACTAAGTAAAAAAAAATCTTTTTTTTCATGCACAAAAAGTCGGGTTAAATCGAGTCACATGAAACCTAAAATTGGAACGCCTAATTGTACAAAATTATTTTGCACGATGTTTACATTGTCATGCACGCACTCGTTTCTAGGGCGTTTTATGAGTCTTCATATTATATGATATTACGAGGTTTCACAATTTTATAATAGCCATATTTACACCAAACAAGCTATTGAAATTGTATAAAACATCGATTTCAAACGCTTTACCACGTGAAATGCTTAAAAAGACTGGACTTTTTAATGTCAACATCACGATACTTATAAGTAATGCCTTCTATTCAAAAAGGCTTTTCTCAAATCAGCACGAGGCGTCATTGAAATATCTAAAAACAGACAACATCTGTTGGTGCTTAAATAAAAGAAAAATAAGACGAATCCCACCTTTGTGTTTGACAATAAATTCTTTTCAGACAAATTTACCATTTACTGCAATTGAAATAAACTTTCAAACAAGATATTCGGTGCTTCACATTTCATGATGTATACATGCATTATATAAACAAGATTTATACTGTATTTGTAATAACATTATAATAATTATCATTGCTATACTTATCGAACAATTAGTTCGTAGATTTGCAATAAAGAAATTATTGATTAAGCATAAACTCAATGTATACTGAAATTGTCGTCATTGTTGTGCTAACGTCAAAAACTTCATTGGTAGAATCTATATGAATTGGGTACATATTGATAATATCCCCATAAAAGTGATATACATTGTAGTTTAATGAGATTTAATGTTAAAAGATCTTGAATAAACATGTCAAATATGTTCATTATAGTCCTGCATCAAAGAAAATAATAATGTTTATTTGTTTTCAAGATCTCCATGGAAAACAATAATGAATTTAAATAATTGATAGTATTGTCACCATGAAACGACTCAGGTTGACATGAAACCGATAAAAAATAAATCGAAAGGTCACCTTGAAACTTGTAAATGATATTGATGGTAGTGTCTCCACGAAAAACGAACGATAAAGACGCTATGAAATAAGTCATATATTTAATGGTAAAGATGCCAAGGAACTATTAATATATTTTAATGGTAAAAGACGCCATGAAACAAGTCATGTAGTTAAATGGACAATTCGCCACGAACAACAAATCCTATATTTTAATGGTTAAGACGCCATGAAACAAGTCTTGTAGTTAAATGGACAATTCGCCACGAACAACAAATCCTATATTTTAATGGTTAAGACGCCATGAAACAAGTCATGTAGTTAAATGGACAATTCGCCACGAACAACAAATCCTATATTTTAATGGTTAAGACGCCATGAAACAAGTCTTGTAGTTAAATGGACAATTCGCCACGAACAACAAATCCTATATTTTAATGGTTAAGACGCCATGAAACAAGTCTTGTAGTTAAATGGACAATTCGCCACGAACAACAAGTCCTATATTTTAATGGTTAAGACGCCATGAAACAAGTCTTGTAGTTAAATGGACAATTCGCCACGAACAACAAATCCTATATTTTAATGGTTAAGACGCCATGAAACAAGTCTTGTAGTTAAATGGACAATTCGCCACGAACAACAAATCCTATATTTTAATGGTTAAGACGCCATGAAACAAGTCTTGTAGTTAAATGGACAATTCGCCACGAACAACAAATCCTATATTTTAATGGTTAAGACGCCATGAAACAAGTCTTGTAGTTAAATGGACAATTCGCCACGAACAACAAATCCTATATTTTAATGGTTAAGACGCCATGAAACAAGTCTTGTAGTTAAATGGACAATTCGCCACGAACAACAAGTCATATATTTTAATGGTGTAGACAACATGAGACAAGACATTTACTTTAACAAATCGTCCCGAAATATTTTAGGTTTATATGTTTCACGATTGGTTGTAACTCTTTTCATTTTGCTGTTGGGAACTTCTGGATCGAGATATAGGATCGTTCGTATTACTTGAAACAGTCCATCCGACTTTGCTAGGATGGTCGGACATGAGACTAGAAATATTCAGGAAACAATTCACTTTCTGTCATTCGATATTGGATTTATGTTTTGTACTGTTAATGTGTTATTTGTTCCAAATGCATTTAGGCAAAAACATGAATGAAATAAACCGCACAATAAACTGTTACTTCTTTCGTCTGCATGCTATAATTACTCACAGACTGAAAATGTAAACAAGTCTTCTCCAAGACAAAGTGCTGTACACAGCCCAAATTAGTGTTGCCCTTGACTACAGTTGTTGATAGCAGCTACAGAATCTGGTTAATTCATCTGATATTTCTGCAAGTATTGTCTTCATTATCATGTACATGTACGCCGAGTTAGGCGGCCGTGCTGCAGTGGTGTGTACGCTGGATTTGTAACTTGGCAATCCGGGTTAGATTCGACTTTCCTCCACATGTGTCTGAGAGAAGTTACCGGTGCTTTGTGTACGGGTTAGTTAGTACTGGTTAGAATACCGTCCAGAAAAACTGGTTAGGTGAATAGACCGGTGTATTATAACCGAAATTAAAAATTGAAAAACGGTTTTAAACCTAAATAAATGATGAATTGGCGGCAACTGATTACTCGACCTTTTACTCAAGTTCCTTACTTTGATTATGCTGGTAGTGTGCAGAATATTCTTCATCAACAGAGTCCTAACTCTAAATTTGTAAGCCCCCCCCCCCCTACCCTATAAATATACCCGGTTTCCACTACCGTCCATAAATATTTATATATACATTGTTGTCGTTAGGTCGACGGAACGTCTTTATAAAAACATTTATATTTTTTTAGTTCGGAGACTCGGTCCATAAAAAATCATAAAAATGGGATCGATCGGGTTAGCGAGAAACCTTTCTTGGGTGACAGATTTTTAGGAGGAAATTTACATCAATATCACGTTCATCGCAAGTCTTTTGAATATGATGAAATGAAATTCAATTTAAATTTGTTTACAAATCAAAATAAGTCTAGTTTGACCATTGACACCAATCGTTTATTGACAAAACCTCATAGAGATGGACTTTTTAAATAATTTCTATGATATACTTAACACAATAGATAAAAAGTTATCGGTGATTATATGCTGTTGTCATTATGAGACAAATATGATTTTTATGCTTTTCAACTTGTACCACGATTAAGTACAAGAGTATAAAATATAGCTTGAAAGCCTTGTACGAGTATTGTACGTTATTTTTTTAACGTTTAAACCACGTATTACAGGTAATATTACTTTACTTAAAACCTGCTTGAATTATTTGTAATGGGCGTAAAATAGTTATTACTGAGAAAAAAAACAACATTTTATTTACAAATGGTGTGGTGGCAATAAAAACGCTTGTAATTCAAATAAATCAGAACGTTTCATAAAAAATGGTAACCTGTTTATGTATGTACCCTTCCGTTGAAAGTTTCTGAAAAAAAAACCTATCGCATGCGTTGAATGTTAACCTAATGAACGAATGTTTATTTTTATAACTTTGTGGCATAAATTTCAATCAAATTTACTCCTATTATACCGTGACTTTACATTTATAATTTGTAAATGTATTTATGTTCACTTTTCTTCATGTTAGTATGACTATGGCCTATTGATCAATGTCAACGAATTAACATGTTTTCATCATTAATTTTATTCATGTATCATGAATTGAGAGAATATATAACTACAGTACAACTTCTGTAGAGCAACATCCTGTGTGATCTGCAAACATTGGCTGTTGTTTAGAGGTTGTTGCTCTACAGAGGTTAAATTTATAGTAAATATCAACTTAGGAAATTTTCAAGGTGTTGTTAAAGAGAGGTTGTTGCTCTATAGAGGGCCGCTCTGGAAAGGTTGTACTGTATATTGACCATAGGCACTCGATTCCATGATTTTTATACGTTTATAGACGTTATTTTCCAATTTAACTTATCAAACAATGTAAATCTGTCAGAAGGAAAATCTTCAATTTTTTCCGCTATTTAGTGTATAAAAACATAAAGGTAGCTCACTCGCCATCCTTTCGATTGACGGAAGTGACGATATCCCGAATAGACTGGTTGCAAATAAACCTGGGTCCCGGCTTTCCTTCTCAAAGCTATTAAAACGTTTAAATTTGGCACACTATACCACGAAAGCAAGGTTCCCAAAAAGCGCGTGCTGTTCAGAACTATCTCGGATATCGGGAAAATGGCGAGTGAGCTACCTTGATGTTTTTATACACTAAATAGCAGGAAAAAATGAAGATTTTTCTTTTGACAGATTTGCTTTGTTTGATGAATTACATTGAAAAATTATTTGTAAATTGTGCCAAATTTAAACGTTTTGACAGATTTTAGAAGCTTTTACGTCTATAAATGTATATAAATCACGGAATCGAGTGCTTTTTTGACTTGACTTATTGCCGCCGGTACGTTTTCAAATACGACTTAAATCGTACCCTGTCGTACTGGAATCGTGTGCTTGCACAGTCTGCGGAGGTCGACACATATTGACTAAATATCAGCTCCGTAGCTACGACATTTCAATAAGACATAAAAACATGTTTTCTGCATTTGTTTGCATTCATGCGTCATTCGTCAAGAGCATAAGCAATGTGACATGATATGAATATTGATTAAAGTCGCGAGGTTTAGACCTGTGATTTTATTGATTTGTTGAATTTCTCGAATCCTGTCTTGAAAACAATATCCTTATAAATATTTAGAATAAACAAAGCGTACAAATCGTCTTTACGCAATAACGTGATACTTTACAGGGATGAATGCATTCTATATACACTATATATAGTGATCAACTACATTCTTTTGTCTAAACCATCATGTGAAGGAAATGGAAATGTTTTGTCTAACAAAAGTCTTGAATCCATTATCTCTGAAATAACTATTCTTAGCTTTACCAAATTTGCTAACAGGGCTGTATCATTCATATATCTAGAATAGAAAACAGGTCGGGGTCATCAATCTATGTCAATTAGAAAACCCCAATAGAAAACAGGGCGAGGGACATCCATCCGTCTCAATTAGCAATTAGAAAATAAATAAGGCCTTGCTTATCTCCACTGTGATTTATCTGCCCTTGAATTGACTTAAAATCAGCCAAAAAATCAAATTTTGTTTTTATTAAAAAATCATGCAATAGTTTTCTTTTTTTTTCTATATGCCGTCGTGAAAAAAAACTGATGGAAACTGTAGCAAACGTCTTTAAGATAAATCTCAAACATTTACACATGGCTCTCCCATTTTCATGTGCAGATTTTCTTCCACGCCCGTTTTCTAAACAATTCAAAAATGCCTGATAATATTCGAACTAAATATCGCGTACAAAATTCTCCACGAGTCAAGTTTGAAGTTTTGACTTTTAAATGTTGAATAAACATGTTTTTCCAAATGTCATATCGACACAATGCAAGCTTGAATTTTACTGATGCCAGTTAGCATGAGTGTATTTGCCAAAACAAGGACCATGACCAAATTGTTTGTTTTAACCCCACCAAGAGACTTTTCAGTGGGTAAGAAAGTAGCGGAAATCTTTTAGACTTTTACATTACATGTATATATTTTAGAATGAGCCCAAAATACATGACAGAATGCTATTTTTTGCAATGGAAAAAAAATCCTGAGAGGTCAAACAAGTTGTTTATGGTCCTTTTTGGTCAGTTATATCATAGGTAGCGTAACTGCAAATATAATATATGGCTTAGTGACTTCTAAATGAGTTTTTTCAATGGAACATTTTACACTCTTCTCGCTTGTAGGGAAGTTAAGAAATGTGTTTAATTAGAAAATATGAATTATGATACGTTGTCAAGAAATATCCAGGCGTAAAATATTATCGCTTTTGGTCATTTGCTTATCAAAAAAGGATAAGTAGGTAAGGACATATCCTTTTATTTCTTGAAAGCGTGCGAAAAGGTAAAACTGAGAGACAGTGGATGTACCATTGCTCGGGCCTTATAAATTGTCTAGGGATCGCGGGGAAAATGAGGATAGATAACCAGAATAACCAGAAACAAGCATCTCGAGAACTCAGCAGTTCTTAGCTGTTACGACACTCTTGCGTTGAACCCTCGAATTGTTTGAGCTTCATCTCGGCCTCCAATGTATATATTTGTCAAAAAAACCTACATAGATTTTTACAAGCTCTACAGAATTGTCTGAGTGTATGGAATCGATAAAATGACAGGTATTTAAGTAAGTTACAAAATTATTCATAAGGGCATCGCTTGGTATTCATTATTTAAGAGACGTTTGCGAAATAGACTTTAATTATTTTCCCTGTGCAGATTTAGAACCACTGTCTAAGTTTTAAGTTTTCTCTAGAAAGTCAATATCTATGCGGAAACAATTTGATTTGTTCGAAGTCGCTGCGCAAAAGGTCGCAGATGACGTCATACGCTATAGATCAATACGGAGAGAATTCGAGAAAACTTTGACAAGAATAGAAGTAATACAATGTAACCCATCCCTATTCTAAGCAAAAAAATTGTCACCTGATTTAAACACAAAATATAAATGTATTGATTTTTCCCCGAAATATACCTAGATCTCTATACATATTTTTTCAATTGGTGAGCTTTTAGGGTCGTTGAATGTCCGGCGTCCGTCGTCCGTCCACAATTAGTTTGTTTACACTCTAGCAACCGCAACTCTTAACGAATCGTAATTAAACTTGCTCACATTGTATATGGCCACAATGTCTCGGCTAAGTTAGATTATGGGCAAAATCGGAAAATAACTTCTAGAGTTATGGGCCCTTGAATTACAAAATTTGCTACATTTAGATTGTTTACACTCTAGAGCATTCATTTATTCACCAATCCTAATAATATTTTCAGTAAATGTGTATAACCAAAAGATCTTGGACAAGTTCGATTATGGGTAAAATCGGATCAGAACTTCAAGAGTTATGTGCCCTTGACTTAGAAAATTTGCTATATTTGAGATTGTTTACACTCTAGCGCCTTCATTTATTCACCAATCCTAATCATATTTTTAGTAAATGTGTATAACCAAAAGATTTTGGACAAGTCCGATTATGGGCGGAATCGGACCAGAATGTTAAGAGTTATGGGCCATTGACTTAGAAAATTTGCTATATTTTAGCTTGTTTACACTCTAGCGCCTTCATTTATTCACCGATCTCAATAACATTTTCAGTAAATGAGTATATTCAAAAAATCTTGGATAAGTTCGATTATGGGTGGAATCAGACCACATCATCAAGAGTTATTGGCCCTTGACTTAGAAAATTTGCTATATTTTAGCTTGTTTACACTCTAGCGCCTTCATTTATTCACCGATCATAATCATATTTACAATGAATGTGTATGACCTTATGGTTTTGAACAAATTAAGTTATGAGTGGAATAGGACCACAACTTCAAGAGTTATGGACCCTTGGATTAGAAAATTTGCTACGTTTTAGCGTACAAGTTTAACAGTATTATACCTCCATTGTTGGTTTTGATCTCAAAATGATCGTAAAAATGAGTTTTATGAGATGGAAACTATATTACCTGGGCATTAATTATTGGCCTTTGTTCTCAGGTGAGCGATAAAGGGCCAATGTGGCCCTCTTGTTTAGTATTATTGCCCTGATGAGTCTAATGACGAAACCGGTCGGCTATTAAGTAATATACATGTATAATACCTATGGAATGTTGATTATTTTTCATTATTAATTTACTTGACTCGGATATTTTTTAACATTTTATACATAATATTATATATTATATGAGTTATGTTTTATTTACGAGACAAACTCCTTTAATCCTGAGTTGTCCTTAAACGTCTCTGTCAACATCTGAAATATAGTTCAACAATTGGTATCCGAATCGCCTTAGTTTCTATCTGATACTCATACGCACGCTTTTCTTTTCATATTTTTTTTTCACAATTACGTTCAACTTCCGTTTTTTGTTTTACATCAGGGCCATTCAAATTCATTTCAAAGACCCTGTTTCCGTTTAATCGATTGGACTTCGTAAACTTATCTGACCTACCAAATACAAACACACACACATTCCGTCAATAAATGGTGCACTTGATGAAAACTATATTTGGTGTACTTTTCCTGGAATTTATTCATTCTGTGAGTTTAAATTATCGACTAGTTATGCAATACATTTCGGGCCCCTAGGGCTCTGCGTGTACAGAGGGGGTTACATGCCTAGCTATATCATACACCATTACAGCCTAAATTTCTTGGGGAGCTAACCACTAGCCCCCGGTTGCTACGGTCCTGTATCTAAGGTTATTTACCGGATGATTTGGCCTTGTACAACCCTACTGCTGGTAAACACATTCCCAAGACAGAACATTACTCATTAATTCGGACGAGATTACAAAACAAACTTCCCCGCGCGAAGGTCAATACACGGAATGTTTATTAGTCGGTAAAACGTTGATTTGCGGCTTTACTGTCCAATATGCGTCATGATAACCTTGTATGAAAGCGGTACGACCTAACAGCATATTTGTTACTTTGCAATCGATTAAGCTTTTTTCGCGTATTTCATTTGTTGTAAAGTATGAATTTGTTGTAAAGTATGAATTTGTTGTAAAGTATGAATTTGTATTAGTGAATGTTGTCGATATCTTTTTGGAAACTGAAGGATAGTTAAACTTTATATAGCAGTAACAGCGTCGAGGACTTTTTATGCAGACCTAAGTACTACATTTATCTAAATCCGCCATGTAATTGTTAAACTAGTGTGCAGTGCAAGTCTAAGTAAGTTCAGTTTCCATGAGTACTTTCTGTACTTTGATTTATGTTTAAGTATACAGTTTTTGCAGACTTGGTGTTCCTATCGATTTATATCAGTGTTTCGTGCGCTCATGTTTGTTTTCATGAGACGGCCTTGAACATTTCATTCATTGATTGTATTTTTCCCCGAAGTACTTAAATATATTGGTACCACCAGCTGTTAATAAACGACCAAGCCAGCTGCGTTAAAAGACAAAAGTCATGTACTGATTAAATGAAAACTAGTCAAACTTTGGACGTAGTATAATATTTCTGGTCTTACTGATGTAATTATTCAGATCCATATGAAAGCATTTAGGATGTTCACTTGATGTCAAAAGTTGAGGGTCAAAACGACATTTGGCTGATTAGCATTTATTTGAAGAGTCAACAAAGTTTAAAATTTCATAATAATTTAATGAAAAATTTGACCCTTTAGTAGAAATTCTCATGAGTCAGAAGCTTTGTCAAAATGCGCCATTTTAAGGGTCAAATGAGGGTCCTTTGACACTTGTGCTCCGTTGTAAAAGTCGGTCACTGTCACTCATGGCTACGAGTACACATGTACTATATAACAGTGTTGACTTGACTGATCTATGCTACGAGATTAATAATGATTCTTGTTTTCATTCATCTGATAGTTATGTTGTATAAAACCACATCTCATTTTCTCTCGTGGATATGTCGAAATATGAGTAAAACACATGTTTTAATTTAACCAGTTTTCAATAGCCGTCAGGGAAACACATACTGTGTTCTATGGTGTTTTATTTGATTTTACATCAAAATGGTCTTCGCTAAAATGCTTACCAAGCATCGGACATGTTTACAGCGAGTGTAGCACGCTAAAGATGCATGCATTGGCAGAATCGATTTCCTTAACATAAACACACAGGGTTAACTCATAATTTAACACCTCCCATCTTTCTGAAAATAAAATCACACAATTATATTAATCATAATATTTTTTCGCTGGAATGTTATCGAGACGAACTTGTGTTCATATTTATAGAAGTACATGCACTTTTAAATTTATGATACGCCTACATAGACTCGGTCTAAAAAAAGAGCATCAAATGAATCACAGAATTAAACCATAAATTACTGATAAACAGTGTGTCTTTGCCAAGCATCGACCTTTGTAAGACAACTGTTTGTCAAGCCTCGACCTTTGTAAGGCAACAGTTTGTCAAGCCAAAAAGAAAAAAACAAACAACAACACAGATATTGTCCAAGTATAACTGTGCTGTTTACCTCGTACTGTAAATGGATTAACCCGAATTCCAAGGTCAAGCTAGGGAGGTATGGATTACCTCCCATGTTTACGATTATTTTAATGTAAATAAATTGGTTATATAAATTATGCACTTGTATGTAACATTTTATGTAATTGGATAGAGTTTGTTTTTGCCTCATTAGTTAGCATGCCATAACGCCAAAAATACCTTTCGACACCGTTAGCGTAATTGTGATGTTTACGTGAAGCGTGAAGTATCAGCGTGTGCACCAGTGTACTGTTAAATCTGTAAACATAGAAAATAACAGAGACAATAGAAATGTGGTGTTTTATAAGTCAGATACAACTTCTCCAAAGCAACACCTTTTGGGAGTAGCAAAATTATCTTGTTGTTGAGAGGTTGTTGCTCTAGATAGGTTAACATAACAGTTAAATAGTGCAGTGGGAAAAAATCATGCTGTTGTTGAAAGGAGGTTGTTGCCCAAGAAAGGGCCGCTCTGGAGAGGTACTGTAATTTGTTTTCATATTCAAACGTCTATTCGGACATTCACATTAACGTCCATGAGCGAAGGTGTTGATGACTATTGTTCAAGGTTGTCCGTTAATACAAGCTTGACTGTAGTGTATGCCTTTGTAAGAAGCATTAAGGGGAAATGGTGCAAGTTTTTATATCAATGTATTTTTTAAATTAGTCTTCAGTTTCTACTAAAATGTTTCCGAAAGTGTATATCTCTTCGGTCTGGATGACATATTAAGTAACATTAATGCGTACTATTTCATTAGCAAATTAAATTAATAAATGGCAAGTTTTTTATTGGTTGCGATCTGAAGTTCCGAAGCATTTAGTGTATCTAGACTAGAGAGAGAGAGAGAGAGAGAGAGAGAGAGGTCATGGTATTTATTCTAATGCAGTCCTCACTGTTGAAGTGACTTGAATATTTCGGCCTATTCCATAAACATTGTATCAGTTACCTTGACATTGTCTTTAGATGGATTTTGTTCATCTCGTGAATCGAGATTTGAAGATCTATTGTCGGTTGTAAAAATGTAAATAATCGAAAAGGCCACCCTTTGAATAAAGGCCAGTCTTTTACAATTCGTCATTGATTATTTAGAACAAAATGCCATCCGTATTGGTCACCAGTCAATAAAGACCACATTGTGTATTTCCAAAGAATGAACTTTATTAATAGCCACAAATAAGTTTGAATTAGATTAACAAATCAACGGACTTCCGGACATTTCAGATAGTACAACAATATACCAAGTGTCAAGTATTTATTACTATTCAGTATTCAATAATGCGTATTGTTCTAACCAATATGACACAGGATGTGTCATGGGATGATTCAAGATAACAGGCGAGGGATGTGAAGTAACCATACCCGTTGAATCATTTATACATTTACAATATCGATAAAATCCGCGATATCCTTTATGACAAATATAAGGTTAATTCCAGTTTGCGTACATTTGCAAAATCAATATTTGATCGAAAGTACAAAAGGTATGGTGGGCCATTTTCTGGATTTATTACTAGGAAAATGACACTGACTGTCAGTATTTTTCCCTAGGATAAAAAGCTGTACATTTCACTCCAAAATATATTTCCTCTGTTTGCATTGTGATTATTCCCATAATTTGCATCTGTCGTGAATTTTCCCTTTTACCAGCGTCCATCGTCTCCCCTTTTCTCTAAAAGACCCCATATTTTGTTCGCAAGGTTTGGTAAATCTGCTATGTTTAGTCATGAACTTTACCATGTTGACTGCCAAGTTAAAACTTTGTCACCATTTGGTCGAGCGTTGAATGGTTTAAGTTAAACAACTACTGATGTGCCTCGTAATTACAACACATTGCTTAATCAACGGCTTTATTGCTCCAAGTATCGATTTTCACATGTTGCATGATTGTGCTTGTCTTAAAAGAGACTTATTCCACACGAATCATGAAATTAAGCCGCTTTGAAATGTCTGAATATCAGATAAATTGGTTTTCATCTTCCGAGAAATATTAATACTGTTCTCTATAACAATTGTTGAAAAATCAATGTAGAGCAGTCATACTGTATGTAACATATCGTTGAAAACTGTCATAGAGAAGCCTAAATCGTCCAGGTTCTAAATTCTAATATTCATGACAAATTTTACATAATTAATTCCCAGGCTTGTGATGTTCCATGTTTTAGATATTGACTGGCCTAAACGTAAAATCACTATACCCTTATCTGAGCTCAACAACTCCATCAAATCGCTTTAGGGAGGAGCTTATTATCTCGTCTGAGCTTTGACTAGCAGATAAGCCAGACAAGCCAGTAAGATCCGCAGCACCACCGCTCCAAAATTAAATCCAGACATTGTCTGCAGAAGAAGCCACCATTTAAAGGTAATTCACTCATTAATCTGATACATAAATGGACCCTAATCATTTGCCGTCTAAAGTTTGCATTAAAATGCGTGGCAAAATAATATAATCATAGTACTGAAAGTATTCATGGAAACTGAACTTACATAAACTTACACTGCAATATGGAGCAGGAACTAATTTAACAATCGCATGGCGGATGTAGAAAAAGTAGTACTTTGGTATTGAATGCATGTGCGCCGAGCTAGTGAACAATCGTCCAGTTTCCAAAAATAGTAGATTAAAAAAACATGGAAAAATGAAAATGCTACATGCAAGAGTTAAAGAATCAATTTGATGACTCAACTAGTTCAAATATCATACACTAAGATAAAACAAGAATCAACGTTGATGAATTGTTGACCATTAAAGCTGACAGCAGAATTACTTACCTCGTTTACTAATAAGCCAACTGACTTTGCGATAATTAAGGCCATATACCATGTCTTGACAGTGGAGTCTAAGTTACAATGAAGTTTAATTTGGTGTAAACATTGAAATTAATTATAAAATAATCTCCTGGTTAATTACCATGTTGTTGATAACCTGAAGTGACCCCATTCACATGACAGAAAATTAATGACACAGACAGTCAGCGTAAGTACGTAAAACCCAGCAATGATTGAAATGGCCCATTCCCTAAACTGGTTCCCGTTGACTTGTGTGTAACCAGTTTACCCATTCCCTAAACTGGTTCCCGTTCCATGTTGCAGTGCACCAAAGGCTTTGTACACACAAGTCAACGGGAACCAGTTTACCCATTCCCGTAACTAGGTAGTTTCCCTTGGAAGATTGACCGGCTTGTCGTCATTGCGCATGCGTTAAAATAGTTTTCATTTCCGGGCACAATATCTTATTATTGATATGGAAAATCAACACTGGTTCGTCAACCTGATAGTAATGAGTCAATAATTAAGTCTTTCACACACCATGTCACCAAATCACTTAGGTATTGCATGCATGTGTTCATACACAAAACAAGACGAAGGAATTTTTTTTTTATTGAACTGAAGATCGGAAACATACACATAAATCTGGCTATATCTTTTCAAATAAAACAAAATGTTCAGCATATTCACTTAGTCTCTAGGAAGTGTAAAATTTTAAATAGCAACTCTATCATATATGTACCCTTAATTACTATCTTGAATGTACATGATATCAAAATATCATAATTAAATCGAACAATTCAATGATATTATAATACCTTTATACGTTACCCTTAATGCTAAGTTACTTAAAGGTAACGAAAACTGTACATATGTTGTACCAATTTTCATGAACTATTAGTTGACAAACCACCCTGCTGTTTTTGTACGCATAGAAATATAATTCAAACTATTGGTAAATATTTTCTTTGTTCATAATAACTGAATATTCATTGAATGTTAAAATGTCTAAACTTATGGACGGTTTTATTTAATATGTTCAAGGATTTTGCATAAAAGCGCCATTATTTTATTATTTTGTGTTCCTGTGATGATATCAGAATCTTGTATGTACAAGTGATAAATAGAGATGAAAATTGCTGATTACATAAATTAGTAATGGTTGAAATATAATTATATCACGTGCTACGTAGTTTCATATTCAATATTTCTTTTAAAATGAACAAGTAATTAATATATAAATAAATAAGTTTTTGGTAATTTGTCACATTTCACAATAACGACTGCCTGACTAGAGATATAAAATCGTCAATTTATGATATTGCGTCAAGTGGACCGTATATATGCACTGTCACACTACATCAACTAATCTTATCACAGACAATCTTTATGGTATGTTTGTCACATAGTGCTGATTTATTCACTATTATCAATATTATTCATTGAAAATCTGTGTTTCAGTCCATGCATTGTATTGAAGCGACATGATATTACATGTTATGATATATGTTTTACGTTATGCACTATTTGTGTATATATGATAACATTGTATAATGAAACTATCTTAAAATGCTTTTCGGTGAATAACAAACATGCATTAGATCAGTTTAATGTGAGAGGATTATTTTACAAGCTGGGGTCATATTTTCAATATTTGCACCAACATTGCGTCACGTCTAATGAAAACGTCAAAGTAAACGCTTTAATCAATTTCATATTTTGATTATTAACATCTTTCTGTTGGAACAATGACAGTCATCTCGGACCTCAAATGAGAGGCAATTTCGGACAATAATTGCTTTAAATTGATGCCAATTATTCAAATATTCTGGACAGTTTTCCTTGACAGATTCCTTTTGCTTATTATTTCAATTACAGAACGGAAGCAAAACAGCATTTAACGCGAGTTAACCAGCAACTGACATTTCAACATTGATTCTCATACATTTAATTTTGTAATGACTTGTTTTGTTGGCTTGTAAATGAACAACAATCAGATACATCAATCTCACTTTGGTCTACAAATGTACAACATTTCTCCTGTTTTCTCCAAACACGAACAGATCAACGTAATAGCATTGTTTCTGATGGAGTTTATACGATTAGTGAATGATCAATCCATTTGCTGTTGTTCCTGGAAGTAATGTCTTTCGATTGAATGAAATCAACTTTGTGGTTCTGATAGGCAAACACATGTTGTTTTCACTTTCCAAGTAGATATCGTCGGTATCAAGATTTTTCAAGATCGCTAAATGTGGGTGTCGAGTATTAATTTTATAATATATTTACCTGCGTCATGCAGCTCTGTTTTCAAATAAACACTGTCTCCCTGTAAAATATTCAGAGTATGTGTGTGCATGTTCCTGTGATTTCAAGGCATTTTCAGTCCTTCTGAATGGAGTATGGACATATGACCACATACAGGGTGTCCCAAAAGAAAGGTAACACTTTCATACATGTTTAATGTCCTTTTAAATTGCAGATGAATACATTATTTATATATAGATATGTAGACCAAAGATGTAAGTTTTTTATATGAAAATCTTTAAAACATCTTCAAAATTTGCAATTTAATACAAATTTTAAAAAAAAATGCATTTTTCAATCTTGACGTCGTTTTAGTAGTTTATGACGTTTTTGATGCGACGACTTTACATCCTCTTCCCTTTACCATTCATACACGATGAATCATTCATGCACATCTATCACTTAAATACACATGTCTTTATTGGACTTTTTTACATTGCATTTGTTTTGTTTCAAACACTGAAAGACACTGTATCTTCAAAGATAAACGGTCCAATGATACCATGGCACGACAGTGCACACCGTGAGTTACTCACTGTGTAGTGGTCTCTCCGTAAAAGAATGAGGTCGCAAGTTTGTTAATGTGCTCAAAAAGAAGTATCCTATCTTACAAAAAATGTGATTCATACATGATGTTGGTACGGTATTTACATATTGATCAAGTATTGTACTACAAAAATGTATACTTTCTACACAATATGTTCAGCGATTGAGCAATATTCAGACGATATCCAGAGGTAAATAATTTAGGAATATCTTCGCCCGCGCATAGTCTTGGCCTCAACCCATGCAACTTGGTTTCTTTGGGAATATTTTTGAAGTCAAAGGTGTATAGTCCTAAGCCACCGAACAAAGAAATGCTGTTGGGATGTTAAAGTGGTAAAGATTTCATTGTGCGTGTATGGTAAGTAAAGAGGATCAAATGTCGCCACATCAAAAACGTCATAAATTACTAAAACGACGTCAAGGATGAAAAATGTATTTTTGTTTTTAAATTCGTATTACATTGCATATTCTGAAGATATTTATAAGATTCTCTTATACAAAAAAACTTACATCTTTGATCTACATATCTCTATATATATCATGTATTCATCTGCAATTTAAACGGACATTAAACATGTATTAAAGTGCTACCTTTCTTTTGGGACACCCTGTATTAGGTGGTGTAGCGTCATAACCATCAGGAGTGGCACTGACAGCGGAAATGTTTGTCTTTCATCAATACAAATATCATGAAGACAACATCATAGTGCAGAATATACTGATTGAATTAATCGAAAATGTCACGAACGCTAGGCAAGTTATTCAGGTCATGTTCCTGCTAACACCATAATAATGTTCACTATGTACCCTAATTAAATTGAGGTCACTGTCATTAAAAAAAACAAAAAACTTAATATCCGGTTTGTAAAATATATGCACTATAAAATGTTTTTGATATTGCCTGGCGTAAACGCAAAATCACTCTCACAGTGTCTGAGTTCAGCAACTCCATTAATTAAAGCTTTGAGGCGAAAGTAATTAATTATCAGGTACGAGTATGTAGTCTGTTTGGCAAATAATCTAGACGAACCGCAGTTGAGTCCCATAACATGACATACCTGTTAAGTAATACACTTAATACAATTATTGAGCCAAAGAATCATTATTGTAATTAAGGAACAATTCCTTGGTTCCTTTGATTCCTGATATCTATTTATAGTCAAACCTGTGCTAGGGGCCACCTCCGAATATAGACCACGCTGTGAATGAAAGGCCATTCCTTTAAAAACTGCCATTAATTGTTTAGAACAAACTGACCTCCCAATAAAGATCACCTGTCAATGAATACCACATTTTGTTTTTCCTAAGGATGGCCTTTGTTTACAGATTTAACTGTACTGTGTATGGTATACGTAAGAGCCACGTCAATGCTTACACAAATGTACTTAGATTCTGTTTCATCTCGTAAATAGTATTTGTTCTATAATATCTAAAACCGTTTTTACCACTTTATTATCTGGTCTTGAATCTACTGTATTTGTTTCATTCCTACATAATTGCCAGAATATCATCAATTTTTATTTGTAGTCGAACAGTTGTACGCAAAATAAATAAGCGACATTAAGTCAGCCATTAAATTTATAGTCATAACATAAGCAATAAACATGTGCTTACGGTCGATATAAACACCATACATTTTCTTTTACAGAATTTAATGAAAACACGGTAACTATCTAAATGGGATTCTTTTTTGTGAACGCCTAAGTAAAAGTTATTTGAGTGCTTTGATTGTGTCCAAATAGGTCTCAGACTAGTAATCAATAGCCCTTCATGAGATGTAAGTTCAAATCCGACCTGGGGCCAAATTTCACAAGTGAGCGAGCTGTCCAACTTTCTTACTAAAGGTCTTTGGTTCTGTCCAGGTTTACTCCCTGTGGCTTCGTCCACCATTGAAGCTGCTGGAAAAGTTGCATAATGAGTGTAGAGGCCTGCGATGCAATGTTAAACCCAAGTGACAAGGATTGTTCGGTTTTATGAAACATTGTTGGTATTAACACTATGTCTGAAACAGAACACGAGCTGCCTATCTAACTATCGATTTGCTAAAATTAGATCGTCTACTTACGTATTTGGTCTAGATGGAAAATATCAACCTCTGTTTATGGAGAGACACATACGATCGTAGAAAGAAAGATGAGCCGCAATTTGACTTTACATTGTAGTTTGTATTCTGGTTCGTAGCCGGCCTGATTTTCTGATTTTTGAAATCTAACAATAGTTCATCTTTCCATAGCCGTCACTAGCTCGGTGTTCATGAATTTTGATGTGGACCAATTGTAAACTTGTTGCCGTTCCATGTTGCACTGTAAGTCTATGTAAGTTCTGTTTCCATGTTGCACTGTAAGTCTATGTAAGTTCTGTTTCCATGTTGCACTGTAAGTCTATGTAAGTTCTGTTTCCATGTTGCACTGTAAGTCTATGTAAGTTCTGTTTCCATGTTGCACTGTAAGTCTATGTAAGTTCTGTTTCCATGTTGCACTGTAAGTCTATGTAAGTTCTGTTTCCATGAGTACTTTCAGTACTTCGAGTCAGGTATTTCTGTTCACTTGTGCTTTATTCATGCATGTTCGTTATTGCGTTTTCCAACATTTCATTCAGAGACCGGTAATAAACTTGTAGTTTAGATCCACCAAAACGGCACACATTTTTAATATAAAAGTTAATAGGGTAATAGAACAAACCATAAAATCGACCTGCCCTTCCAGACTTACAGACTTTCTGCCACGACTTTGTGAAATGCCACAGGCTGTGAAGGCTACTATTTAGACAGATGGTTATTAAATAGCTCGAAATTAACTAATGAAAATAGAACTGAATGGTGTGACGCATAGCTTTCCTCGCACCAATAGCATGCGTGTGTTTTTACAAAGCTTTGTTCAATATTATGAGTGACACTCATCTTGTTACTTTTATGACAAAAGTCTTTTGATCATGGGACTTTTTATTGATTGCAAAAAAATATTTTAAAGGCTCACTGTGCTGGATGGAAAGAGTTCTCTTGTTGAAAGGTTTCAGAAGATTTGAAGCTAAAATTAAAGCTCTTTATGGTTGATTATAGGTTTGCACAATGTTGTTTTTATCAATTAGATGTTTAACTGTGTGTTGGTGTGTTGTGGTGTCGTCCTTAAAGGTCATTAAAAGTCATGAATACTGTTTTAGAGTTTGCCTCGGCTTGGGTGAGGACAAGGTCCTTAGCTACTGATAATGAAAACAACTAAAGTATATGTCGTTTGTACCGGTGTACCCAAGTCGAACGGGTGGTGTACTTTATGAAAAGTTGCTCTAAATATCCTAATAATAATGCTGTGAGGTTCAGTAGATTTTCGGGCCGATTTATTACATTACCATTGTCGGTCAACTCGATAATATTGCACCTCAATGTTATTTTTTCTGGACCAATGTTGGTCTTAGTATCCTTTACAGTGATCCTTTAAATCTGATCTCTTCTCATTGTAGTTTGTCATACTTGACCATATTAACGGTGATATTCGTTTTATCTTTTCAGTCTGAACAAGCACATCGTTTAATGGTCGAGTTGGATGAGAAGAAGAAAGGTGATGATGAAAGCTGCGAAAGAAGTGACGAGGGATCTTACCAGGATAGTCAAGATGATTATGTCGAGAGGGAGAAGTGGGGCTCCCAGTTTGAGTTTATCCTCGCAATTGCTGGATACTCCGTGGCGTTTGGAAACTTGATGCGCTTTCCTTACTTGTGCATGAGGAATGGTGGAGGTATGTTGTAGGCGTTTAAAACACTGCCCCGTCTTATGACATATTCTCATTGGAATCTTGAGTATCTATATATTAACTGCCCCGTCTTATGACACATTCTCATTGGAATCTTGAGTATCTATATATTAACTGCCCCGTCTTATGACATATTCTCATTGGAATCTTGAGTATCTATATATTAACTGCCCCGTCTTATGACACATTCTCATTGGAATCTTGAGTATCTATATATTAACTGCCCCGTCTTATGACATATTCTCATTGGAATCTTGAGTATCTATATATTAACTGCCCCGTCTTATGACATATTCTCATTGGAATCTTGAGTATCTATATATTAACTTTCCCGTCTTATGACATGTTCTCATTGGAATCTTGAGTATCTATATATTAACTGCCCCGTCTTATGACATATGCTCATTGGAATCTTGAGTATCTATATATTAACTTTCCCGTCTTATGACATGTTCTCATTGGAATCTTGAGTATCTATATATTAACTGCCCCGTCTTATGACATATTCTCATTGGAATCTTGAGTATCTATATATTAACTGCCCCGTCTTATGACATGTTCTCATTGGAATCTTGAGTATTTATATATTAACTGCCCCGTCTTATGACATGTTCTCATTGGAATCTTGTGTATCTATATATTAACTGCCCCGTCTTATGACATATTCTCATTGGAATCTTGAGTATCTATATATTAACTGCCCCGTCTTATGACATATTCTCATTGGAATCTTGTGTATCTATATATTAACTGCCCCGTATTATGACATATTCTCATTGGAATCTTGAGTATTTATATATTAACTGCCCCGTCTTATGACATATTCTCATTGGAATCTTGAGTATTTATATATTAACTGCCCCGTCTTATGACATATTCTCATTGGAATCTTGAGTATCTATATATTAACTGCCCCGTCTTATGACATATTCTCATTGGAATCTTGAGTATTTATATATTAACTGCCCCGTCTTATGACATATTCTCATTGGAATCTTGAGTATCTATATATTAACTGCCCTGTCTTATGACATATTCTCATTGGAATCTTGAGTATCTATATATTAACTGCCCCGTCTTATGACATATTCTCATTGGAATCTTGAGTATCTATATATTAACTGCCCCGTCTTATGACATATGCTCATTGGAATCTTGAGTATCTATATATTCATTTGGGTTTAACGCCGTTTTCAACATTTTTTTCAGTTACATTTGTATATACAGCGGCCCATTCACCTAACCAGTTTTCCCGGACTGTTTTTTAACCAATACAGTACTACCTTACCTTCCATAAGGCTCACAAATCTTGAATCTGCTATTTTTATAACAGCAAGAGTATCATTAACAAAACATAATCTTTATATTTAAGACGGAACAATTCGGTTGATATAATACTAGTATGTTTGCATATTATATGTATGTAATAATGTTTACATTTTGCTTGTATGTAATAGTTGTATTAATTATGCACTAAAAGGCTAATTTTCTTGAGCTTTAAATGGCATCTATCCAGAAGTTCTTAACCATTAACGGTGAAAACAATATATATTGGAAGATTCTATATCTGTACTGAGGTCTTAGTAGAAAATTACGCCAACACTCCCTCAAAGAACATAAAATCGGTTTCCATGGCAACGAGCCATTGGTTGTATGAACAGACTGATGAATATTGTTAGCAAATGTATATAATTACAACTGTATCCATTTACGATGTACGATACAACATGCCAATATTTTTCACCCTCTATACTCAAGTTTCTGTCACACCAAATATAGATTCAAAGAAGTAGATCCAGAGTTGCTAATGGATTCTTACAAACAACTTTTTTTTATCGCTGTTGCTCACACGAGGTATCCTGCCATGTATTCATGTATAGATAAATCAATATTTTAAACTGGATGTTGAGTACGTGAGTCATTTGCCGATGCTGTAGATGTGTGAAAAAGCAGCAGGTCTGGTGTTTATTGGCCATTTTTATGTTCAATGTGTGGTGAAATGACATATTCATTTCTATATAAAGCCATCCTTAAAAAATGTTTGTTTTGGGTAACCCTACCCAGAGATTTTTCAGTGGGTAGGTGGGTAGGAAACATTTTTTATAAAAACTATTCATTACTTTGAACTCAAATTTTTTGAACGCGAAACAGAATTTTACCCAAGAGACCAAAGAAAGCTGGATAGGACCGTTTTTTGGTGAGTAGGTAGCGTAACTCCGAAAGAAAATACTTTTTAAGGATGGCCTAAGTAATAAATTTAATGTAGTAACTGAATCACTTACGATTTTACTTAACTTGCTTTCAGGTGCTTTCCTCATCCCATTTTTCCTATTGATGATACTGTGTGGATTTCCGTTGTACTATCTAGAAGTATGTGTCGGTCAGTTCTCAGGAAGCTCTCCATTGTTTGTGTGGAGGTTAGCTCCCCTGCTTAAAGGTAACTACAGGAACAACATCTGCATAATTCATTACAAATATGACTAGTACTAATTTCTTAAGGTACCCAACACTAGACTTTCTTCTCAAAACCAAATTTTGGAAATATTTTAGAATTTTATAGGTTTCCATGATAGACAATGATTTACCGTGAGATTTAAAACAACAACAATGACATTCCTTTGAGTAATTTTTCCTTTAAATTTGCATTAATGTCTATAGGAGTAACTCATTGTTCAAAGATTAAAAAAGAATCCATTTTAATGATAACTAGTGGTAAAAAGATGCAATAGCACAGAATCAAACAAATTTGATAAAGAAAAAATAAAGGTCACCACGCAATATCTACAGAAATTATTATTGTTCTATAAAAGGCAAAGACAAAGGCAACAATTCTTACAAAAGTGACAAAATGTATCGTTAAATAAACTGGAATATCCGAGGTAACATTCAACAAAATGTATCGTTAAATAAACTGGAATATCCGAGGTAACATTCAACAAAATGTATCGTTAAATAAACTGGAATATCCGAGGTAACATTCAACAAAATGTATCGTTAAATAAACTGGAATATCCGAGGTAACATTCAACAAAATGTATCGTTAAATAAACTGGAATATCCGAGGTAACATTCAACAAAATGATGGCAATTGGGCAAAATTATTTTGTAATATTAACATTTTTGTGTAGAATGAAGCTGATGATACATTAAGCGTCACTTTCAAGGTATTTGTTCATACTGCTAAGATTATTGGGTTTGAGCAAATCCTCCTTTGTAAATTTCCTAACTGAGAACTCGTGAGAAATACGTTTAGTACTTCATGGTCATTTTTTTTAGATTTAAGTTTTATGCTTCAAGAACATTTTGCTGTATAAGTTTACGTTTAGTACTTACCTTAACTTGCCTAAACTATCTAGAAATTGCAATATGAATATATTATCAAAAGTGAATTTTTAAAACCGTATGTTTGTTTGTTAGTAACGTTACCAGTAATTGCACTTACCGTACTTCATTTTTTTACTAAGCAACACATGTATGCCAACCCTGTTAAGTCTTAATTCATTAACTTGTTGTTATAGTTACTGCGTTTTATAACCTACGTGGTTCTTAACAAACAGGTGTTTCAACTTAAAAAGCAATTCTTTTCGTTCCACTATTAATTGTATAACACATTTAGACTGTTTAAACTGAGGCTAAATTGTGTCTTTAAAGACTGAGCTTACTTATTTTTAATAAGCAGTATTTTTTATGGCAATAAATGAGAATTCTAAAAATTGATAGGGTGTGAACAAGTACACATGTGAATATTTGTAATCGTTTAAACGTTCGTTGGTTGGACATTTAATTCTGTTTTATCACAAAAATATTAGACCGGCATTTGCAGAAAGGTCAAACGCATTGCGTCAAATAATTTTTATAATGATTTTTTTCATAAAAACAACATCATATATTTCGTTACAATGCCTTCAATCCAAAATGCACCAATTAGCATCTCAACTGTTATTGTAATGTAGTATAAATAATGTATAAATGGTGCAATATACATGTTACATCAATAATAAGTACCTTGCTAGTTGAGGGTATATAAAGATAAACATGTTTGGTATCCCATTGTGTAGCACCATACATTAATGTTTATATTTCTGTTGATAATTCATTGTGTTAGATATCTCCCCTAACTCAAAATCGTTCACTTGAAATATTTTAATACAATATAATTTTTGGTACGAAGGTAAATGTGTGTAATAATATTGTTTATACTAATACAATACATGTACAGTTTTTGATATGCATGTATTTTTGTAATAATAACTTTCAAAATAATTAATTTGGATAATAATAATTTTTATAACAACAATCATTTTTACAATAATATTTTTTGTAACAATTCAATTTTTGTTCTGCAGGTATTGGCTGGTTGATGGTTCTGATATCCGGAATCGTATCCTGGTATTATAATACTATAATCGCGTGGGTACTCTACTATCTTGTAAACTCATTCTATCCCACACTACCCTGGTCTACGTGTGACAACGAATGGAATACAGTGAACTGCAGGCCATCCGATCCTACAGCTTTAGTTGAGATGCAAAAACAACAGGCTCTTAATAGTTCTTCAAATGCCACCTATGACGTTAATGTTGTGGTCAGAAACATCAGTTCAGCCAAGGAATTCTGGCAGTAAGTTGGATCACACTCATATGATATAAAATATATTTGCTTTTACGAAATATCTAATGCCAGTTCCGAATAGTATTGTAATGAAAAGTTTTAATTTAGTTATATTTATTCGAAAAAATGTCATACTGGTAATAATAATTCCAAAGTCTCATAGATGCGAGTGACTATCTACAACCCATAAAGATATTTGCTATATTACCATATTCTAAATATACAAAGAACCGATTTTGCTATATTACCATATTCTAAATATACAAAGAACCGATTTTGCTATATTACCATATTCTAAATATACAAAGAACCGATTTTGCTATATTACCATATTCTAAATATACAAAGAACCAACATTGATATTTTACCATACCATAAATGTAGAATATCTAACCGTGCTACCTTACCATATAGTAAATGTACGAAGAGACCATTTTACTTTATCATCCTCCTCTTCTCACTCACCGTCAGATTTCACTAGTTGACTGATCATTAAGGATAGCGTCTGACATGTTAAGGGAACGAGTGACATTTCTGATGAGGAAGAGTGTCGGAAGATTAATTTCGACATCCGTGATATAACAGCCAAAATCTATCTAATACGTTGTTTAATACTATTAACAGATACAATGTCCTGGAAATGTCTAAAGGTATTGATGACATTGGAATGCTGAAGTGGCATCTTGCTCTCGCCTTACTTGCTGCATGGGTTCTTGTTTTCCTTTGTCTCATCAAAGGCGTGAAGTCAGTAGGGAAGGTAGGTTTGTTCGATATTAACTGTATACTAGATACCATAACTAACAATCCTGATAAATATAGTTCTAACAATGATTAGGTTTGGGACCTCTCTCACAAGGGTCTTTGGATTTGATACCAATTATTCATCCAAAAAGGTGGTGGGAAAGATGTCAGTCTAAGTATTATGCTCGGAAGAATGTATGAAACAAGTCGGCAGGTTTTGTGTGATGGATCTGTCTTGATAATTCGACCTTACCATGTTCCAATTTGTCTTTAAAATTCATTATATATCAGGCTCCAGAACCCCAACACTTTTGGCACCCCCGAGGGCTTCCTCTTTTAAACGATTTTCAGCAAAGCCCCGGGGATACAAAAAGTTGGAGGTCGAGTATGTAATTATTTTGTAGTTGCCCGTGTTCACAATTCAAAATATATTGTTTTAAACATGAAGTTTTGTAACACATACATTTTGTATTTTATATATAATAGTAATAATAGTTCCTTTTTAAACAAACAGACCAAATTAATGGTACATGTATTATGTGTACTGTGTATTTATTTTTATTACACTTAACATTTTTGATGACTTATTTATTTTGGGTACATATGTCTAACATTTTTTATGGATTTTCTACGATAATGTTCATGAACAGGCTCCCAAATGGTTCAGCGTTGTTTTTATATCTGTTCACTTCTTCAGGTTGTGTATGTGACGGCTCTTATGCCATACGTATTACTATTTGTTTTCTTGATACGAGGGCTCACCTTACCTGGATCTTTGGAAGGTATCAGATATTACTTAACCCCAGACTTCCGCAGACTGCAGGATCCTCAGGTAAATATCTTATTTAACTTCCATTTACATTTTTTTTCAATTTCAATTTACGGATACCTTTAAAGCACACTTCTTTTTTATAAAAATAAAGTGATATTGATTTTACGTCTGTGGTTATTGAGATGCTGTGGCAATTTTAGTTTGCATTTGCTATAATTTGTGTTTGATTTATCTTTTCATCTGCGTACCTAAAATTTAGGTCGTATATTTTGCATTATTATTATCATACTTTACTGGTACATATGTTTAAAACTTATTAATAAAGTTGTTCATTTATGCTTCATTGCGTGTGATGATATACAATAGACTGCTTCTATTGTATCTGCACGTGAGAACAAAATATCAGCGGTTAGTTTATCTATATATGAAGTGGTGATGATACTTTTGTTATATAATGTTTCTGTTTTAGAATTGCATTTCAAGCTTATATTAGCATACCACATGACAACAGTATATTAATGGCAACTGAAGTTTTCAATGTATAAGAAGTCATCTTACTTTGACATACCATTTATTTTCATTACTTAAGTACTTATTTGGAAGTCCAGTTCTTAAAATTGACTTCACACGAGTATGCTTATGATCAATACACTTGAATATTCCTTTGATTAAATACACAGAATGTATATAATTATAATAAATCTTATAAATGCCTTTTGTATGACTATGGGGAATGATAGTTACTCTCACATTCTTGATTTTTTGTTCTAATTAAGTATGGTCGTATTAAGTAAATCAGTCTTGTTTAGAATATAAAACATGATCGTATTTCAACATAAATGACGTTGTTAACTTCGTTTGTCATTTTAATCAACTTACTGCCTTTGCAGAAAGAACATTTGTTCTGAGCCACTTCGTATGGCCAGAAAACTTTTGTATTTTTCCATGAAAACCCTTGCTCATGACATTCAATGAACAGGTTTGGCTGGAGGCCGCTGTCCAGGTATTTTATTCCTTGGGACCAACATGGGGAGGCGTCGTCACCATGGCAAGCTACAACAAGTTTAGGAACAATTGTTTGAGGCAAGACATTTGCACCGCAATCACGTGACTTAAACTAGGGAATGTTCCATTTTTTACTTAACAAAACCTGTTTTATCCCCCTCTAACCTCGTCAGTTTTCTGTGTCCGAATATCAAAAGATAACAACAGTTATTTTTACTTTCAAACGCTTATTTTCATCGACTTGTTCGTTAACAGTCGTCCTTATTGCATTCTTTTCAAAATAGGTAGTAAAACTTTTATTGGCATTCAAACTTCTTGAACTGGGCCATGTTTTTTTCAAAAATAAAAAAAATGAAAGAATTCTTTTTTTTTAGAATATTTGTCATAAAAAGCTCAAACTTTTATGACGTATTGATTACTTTTCGAAATTGAAAGTTTTTCTTTTACACCTAATGTTCTCTCAAAGTCATGTGATGAGGTGCTTATGCTAAAGGTAATCTGAAATAAAACTGAAACGTTTAACGTATCAAAATTTTTCTATCAATATGTACATGCTTACTTATCTCAAGATTTGTTTCGATTTTATAAAAATTGAGTGTTTTTATCGTTCAAAATTTCGATAGTATTTTAGCTCACCTAAACCGAAGGTTTACTCTGAGCTTACCAGATCACTCATTGTCCGTCGTACTTCCTCCTTCCTCTGGTTTATCTTCATGTGTACTTTATTATTGAATGAAGCTGATATTTAGACTGATATTTGCTTGATATTAAATATATCAACAAGATATATAACCAATTATGATTATGTATCCACATTACCATTCTGGTTTAATCAGATCTACAATAAAAATATATGTAAATTCGTAGACTTCAGATTGGTTGAAAGAATCACTTCCCTTTGAACTATTTTATAGCAAGACGCGAGCATTTTGATAAAAATGGTTAAAAGGTTACCATTCTGTGTAATTCGCATGCTTATAATTTTGAACCATCTTAATTGCAATGGGTTCTAAAATCGCATTAACAGTCAAGGTCATAGTCTAGCTTTAACGTTGAAGGAAGACAACAGGCGTAAACCTCGGTAGGACTCGGTGGGATTAGAACTCACAGCGCTTAGGCACTGGTGATCAATAGTCATAGAGCATAACCATTAGCCCCACAGGCCCCAACGGCGGTATCTGCTGAAGACGTTTTCAGGTGGGCGACATAGGTCCATCATGGTCCGCTTGTTTTTTTTACTTACTTAAATACAACGATTAACGTTTCAGAGATTTCAGAAGACCAATAAAAGCATAAGTGTTTAAAAATTCGGGTCATTGTAATGGTGCGTTTTCTTCCAGGCAGCCCGGGTTTATTGAAGTTGAATTCGACACTTTAATATTCTGCTGAAATTGCAGTGCCCAATGCTTTGACAGCATGAAAGTGTGATTTTAAACATAACAAAAAATACTTTGTTGTTAATGGGTATTTTGACACCGATTAAATTGTGCAAAATTAAACATTTAGCATGTTCATTTTTAACACCAACTGTATCTTCTTAATGAAAATCAACGAACGCAGCTTCTAAGTTATGATGTAACTTTCTGGACCCTACATTTATACATTTTAAAGGGCATATTTGAAAAGAGGAGGACTGTAACATTAAATGGAGATACATGTATATAGATTATTGAGTGACAATGGATGTCAAGGCCTTATTGTTACTTGTCTTGCTGGGTTGTTACAGTTGGGTGGATCATTTCCTGCATGTAAAGTATGGTAAAACCCAACTTCTAAAACATTAAGACCACTTCTTTTTTAAAATGATAACTATTCTTCAGAACAAGTTTCTATAGTTCGTTCATATTTTAATTTGATAACAAGACTACTTTAAATTTGAGAATTTTAAATGACAATTGTGGTCTTAATGGGTTGGGTTTGTTGTATTTTCTTTGCAAACTGCCTGTGAAACATGACTCAAAGTAACTGTTTCTTTAACCAAAATATTGGACATTTTATGTTCAACCAATACACAGACTATTGATTTCACTCAACTTGTTCACCGTATTTTATTTTGCTGTACTTAAATCTATCTTTTATCCTCATGTCACATTTATACATATGTGCTGAGTGAATAACTAAAATAAGCAAAAATTAACCAGTGTGTATGCTTTGAACTCCATCAGCTATACGCTATCTGGCAATCACAACCATTAGCTAAACATCCAGACTAAGACACACATTCAAATACATCTTTTTGTATATCGATTTGACACTTGTGTAGTTTTTCTTTCAAAATAAAGCGTGTTTTATCAGTCTATGCCTGGTAATTGTAACAACGATTTCGTATGATTTAATGTTACCTTGCCAACTGTTAAATAAATGACAGAGACTAAATTGTCGTAGTTAGCTTTTCAATGAACGGACCTATAACGATTGTTTCATATTTCGGTTTACAATTCCATTTTTAAAGGCAGGTTATCATTTTGTCTTAATTGTTAAATTGTTACTATCTACTGACTCGTTTGCTTTGCAATCTGCCTTTATTCTCTTGTTATTTGTACTAATATCAGAAATTGTTAATGACAAAATCGCGAGAAAAAAACTTTAACATTTTATAGGATGCCCGGATTTGTTTTCATTTTTCTATATTAGATTCGTCAGAATCTAAATTAAACAACATAAACACACATACATCAGTATTCATGTTTTTTTATTGGAGACTTGTCTGTGAAAGTGTCGAGTATTTTTACACGCACGTTGTTTTGAACAAATGCTAATGTCTGTGTTGAATGTTATGGTGAAAGATGACAGGAGAAGCAGACGAATGTAACACAGGTAAGAGCTGGCAGCTAAAAACGGTAAGACTGCTGTTGAATCATGTACAATGCTAGTTTCATCAATCTGTAATACAGTGGTCAACGACTTAATTCAATGAATGAATGAATCGATTTTCATTTTAATAATGGAAACATCTTTTAATTAATTTGGTTAATACTCATTAAGATTTTTGGAATTTTTTGCATTTATAGAGGAAAGCCTTTTTTATTTGTTGAATTCAAGTCGTTGACGCGTTGCATTTGAACAGTCTGGTGACTAGCAACAAGATTCGTTTATTAATGTTATCTACAACTTGGGTTTCAGGGATTCCATTATTGCCTGTGTGAATGATGGAATTACGAGTTTCTTTGCTGGGTTCGTTGTATTCTCTGTTGTTGGATATATGGCTGTAGAAATGGATCAACCCATTGAAGAAGTTGCGACTGCAGGTGACCATTGGCTTTTATTATTTCAGGACAACTACGTTGAATAAATCATTCGTACTTTCTTTTGTTTCGTTTTGCAAAGTTTATACTTTTTACATAAAGAATTTTCAAAGTTTTTTTGGTATTTATGGGGTCTCAGTTCTAATTCTGAAATACGATAATCTATCTTTTGATGGAAATTTCATGAGAATATCTGTAATGCATTGGTTCTTTCGTTATTGAAGGAGATACGAAAGGTACCTTTTAAATGATTTATGCATTTCCTTGCATGGTTATGAGAGCAAACATATTCGTTTAATGAATAATATAAAGGCATCAATGAAAAGTAAAATTCACCCTCCCCCAAAAAATGGCTGATTGTTCAAGCGTTAAAGGGACACGGGTGTCCTGGCATATGGGGTTGTTCATGGTGTACCAACAGTTGTGACATAGACAGTAATCATTATGTACTTGGTATAGTGGAGTATTGACTCTCGCTTTAGTACTTTAGTTGTACTGGGCGATAGCCATATGTTGATACAACATGGTGGTCTATGAGGAATAGTTGTTTCTTACGGCGGCCTGTCCTGCAGCTAATCTGTTTTTCTCTTCGTATTGAAGTGTTGTCGTAATTTTAAATGGTGATTGTTTTTTTTTTATTCTAAAGGACCTGGTCTGATGTTCATTGCATACCCGGAAGCAATCTCCAAGATGCCTGTTCCTCAACTTTGGGCCGTTTTATTCTTCATTATGATGATCACAGTTGGACTGGACACGCAAGTAGGGCATATTTTGCTTACATTATTGGAATGGTTTGTGATAATGACGGCTAATCCAACACATATAAATTCAAATGATTGCTTATCTATCTCTTAATAAACTTTCTTACTTTTATTTAATAATATCATAACCTACCAAATATCCCCATGGATATGAATACAAGTAATGCAAATCGAAACTAAATGACTCTGACATAATTTTCAGTTTGGTATGTTTGAAACCCTTTCAAGTGGTATTGTAGACGCCTTCCCACAACGTCTCGCAAAACGCAAAGTCTTGGTGACAGCGTCTATTGCCTGTGGAATGTTTCTTTTCGGGCTGATTTTTACCACCGGTGTAAGTAATAGTTTCTTTTAATTCCTCAATGAACTTTATTTAATATTTCGTTGACTTTCCTAGTGCATTGTTTATGCCAGATTTGTTGCACGGGTTGCACAAATATGTACTTCAAATGGTACCAAAAAGGACTTCATATTTTCGTAAACATTTAAATTGGAAAAAAATAGTTCGTTTTAACCTGAGCATAATTACTGGCCTGAATTATTACATATTACCAGTGTTAAATCAAGCAAAGGTAAGTGCTTCTGTTTAGTTCCATCGGTTGGCAATTTATGAGTAGTACTTTCAGTTTACAAGCATTTATTTATTGGTGCCCTTGTTGAAATGTACATACTATTTATTGTATTATATTTTAAGGCTGGCATATACATTTACAATCTGGTAGACTGGTACGCTAGTGCATTCTGTATGTGCCTTGGTGGAGGACTAGAGTTGGTCGCCATCGGCTGGTACTATGGTGAGTTGTAGAAGTTTATTACATACTAGTATTGTAGTATTGTTTCTAAATGGTTGTTAAATCTTGCGTTGTGACTAACTCAGTAACTCGATTGTTCAGGTGTCATTGTGAAATATCTGTTGAATTTCGTAAAACTTGATTATCTCTGTTCAACATAACGAATTCATTTACACTCATACGATGCTGATATATCAAGTTAATGTAATAATTGATTTATCTTAAAATGAGTATTTCCTTGATACTGTCGGTCTTGGTAATACAATATTGATGTCCGATCAGTCATCGGTTGCACTTAACCCACTTTTTATGACGATTTACAGGCGCTGAGAGGTTCAGCAGAGACATGCATCTGATGTTCGGGAAAACAGCGCCAGTGATATTACGAATCTGCTGGTGCTTCATTACCCCCATGATATTTGCTGTCGTATTCTTGTTATTGCTTTGTAAATATAAGCCAGCTACCTACGAAGGACAGGAGTATCCATCATTTGCTATAACTATTGGAATATTACTGGCTCTTGTGCCCGTTGCTCCTATTCCAATTTGCTTCTTATATGAGCTGTGCACAACTGAAGGAACTCTTAAAGAGGTATGTAGTTATATACATTTGAAATTTCAAATGCCATCCTTATCTCCAGTGCTTATATCATTTCATCACACCGTAGTTGCTTTTAAAACACAATACAACTCTCTAAAAGCACATACAATGTATTAGTTGTGCAGCATATAGTATGCCTTACTCAAATTAAAAAAGGTTAGCACAATAACCATAAAACATCAATACTAGTAGCATTTAAGGTAACTTCATATTTGCTTTCATCATTTTGATTTTCTGCCATCAAACTTGAGTAATTTTTCTTTAAGCCTTTGCCGTCTTTTAACCGACTCATTGTTGGAATTATTTTATTTTTCTTAAGCTCTTGTTGTCTTTTAACCGACTCATTGTTGGAATTATTTTTCTTAAGCTCTTGCAGTCTTTTCATAACACAAGTGTTACTGTTTTATTTCAGAGATTCAGGAAATTACGCAAACCTGAAAACTGGAGACCTAGTGAGCGGAAGTTGTGGGACCTATACAATGAAATGGAGAAACCAAAATCAAAGAACTTTAAGGACTATGTTTCTATGACTCTTTTAGGTCGACAAGAACCGTATTTTGTTCCATCATATGAAGCATGATGGAATGTCTCATCATGAGCTCACTTGATTAATATGATCAGTGTGAAGTAACAAATCAAACTTGAATATCCGCCATTGTCGTGTTTATTACTCCTATAGTTTTACTATCAGTGCAAGCCTTGTTTGAGAATTACTCCTAAACTGTTTTCACTAGTATTAACACCAGATTGTCTCTACCTTGTATTTGTTGATGAAAATGAGAGAATAATGATAATCTAAATTATCTTTATATTCCTTCCAAAATGATTATAGCGGATTTCATGTTTGGTCAGCTGACAACATTGTGACATGTCCTATTATGTAAATGTGTTGTAATCTCCTATTTTTATGAAGATCAATCAAAGACAACAAAGATACAGGAGTAAACTGTTTATTGCGAAGTAATAGATTATGTACAAGTAATCACTTTCACTAACAATTAGACTAGACAAATATTTGCACATAGTACATTTGCATCATCGTGTAGTTTTATTGAAATATATCTTATGTATAGCTCTATTGAAATAGAACTTACTCATAGCTCTATTGAAATAGATCTTATTTATAGCTCTATTGAAATAGAACTTATTTATAGCTCTATTGAAACAGATCTTATTCATAGCTCTATTGAAATAGATCTTATTTATAGCTCTATTGAAACAGAACTTATTTATAACTCTATTGAAATAGATCTTATTCATAGTTCTATTGGAATATAACTTATTTATAACTCTATTGAAACAGAAGTTATTTATAACTCTATTGAAATAGATCTTATTGATAGTTCTATTGGAATAGAACTTATTCATAGCTCTATTGAAATAGAACTTATTTTATTGCATTCTATGAGTGCATTGCTTAGATTTTGACACATTTGTGACAATAAAATGATGTTGTGATTTATATAAAAGGGTGATAAAAATGTCTACCAACGAAGTAAATTTGATAAAAGATGTTTCATTTCAGCCAATTCTAATTACAAACTTATCTGAATGTATAGAAAAATTGTATACTTGTCACTAAATGTAAATACCGTTCAGCCTGGTACTTACTACTTCCTAACGGTTGCAAGAGACTGACGTGTTTTTTTAAAACTTATTTATGATTGCGAAATAGTACCGTTTTCTCATAGTGACATTTATTTACATGTAGAAGATACCTCGGAGTTTGGCTGTATTTTTCAGACAATCATTTAAAGTAGATTCAGTAAGTAAAACAATGTTTGGCTGTTTGCTATGTAAACTCCATTCAAGATATGTTGTGTGGTTGAAATCCAGATTTATGGATTATTTTTACAGAATCGTTTTGAATATATACTTCATTTTGTATCTTGATTTTTTTTAAAAATCACTTTTTACAATCAAAATTTGGTTTATATTTTATCTTTGATTAATGAAATGTTTTTAACTGTGTGTTTTATATAATACATAAATGTTGATATTTCTACTAATGTTTTTTTTTACTTTTTGGTGTAAATTTACTGTTTTATTTGTGAGTTAACGAGTGTTATCTTAGTAGCATTTGTTCCGTTATGACTTCAATTTTGTGTTTACACTTTCGATCTCCGGACTTGCTCGTTTTACATTCGCATTCCACGTTACTACTTTAATGTAAAATTGGTTTGTCTTATATTGTGATGGTGTGTCTTTATAAGCTCCACATAATGAACAAGTAACAAATTTCAGTTCACCGGATTTTAGTGTTCACATAATCTTCATCATATTGTATGTTATGTTTAAACATTGTCTTTATTCTTTCAAATATCCAACGTATGAGGGACAGCTTTTTTAGTCATTTGAATCGTGCTAACAGTTTGGATGCTATCCTCTGAAAATATTAAGTTACTTGCTGATAAATTCCTAAAGATACTTTTTGTTTTGTTTCTGTCCCATTCAATGCAATTTTCTCCCAATACTTTAATATTATTTTTTTTGCTACGGAACATTGATTTTTATGATTGAACACGTTGTCTGAAACAAGCCTTGAAGGTATGTCTTAGGTTTGATGCATTTTTAATGATATTTTCTAACCAAACCACTTCACAGGGAAGAACATACAATGCATATTGTTTTGTTTCATAAATACAAACTTTGAAGTTGGCCAAAATTTTGCTCACTGTCCATTTTTTTTTTTTGTATAATTTCACCTATATAAGTATATTTGTGAAATGATTGATTTCATTTCTTAAAGGGACATTACTCCAGACTGACTTCTGTAAATTATGATAAAATGTATTTTACAAAAAATAAGGATTTAGTCACAAGAATAATTTATTGTTCATTTTGTCCCTTTTTTATTAATATAAAAGTAAAATACGTCTTGATTCAAACTTAATAAAGATGTATTTTACCACGTGACTAGCGTTATTGATATTTTTCTTCTTATCTAAAAATTAAGCCGAGAGTTGTTGTAATTTGGTTGATTGTTTATATCGAGTGTGACGCCCCTTTTCAACAGTCAGAGTCATATGAGGCCGACAGTTCACCTAAGCATCGTTACTGGGAAGCTCCGTAAACAACTGCCTACTGAGAGTTGTTGTAAATAATTAAAATTAAATACTACATATTCTGTATTTTATCATTTTTATAATAATTTAAGTTTTACTGTTGAAAAAATCTGGAGTAATGTGTCTTTAATATGTTTCCAAATGACTGAAGTAATTTATAATTAATCTTAATTTACCATCTGATACATTTGGTCACTAGACAACAGTTTTGTCAGACCATAGCGCAACAGTTATGTGTATTACATAAAGTTTTCATATTTTTCAAAAAGTGTTCTTATGTTACCTTGCTATTATATAGTGATATTTTGTAGAGTAAAAAACATGTTTTATAAGAAGACCGTTTTGAAATTAAGGAACATTTATGCTTTGCTCTGTAATTCACTGATGTTTCATCTCGTAACTGCTTTCTTTGGAGCCGATGGTACGCTTATAATGATGTACATGGCTGTATTGAAATGCGCTTGAATTAAGGAAATGATACAGAACTTAAAAAAAGAATTTGTCGAATTGATGTACAGTAATTACTAATAACGAACAAAACAAGTTGACTTGTTATGATCTATTTAACTTCCCAATTTACTAACACAAACTTCTTCTCAAACAGAACTACATTTGTATTATTGTCATTGTTTAAATTAATTTTACTATGCTATGTTTATTGTATTTTCTATGATGTCGTTTTGAGTCGAAATACAAATTTCTATTTAGTTCCATCAGAATGTCACTTTTTTGCAAATAAAGATGGTATTGATATGAACATCTTGTTTTGCTATATCTCCTCAGAATATTGTACAACAACAATACTCGTGTCACTCAGAAATAATTGCCTGTTTTACGTTCAATGACATCATGAAGTATAGAAACGATGATTAACGCACTGGACTGCTATTCGAAATGTCTTGGTTTTGAATCCCACCCGTCTTCCGATATTTCAGGGACGTTATTTTCTAGACGAATTATACTTGACTTATATATGACTGAATCTATTAATAGTTAACAGGTAAGTAAATCATGAAGGCATTGCCTAGATAAGTTGTTGTGAGTCTATTTGAAGTTCAATGTGGTTGTATGATAGTGCTCAGATTTGCGGTGAATTCGTTAATATTTAGGGTTGATTCTATTTGATTGATGAAGGGTATGATATACCATGTGTTTGTGAACTACATACATGAATTTATTCATTTGTCAAATACTCATGATTGTCATTATAACGTGTATTAATCATATCATATAAATATTTTATATTCTCCTTAATGGAGGATTGAATATAATATACAATCAATATCCTTTATGAAAAAAGCAATTTCATACGAAAAACATAAACCAATATGCTTCTTGTAATTCGTCTACCTATAACGTTTTCTTATAGTTGTTGTTGGTATATCCTCATCTGAACTTCTGAGCCAGTTACTGTGTTTGAAAATCACAGGAACATTGTGAGGGGTGTATCGATGCTTTATTTCAGACACGACGAAGAAGCAGGAAAAACTATTCGAAATAAATGTAGGGATATAAATGTCCAGTTCTCCTGTATCTTATCTCCCCTCTCTCTAGGGTGGTCCCGAAATGACCATAGCTGTCGAATTGGCTGCTAAAAAATGTCAAACGTAGAAAGTGACTCATAACGCTGATGATGGGTTCCTAGTTAAATTTGTATTGATCTGCTGTGGTTTCATTAATTTTCTTTGTGATTTTAGTTTAATGGATTCTGAGGGTCGGTTTGTCCCCGATATATATCCCCATGAATAAAGGTATTTAAAAAAAATGTTGTCCGTCACTTTTTAGCTCACCAGAGCACAATGTGCTCATGATGATATTTTATGATCGCCTTGCATGCGTCGTGAAGTGGCCCTGTCCCGGTCGTCACTTAATTCATATAGACATATACATGTATAGGGAAATTAAAAAAAATACATATTCTTGTCCGGAACCACAAGACTTAGAGCTGAGATAATTGGTATGTGGCATTGTCTAGTGGACCTCTACCAAGTTTGATCAATATATGGACCAAGGGTCTAATTTGACCCTACTCCAGGTTTACTCTATTTCATATAGGAAGATTTAAAAAATCTTCTCCGAAACCACAAGGTCCTGAGCTGAGATATTTGGTATGTAGCATTGTCCAGTGGACCGCTACAAAGTTTGTTCAAATTATTGCCATATGGTCAAAACTGGCCCCGCCCCAGGGGTCACTTGTTTTATATAGACTTGTAATAGAAAAAATATAAAAAATCTTTATGCCCGATATTACAATGCCTACAGCTTTTAAACCAAGTTTGTTCATATTATTGCCCTAGGGTTAAAATTGGCCCCGCCCGGGTGCCACTTGATTTAATAATATATATAGACTTATATAGGAAAATTTAAAAAATCTTCTCCGAAACTACAATGCCTAGAGGTTGGTATTTGGTTTGTAGCATTGTCTAGTCGACTTCTTCTAAGTCTGTTCAAATTTTTGCCCAGGGGCCAAAATTGGCCCTGTCCCAGGGTTTACTCTATTTCATACAGATTTAAAAAAATCATAGTCCGAAACTACAATGCCTAGAGCTAAGATAGTTGGTATGCAGCATTGTCTTGTGGGCCTCTTCCAAGTTTGTTGAAATTATTGCCTTAGGGAAAAATTGGCCTCGCCCCTGGGGTCACTTGATTTATGTTAAGCTCATATACATGTACAGGAAAAATTTAAATCTCCGAATCGACATGAAATAGAGCTAAGGTATTTGATTTGTAATATTGTCTAGTAGACCTCTACCAAGTTAATTCAAATTATGACCCTAGGGTCAAAACTGGCCCCGCAACAACGGTCACTTGATCTATATAGACTTATACAAGAAAATTAAAAATATTCTTGCCCGAAACTACAATGCCTACAGAGCTTTTAAAGTATTTGGTGTGTAGCATTGTCTAGTGGACCTTTACCAAGTTTGTTCAAGTTATGGTCACGGGGTCAAAATTGGCCCTGTCCCGGGGTTTACTTAATTATACCCCCACAAACGAAGTTTGAGAGGGGGTATATTGGAGTCACTCCGTCGGTCGTTGGTCGGTCGGTCGGTTCGTCCGTCCGCATAAAATATCACAATTTTTGTCGAGCGACCTATTTCCACATTCTTTAAGCGATTGCAATGAAACAATTTTCATGCTCAGTGATCCACTCATTGCAGAGTTATGTCCCCTTGAACTTATATTGTACTATCGCATTCTTAGTGGCAAAGCGGCGGCGGGGATATTAGTCACCTCTGCGAGTTCTAGTTTTACATAGGAAAATTTAAAAAATCATCTTTTCCGAAACCACGAGGTCTAGAGCTAAGATATTTGGTATGTAGCATTGTCTAGTAAACCTCTACCAAGTTTGCTCAAATAATTGCCCTATGGTCAAAATTGTAACTTCATTTATGATTAGGCTTAATTTTTCTTGTTCAAAACCTAAATTTTGTTCAGTTTCCTCGCTTCGTTTTAAAAAAACTCAACACGAGATGTTCAGACACTGATTTTGTGAAAACGGCGTGGTTTGATAAAAAACGATTATTAGCCGCCGATTGCCGTTTTAAAGTTCTTTCATTTGATGTATACTATTGTGTAGAGGACGTCGTATTTAAAAAGTTTGAACCAAAAAAAACGACACCTACCTCACAACATTTATCCGTCCGCCATCTTGTAAACACCGTCGATTTTTTGCGTACAGTGCTACCACACAGTGTAATTCGTGGGGACATAAATTCGTGGATTTTGATTTTTGAAAAGAAATGCCTTATCTCTGCATTTAAGTTCGTGGGTCGTCCCATCCACGAAATCAACGTGTTTCCTGGGATACACGCCTCTACCGTTTCCTGTGATATACGTCTCATCCGTTTCCTGTGATACATGCGTCATCCGTTCCTGGGATACATGTCTCATCCGTCTCCTGTGATATACGTCTCATCCGTTTCCTGTGATACATGCGTCATCCGTTTCTGTGATACATGTCTCATCCGTTTCCTGTGATACATGTCTCATCCGTTTCCTGTGATACATGCATCATCCGTTTCCTGTGATATACGTCTCATCCGTTTCTTGTGATACATGCCTCATCCGTTTCTGTGATACATGCGTCATCCGTTTCCTGTGATACATGTCTCATCCGTTTCCTGTGATATACGTCTCATCCGTTTCCTGTGATACATGTCTCATCCGTTTCCTGTGATACATGCCTCATCCGTTTCCTGTGATACATGTCTCATCCGTTTCCTGTGATATACGTCTCATCCGTTTCCTGTGATACATGCGTCATCCGTTTCTGTGATACATGTCTCATCCGTTTCCTGTGATACATGTCTCATCCGTTTCTGTGATACATGTCTCATCCGTTTCCTGTGATACATGTCTCATCCGTTTCCTGTGATATACGTCTCATCCGTTTCCTGTGATACATGCGTCATCCGTTTCTGTGATACATGTCTCATCCGTTTCCTGTGATATACGTCTCATCCGTTTCCTGTGATACATGCCTCATCCGTTTCTGTGATACATGCGTCATCCGTTTCCTGTGATACATGTCTCATCCGTTTCCTGTGATATACGTCTCATCCGTCTCCTGTGATACATGTCTCATCCGTTTCCTGTGATACATCCCTCATCCGTTTCCTGTGATACATGTCTCATCCGTTTCCTGTGATATACGTCTCATCCGTTTCCTGTGATACATGCGTCATCCGTTTCTGTGATACATGTCTCATCCGTTTCCTGTGATATACGTCTCATCCGTTTCCTGTGATACATGCGTCATCCGTTTCTGTGATACATGTCTCATCCGTTTCCTGTGATACATGTCTCATCCGTTTCCTGTGATACATGCGTCATCCGTTTCCTGTGATATACGTCTCATCCGTTTCCTGTGATACATGCCTCATCCGTTTCTGTGATACATGCGTCATCCGTTTCCTGTGATACATGTCTCATCCGTTTCCTGTGATATACGTCTCATCCGTTTCCTGTGATACATGTCTCATCCGTTTCCTGTGATACATGCCTCATCCGTTTCCTGTGATACATGTCTCATCCGTTTCCTGTGATATACGTCTCATCCGTTTCCTGTGATACATGCGTCATCCGTTTCTGTGATACATGTCTCATCCGTTTCCTGTGATATACGTCTCATCCGTTTCCTGTGATACATGCGTCATCCGTTTCTGTGATACATGTCTCATCCGTTTCCTGTGATATACGTCTCATCCGTTTCCTGTGATACATGCGTCATCCGTTTCTGTGATACATGTCTCATCCGTTTCCTGTGATACATGTCTCATCCGTTTCCTGTGATACATGCCTCATCCGTTTCCTGTGATATACGTCTCATCCGTTTCCTGTGATACATGCCTCATCCGTTTCCTGGGATACATGCCTCATCCGTTTCCTGTGATATACGTCTCATCCGTTCCCTGTGATACATGCCTCATCCGTTTCCTGTGATACATGTCTCATCCGTTTCCTGTGATATACGTCTCATCCGTTTCCTGTGATACATGCGTCATCCGTTTCTGTGATACATGTCTCATCCGTTTCCTGTGATATACGTCTCATCCGTTTCCTGTGATACATGTCTCATCCGTTTCCTGTGATACATGCCTCATCCGTTTCCTGTGATACATGTCTCATCCGTTTCCTGTGATATACGTCTCATCCGTTTCCTGTGATATACGTCTCATCCGTTTCCTGTGATACATGTCTCATCCGTTTCCTGTGATACATGCGTCATCCGTTTCCTGGGATATACGTCTCATCCGTTTCCTGTGATACATGCGTCATCCGTTTCTGTGATACATGTCTCATCCGTTTCCTGTGATACATGTCTCATCCGTTTCCTGTGATACATGCATCATCCGTTTCCTGTGATATACGTCTCATCCGTTTCCTGTGATACATGCCTCATCCGTTTCTGTGATACATGCGTCATCCGTTTCCTGTGATACATGTCTAATCCGTTTCCTGTGATATACGTCTCATCCGTTTCCTGTGATACATGTCTCATCCGTTTCCTGTGATACATGCCTCATCCGTTTCCTGTGATACATGTCTCATCCGTTTCCTGTGATATACGTCTCATCCGTTTCCTGTGATACATGCGTCATCCGTTTCTGTGATACATGTCTCATCCGTTTCCTGTGATATACGTCTCATCCATTTCCTGTGATACATGCGTCATCCGTTTCTATGATACATGTCTCATCCGTTTCCTGTGATACATGTCTCATCCGTTTCCTGTGATACATGCGTCATCCGTTTCTGTGATACATGTCTCATCCGTTTCCTGTGATACATGTCTCATCCGTTTCCTGTGATACATGCGTCATCCGTTTCCTGTGATATACGTCTCATCCGTTTCCTGTGATACATGCCTCATCCGTTTCTGTGATACATGCGTCATCCGTTTCCTGTGATACATGTCTCATCCGTTTCCTGTGATATACGTCTCATCCGTCTCCTGTGATACATGTCTCATCCGTCTCCTGTGATACATCCCTCATCCGTTTCCTGTGATACATGTCTCATCCGTTTCCTGTGATATACGTCTCATCCGTTTCTTGTGATACATGCGTCATCCGTTTCTGTGATACATGTCTCATCCGTTTCCTGTGATATACGTCTCATCCGTTTCCTGTGATACATGTCTCATCCGTTTCTGTGATACATGTCTCATCCGTTTCCTGTGATACATGCCTCATCCGTTTCCTGGGATACATGCCTCATCCGTTTCCTGTGATATACGTCTCATCCGTTCCCTGTGATACATGCCTCATCCGTTTCCTGTGATACATGTCTCATCCGTTTCCTGTGATATACGTCTCATCCGTTTCCTGTGATACATGCGTCATCCGTTTCTGTGATACATGTCTCATCCGTTTCCTGTGATATACGTCTCATCCGTTTCCTGTGATACATGTCTCATCCGTTTCCTGTGATACATGCGTCATCCGTTTCCTGTGATACATGTCTCATCCGTTTCCTGTGATATACGTCTCATCCGTTTCCTGTGATATACGTCTCATCCGTTTCCTGTGATACATGTCTCATCCGTTTCCTGTGATACATGCGTCATCCGTTTCCTGGGATATACGTCTCATCCGTTTCCTGTGATACATGCGTCATCCGTTTCTGTGATACATGTCTCATCCGTTTCCTGTGATACATGTCTCATCCGTTTCCTGTGATACATGCATCATCCGTTTCCTGTGATATACGTCTCATCCGTTTCCTGTGATACATGCCTCATCCGTTTCTGTGATACATGCGTCATCCGTTTCCTGTGATACATGTCTCATCCGTTTCCTGTGATATACGTCTCATCCGTTTCCTGTGATACATGTCTCATCCGTTTCCTGTGATACATGCCTCATCCGTTTCCTGTGATACATGTCTCATCCGTTTCCTGTGATATACGTCTCATCCGTTTCCTGTGATACATGCGTCATCCGTTTCTGTGATACATGTCTCATCCGTTTCCTGTGATATACGTCTCATCCGTTTCCTGTGATATACGTCTCATCCGTTTCTGTGATACATGTCTCATCCGTTTCCTGTGATACATGTCTCATCCGTTTCCTGTGATACATGCGTCATCCGTTTCTGTGATACATGTCTCATCCGTTTCCTGTGATACATGTCTCATCCGTTTCCTGTGATACATGCGTCATCCGTTTCTGTGATACATGCGTCATCCGTTTCCTGTGATACATGTCTCATCCGTTTCCTGTGATATACGTCTCATCCGTCTCCTGTGATACATGTCTCATCCGTTTCCTGTGATACATGCGTCATCCGTTTCCTGTGATATACGTCTCATCCGTTTCCTGTGATACATGCCTCATCCGTTTCTGTGATACATGCGTCATCCGTTTCCTGTGATACATGTCTCATCCGTTTCCTGTGATATACGTCTCATCCGTTTCCTGTGATACATGTCTCATCCGTTTCCTGTGATACATGCCTCATCCGTTTCCTGTGATACATGTCTCATCCGTTTCCTGTGATATACGTCTCATCCGTTTCCTGTGATACATGTCTCATCCGTTTCTGTGATACATGTCTCATCCGTTTCCTGTGATATACGTCTCATCCGTTTCCTGTGATACATGCGTCATCCGTTTCTGTGATACATGTGTCATCCGTTTCCTGTGATATACGTCTCATCCGTTTCCTGTGATACATGCGTCATCCGTTTCTGTGATACATGTCTCATCCGTTTCCTGTGATACATGCGTCATCCGTTTCCTGTGATACATGCCTCATCCGTTTCCTGTGATATACGTCTCATCCGTTTCCTGTGATACATGCCTCATCCGTTTCCTGGGATACATGCCTCATCCGTTTCCTGTGATATACGTCTCATCCGTTCCCTGTGATACATGCCTCATCCGTTTCCTGTGATACATGTCTCATCCGTTTCCTGTGATATACGTCTCATCCGTTTCCTGTGATGCATGCGTCATCCGTTTCTGTGATACATGTCTCATCCGTTTCCTGTGATATACGTCTCATCCGTTTCCTGTGATACATGTCTCATCCGTTTCCTGTGACACATGCCTCATCCGTTTCCTGTGATACATGTCTCATCCGTTTCCTGTGATATACGTCTCATCCGTTTCCTGTGATATACGCCTCATCCGTTTCTGTGATACATACCTCATCCGTTTCCTGTGATACATGCCTCATCCGTTTCTGTGATACATGTCTCATCCGTTTCCTGTGATACATACCTCATCCGTTTCCTGTGATATACGTCTCAACCGTTTCCTAAAGCTACCCTTATATACAAAACATTTTGATAAAGCATTTTTTTTTCGTCTTTTATTTCAGCTTTTCATTTTCAATATAAGCATAATGTATAATACCCACAAATAATGTCTACATACTCATCCACAGTTAATATTGATTCGTTTAACTGCAACATTTAACCAACATTTTTAAGGATGGTCAAATTAATGCATCAAGTAACATGTGATTGTATGAAAAATAAATAAATCTTGGCAGGAAATAGAACAATGATTTATACATGTATAAATGCAAATGGACATTTGCAATGAGGCGTCATGAATTGACACAAGGTTTAACACATTGGTCACCAACTTGGATACCCGTATTTTACCGTCTACTTTGTCTACCCAAATCAGCTCACGGTGTCTGGATAAACCTTATATTGTGGTACAATATCAGACAATTCAGTGAATGAAAAACCGAATATCGCGTTAAACAGGAAACTTTTGGACGTTTTATACTCATAGATACGGTACCAACGATGACGTGTAAATGTATACTGTGATTCTTGACGATACAATCTTTTTTCAAAAAGTTCAAAGCATGCACGTTGAACAAGAATCCGTTGCACGACAAAGCTCTTGCACTTTTCGTAGAAATTATTTTTTCGTGGATCATTTGTATCAAGAGTGTCCATAAAATAGACCGAGTTCGGTACGTAGACGGCATTTATATCATCCTCTTTTAGTTCTCCTTTGTAAAAATAGGGCGAATTACTTTCATTTGATTTTTTCAATTTTTCTGAATCGTTTATATTATTATAAATAATGAAATTAAATGTTGCAAATTGCGGTCCCGCTATGTCCACTTGTTTTAGAAATGACGAACTAATTGCTAGCTTTTCTACCATCTGTTTTAGAAATGGGTGTTTCGGACGGCATAACATAATAGCATTATTTATCACATAGGGGTTTCCATTTTGAAATACACTTTGTTCAAACGGCTCAGGTGGGAATACACAAGCATATTTCATAGTTACTCTGTCTAAAGGCCTTAAACAGTCGAAATCTATATCAACATAAACTCCACCAAACTCATACAACACTATGTATTTTAAGGCTTCAACACGACTGATTGGCTCTCTATAATTCTCCCACACGTCCAACAAATTTGGATGACGGTCTTTGATCAGCTGTCGAGCCGATTCATCTGTCCAGAAATAATACGTCCAATTAGGATTTTTCTCTATAAATGATTTCACACCATTTACAAATGTATTTGGAATGAGTGTTGATTTGTATGTTTGATGTATAATATGAGGAATTGTTGGCTCGCCTCCGGAAACTGTAGGAAAATCTTCAGTAACTTCAGGTTGAAAAGGTTCAAGATACTTTCTGCTCATATTTAAACCGTTCATTTGGTGAGCTGAAATTGAAAATAAAATTCTAGTTTAGCTTGCGTCGTTGTTCCACTGGGTCTGAATATTATTTCAAGCTTCTTTTTAAGTCCAATAAGCATATACATTTATTGGTCGTAATAGTTTCTGTTTGTTCTATAATAGAGGAATCCTATGTATTTTCCTCCCGCGCATATTTTATAGCAAGAAAAATGTTTCCAAAACCAATATCGTATTATTTTCAATATCATTGAAATAAATACTATTTATATTACCGCAGTCAAGTTATGCACACGCTCTACATATTTCAAGTTTACAAAAGCAAAAATCACAGTGAAATGAGTGTTTTTAGAAGAAAAAGTGCTCATTTCGTTGGTAATAATTATCTTAGGATAATATCAGCAATTGTTTGTTTGTTTGCAGTTTTGTTTGCATATATTTTTCTATAGCAAAAAGCTAATGGGACTTTAAATCATAAACCTTCGCAAATTGGGCAGAATACTGTAATGAACAAAGGTCACCCTTGCGAAAGAAATACTATGACCTATATTGACAGGTGTTCTTTATTCGGGGGTCATCTTGTTCTGAATTGTCAATGACGGGTTTTAAAAGTCGCCTTTATTCACTGGTGGCCGCTTAATCAGATCAAAAGGTCAATACTTAATAATGTAAATTTTGTCACTCGGGATAAATCGAATCAGAATTTCATAATCTCACGAACTGTGATCTTTATAATAGAATTGATGTTTTTTTCGTGACCAGTATCCCAAGAAGGGTTTTAATCAACTAAGTGACATGGATAAAGGAACGACATTATTACTGAATTATTCATGTTACCAACTAACTTGTAAGATCATTAAAAACGCAGACATTATCTACAAAATCTAGGAGGTATTTCCCAAACACGGATGTCCCCTAGACGCCAAAGAGATTATGGATTATACAAGGACCAATCTACCAACCAAGGCTAGTCTTCTTAGTCTGGTTCCCGGACGTGCTCTACAATTACGTCAGGCAAAGCTCAATAATGGCGGCCTTCCGTGGTAATGCAGAGGCAACGGAATATTCTCATTTTGACTGACCCTTTGTGATGTTATGCCTAATTTTAATTATTTATTTACTAATATTGTTACAGGGGTTAGATATTTTAATGACCATTCCTATTTGTTGATACATGTATATACACTTTCATAAAGTAGCTGTAGTTTCGGACGTGAGTCTTTATAGTTTCTAAAAAATCTTTTGTGATCATCTAAAAATGGACATCTATGATATATATTATATAAATAGGATTTATTACCAACCCTCGCAAGCACTTGATCACTTGATTTAAGAAAATACCCATACTATAGAATGTACATAGGACGCCGCCATTATTGCGCTTTGTCTGGCCCGATAACATAGTGTAAGGGGAAGGAACTCCAGACTATAGTCTTCTTAAACTGGTTCCCGTTCCGTGTTGCAGTGCACAAAACGCTTTGTACACACAAGTCAACGGGAACCAGTTTATTTATGGCCCTTCCCTAAACTGGTTCCCGTTCCATGTTGCAGTGCACCAAAGGCTTTGTACACACAAGTCAAAAGGAACCAGTTTAATTGACTACATATACCCCGACATTAGATTATGTCATAATAATTTAAGTTGACTGTAGATCTACACGAATATTTATAAGCAAACACAAATAATACAATGAGGGCATGATTAAGTTTAACAATTAAATGATATATTAATACCTATATGTGCAATAACATTACCTCTAATAAGGTACCAATTTAGGTCTACTGTCAACACAGTGAAGCATATGAATCCGCACAGCAGGATGAACGTAAGCTTCATCTTCATGCGGCTCCGACACATTTTTACCACTTTCTGAAATAAACACAACACTTGTATTAGCAAGGTCTAAATTAAAATGTTCTATGTTTGCCCTAACGGTACCAACGTTTGAAAGTTTAGGTAGCGTTAGAGAAGGATTTTTTTCCAATATTTCTTTTTCATTTTGGATTAAGACTGGGCAAAAATATACGTTTGATCCTTTCCACAATTTAATAGGTGCTAGTTAGACAAAGATTGCTTAATGTTTTCACCGTGGATTCCGAAAAAAAAATCGAAAATGACTGTTTGTTGGTCCTCATACTTCAAAGTCCCATAAGCTTATGAATGTATTGGTCCTAATAGTTTCTGTTTGTTTTATAACAGAGGAATCCGGTGTGTTTTCTTCCCGTGCATACTTTATAGCAAGAAAAATGTTTCCGAAACCACTATCGTATTTTTTTCAATATCATTGAAATAAATACTATTTATAGAACACCTGTGTTTTCCCGCAGTCATGCTATGCGATGATATTTCAAGTAATTTAAGTAATGACTTAGCTAGGAATATTTACGAGGAAGCTGAAATTTTCGCTGAAGAACATGATTTTAATGATCTTGGCTCGTTAACTGATGAACCAAGCTTACTAAATGATCCTATAACTGTAGAAAAGGTATTAAAAGCAATTAAATTGTTAAAAAGAAACAAATCCTCGGGCAACGATCTACTTTTAAACGAATATTTTATCGAAGCTGCAGAAATTCTATCTCACATTTGTGTGATGTTTTTAACGCTATATCAAATAGTGGTGTTTTTCCGTATACTTGGTCTGAGGGAGTTATTATACCTATCCAGAAAAAAGGGAAATAAACCCGATGTTAAAAACTATAGGGGAATAACTCTAGTTAGTTGTATGTCTAAATGGTTCACATCTATTATTAATAAACGAATTACTGAATTTTGTGATAATAATAATACAATTTCCGACGCGCAGTTTGGATTTAGGAAAGGAATGTCTACCACCGATGCTCAGTTTATTCTATTGAATTTAATACAGAAGTATTTAAACGAAAATAAAAGATTGTACTGTGTATTCGTAGATCTGAAAATGGCGTACGATTGTGTATACCGAAATGCTCTTTGGTATAAGTTGTTTAAACAAGGAATATGTGGCAAAGTGCTGAGGATAATTAAAACTATGTATGATAAAGTTAAATCCTGTGTCAAGTTATGTAACTCGTACTCAGATTGTTTTGAGTATGCAGTGGGGCTTCGGCAAGGAGAAGTTTTGTCCCCTGTTTTACTCTCACTTTTTATTGAAGATTTAGAGTTGTTCCTTCAGCATGATATAAATGCAGGGTTGTGTTTAGAAGATATAACACTTCTTTTGCTCCTATTTGCCGACGATATGATTATAATTGGTAAGACACCCGATGAAATTAATAAAAGCCTACAATTATTACATGATTATTGTAATAAGTGGAGTCTAACAGTTAATACACTTAATTCGTCTAATGTAGCAGTTTACGGCGAACTGGGTAGATACCCATTATATATATCCAGATATCTGAGAATAATCAAGTACTGGTTCAAGCTGTTTCAAACAGATAATATCATTTTAAAAACTGTGTATAAATGTTCATATGATGACTATATGAAAGGTAAAAACAATTGGATTACGAAAGTAAAATAATTGTTGTCAGAATACGGTTTTTATTATGTTTTTATTAATCCTACGTCCGTTGAAAAAACGAAATTCCTAAATGAATTTAAACAACGGTTGATAGATGTTTTTTTAAATGAATGGTTAAATAAAAAAGCGATATCGACTCAACTGTTTCTGTATAATTTTATCAAAGATAAATTTGATTATTCGTGGTATCTAGATATTTTACCCGACGACATAAGAAACTATCTTGTCGGCATCCGAATATTCGCTCACCAACTAAGAATCCAAACTAGTAGATATGGAACTAATAGGCTACCCAGAAATGAGAGAGTTTGAATATACTGTAACTTAAATAAAATAGACGACGAATTCCATTTTATCTTTAGGTGTCCTTTTTTAGATGAGCTGAGAAAAATATATATAAAACTATATTTTTTACTCGACCAAATATGTTAAAACTAAAACAATTGTTAAATAGCGATAATAAAACTATTATCCTACATTTATGTAAGTTTATCAAATTGGCATTTGAAAAAAGAAACAAATCATCAATAATGTTATAGATTAATTTAGCCAGACGTTCATTCTCTACTTGTTGGATCTTTGTAAATGTTTTTGAATATGTTTTGTATTATACATGTGTTTTTTGTCATGCTATATATATATTTATGTGTGTAATCTTATAGTACATGTAATGTAAGTGTATTGTGTAGTGTTTACTGTAATATGTTTAATGTAATATGTGTAATATGTGTATACATTTCAAATATTTTCAAGTTGTTATATGTGATGTATTGTAACGATGTACATGATGTACAAGTTTATAAAATTCTGTTCTGTTCTCTTCTGCTATGCATACTTAGTAAAGTGACGTCACGCACCCTACATATTTCAAGTTTACAAAAGCAAAAATCACAGTGAAATGAGTGTTTTCAGACGAAAAAGGGCTTGTTTCGTCGGTAATAATTATCTTGGGATGATATCAGCAATTAAATGTTTTTGCATATATTTTTCTACAGCAAAAAGCTAGCTTGGGGCTTTAAACAATTGGGGTTTTCAGGTTCGGTCGCGTTAGTGCGAACATTCATAGTTTTATTCTTATCACATACGAACAATTAGTCTGCCAATAATAGGACTATCAGACAATAACTTTATTCAATTCCTAACCCATTGTAAAAGTTTACCATTTATACAAATAAGTTGAGTTTGAGTTGTAATCCTTTGTGGTTAACTGGTTCCCGTTCCACGTTGTTAGCACCAAAGGCTTTGAACAGACAACGAGAACCAGTTTACATTTATGGAAGGCTCAGTCCAAGGTAAGACCTTTTAGTGTTTTGTTATCGAATCTTTTCGAAAGTTGACAATATATTTATTCAACAGGCAAATAAACTGTTTAAATCTGAAAAAATGTGTACATGATTTTTATATGCAGAGAGAGAGAGAGAGAGAGAGAGAGAGAGAGGGGGGGGGGGGGGGGGGGGGGATTTAACGCAACTTTCCATTAATTTTCCCACACAACTTAAACAAGAAATTGGGCAAAAATAACCCGGCGTGTTTTTATCTCCTCTATTTTATATAAAGGCAATACTAGTGCCACTTTTCATGTTTATGGAAATACATTTATTCCAACATCTAACGATCTAATATAAATTTAGCATAACGGCCTAAAAATGTATTTTTCACATACATTGTAGTTTAACATTATGGGAAGTTATGTCAGAACAAACACCTTTACTTTACAGATTCCACATTAAACTCACTGACGACAATGCTATAGTAGTATCTGTCCTACCTTCAGAAATTGGTAAAATTCTATTAGAATCATCTCGATTTAAGACTGATACGAGGTTATCATCTTAGCAGTTTGCCTTTTCTGCATCAATGATAGTAAACTTTTCCCCGTCAGTTTCCACATGCGTTTAATAACTTGAATTTAATCATGAATTTTATGAATTGTCATTAGATCTTTAATTGATTTCCAATGGTTTTTACCCTCATTGGTTCTAAATTCATCTATTCCATGGTCTACATTTATCTAATAGAATCGCACCATGGTCTATCATTAGGTCGAACAACAGCTGCCTGGGAAGGTATACAAATGGTCATAATTTAGATAAAGGTACAATGTACATGTATTTAATTCATTCAACCGTCTATTCATAAACTACTCAAATGAAGAAAAGTGTGTGTAACTTATCAATTATCTGACATTCAACCGAGGGTTTAATCGATTAGGTACTGCATTATCTTCGGTATAATTGTTCAAACCTTGAAATGAAGTATTATATCTTACCCACGTAAAATCACAATTCATATATCCTTCCAAGTAAGAATTCAACAATCAAAACATATATTATATATACATGTATATTTATACATGCATGTACATTTGTTTTTGTTGTGTTCATAAATGTAAATGTTCTCATGGGCCGCAAGGCTTAATGGATTTACTGAAATAAACCACATATATATTATATAGATATATCAGTGTTTCTATAGTCATAAATACTAGGTATAGTAGTAGCTAACTTCATACAAGCTTTTGTATCGATTGCAATGAATACTTAGGTCAAAATACGCGGACCAGTGAACAGATAACATTAAACCTATGGTTTTAAACAATAGTTATACTATCATGCCGGTAGTTCAACAGACGTGGTGCGCTCCTACTGTATACATTATAATTTTTAGACATTTGCGATTTAAGACGGTGACGGTTTTGGGATTAAATTCGGGGGTCATCTCAAAATTATTGATACATACTCTTGTATAGGGCAAGTGTTACTAATTATTGTGTTTGCAAGTCAATTCAAAACGTGTTTTTTTTACAATTCTATTCATTTTCATAAGAACCAGAACTAAACCAAGCATACGCATTAATTTCGGTACTTTTTTTAATGAATCTGTTATACGACTCTTGGTTGTCGTGAATTAATTCTACCAGAGGGCGTTTCTGCTGTCGCCTGCGTCTACCAGGTACCTGGCGTCAACATGGCTCTTTCCTGTCACTGGCATCGGGCGACTTTGCATTTTCAAATGACTCCTAAATTGGCACATACTCAAAAGCTCTAAGCTGATTTTATGTGAATGTAATCGTAAACAGAAATGCACATTCATGAACAAAACTACTTACGTCTGTATTTGTCATATTGTTAAAATCAAAATTCGTTAATCTACAAAATACAAGTAAATTAATAATTCAAATGATCACGAAGTTAGACTATTTATAGTTGTAGTGTAAATTACCTTGATAGCAACGCACCAAAATATACGCACCATATATATTATAGGACATCTGAATGATGCTCAGCGGTTTGGTTTAATGCGCCACATAGGAACTGAGCTACCTTTTCCTACTTGGAGACAAACTTTTAAAAGAGAAACTTAACATTATACCCATGACTAAACTTCGTCTAGAAAATTGAAGGCTACAAACCTAGATTTGTACACATGGTGCTCTGTGTATTCGGTAGTATCTACAGCTACAGCTGAGCGATGGTTTATTGATATGCTATACCAGAAACACTATGACAACAAGTATAGATTGTCAAGCTTAGGACTTTTAAATGTTTACACTGAAAAACAGCTGGACTCTGAACATTTTCTAGATGTAATCAGCCGAAAAAGGAATCGTAAAATGACACTGATATATGATTAGAACTTAATACATTTCGTCATGTGTCTTTGCTTCTACTGAAACAATAAAAAAATATCGATTACTTTTGGAATTTCGTATTTATTGAAATGCGTTTTTTGAAATAAATCGTAAATATTTAAGGTACATGTAGATCTACTGTTTTGTTTTTCGCATTTGATATATGTGGATATAATAGACATGTGACTTCGTATGCAGTTAGATTTATTGGTCTAATGATTAGTATGTGCATGCAAATTATTTGCCAGTGTTAAAAAAACTAACCTCAGTCGAAAGGTATTGCAGTGTGTGGATGCAAAAAAGTCGAGGAAGTGTTTTACGAACTTGAAACAGGCATATATTTTCAAGTGAAATATCTAAAACGCACTTGGACCGAGGAACATAATAACCCACACGAGCATTCAGAAATTTTGCGTACACATCATTATTGGTCAAGCTACGCCCCTGAAAAGTATTGAAAATTAAACAGATATATTCGACAGTATCGTGTTTGTGTTGAGCTCAAGTATTATAAATCAGTAGGAACAAAATTGAGACATCGTCGGGAAATGTTACCACGTGAAGTAAATATTTGCCGGGTCTTGTATGCCGGAAAAAAACAAATCGGTTTAATCAGAGACATAGATTATGACTTGATATCAAAATAACATGCATGTACATCAAGTTTATTGAGTTTGTTTATCCTCGCAACCGGGATAATCCCATATGTGCGAGCTTTCACTATTTTAACAATTCTACTATCTTTATATATAGCCTATTTTATAAAAAGCTATAATTAAAAATGTACTATATAAAAATATAACATACATATTTAGGCTATTTTAAGTGAAAGTTTGTGTGTGTGTGTCTATATATATACTACTTTAAGTGAGATATTAAAGAAGAACTATTTTCAGTATGAGATTTACTATTTTGAGGACATTTTTAACTAATTTAGTTTCTAACTGTATTCATATATAACTATGTAGTTCTTCTACTTGATATTACGATTTTATAAATAATATAGCTATGTTCTGACGTATAGCTATTTTGGATAATATTTTAAAGAATTCTACATTAAATCATATGGGATCTTAGTGATACACTTTTTCTAATAGAGTGGGAGTATGAAGCTAATTTTGTTCAAGAGTTTTTTTATTTTTCATTTCTAAGTATTGGGATTAGGGAAACATTTACTACCAGGCTGATATTCATATATTTAGGGTGAATTATGTAGAAAATATGCTCAGAAAATTTTTACCCACTTGGATACCATAGTACTCTCCGATATGTGGTTTGCATTCTCTTTTACAACATATATAAGAGGATGCAAACTCTTGAGTGAGTCTGATGTAGCGTATATTATGCTTCATCATTAGATCAGACTCACTTCATTTTGCGGCCAGCCGCATTTGTATGTGTTTGATGAAGTCTTTGGAACATACCGGAGAGTATGATGGTTTGATATTGAAAAATAACCCCCAGGACCTAAAATGTTTATTATTATTTATATTCATGTTAATTATAAGATATGAGATATACAGGACTGGTAGTCATAAAAAGACATAATCACCCTCTGTGTAGTATTTAAAACAATGTTAAAAATAATAAATCGTTAAAATAAGAATTATACTGGTACCTTAAGGTGAATAACAATAGACGGCTTACTTAGTAGGGCCATAAAAATAATTATTTTTGAAAGAAAGGATAATGTATTAAAATAGTAATATGTGTATAGTAGTATATTACACTTTGTACAGGTAAAAAGTCATTCTACACAGAGGGATGATTTTATTTAAAATACATATTATACAATAATCCTCTTGTCCCTGATTGGTGATGTTGTTTTAGGACCAGGGAAAGGTAACATTAAATTAATCCGCCCCAGCTATTTAATATTGCAGGTATACATTGATGTATAGTAGACAGTATTTATAATGCAGGCAATGTCACAGTGGATGTATACAGCATGGATTACACTTATGGCCTGCATTGTTTTTATATGAATTATTATTTGGGTTTACAGGGTTGAAGTTTTTTAAGGGAGTTTAAAATGTACTGATGGAGTGAGAGTGAATTACCACTTTGACTCACATCACATCAGTATTACTACATATATAATAGGGGCTATAGTTGAATAAAAGGGTCCAGAGTGTGGCTCGGGGCTCAATTAGGACTCAGATCTATATATTGTCTGCTAATTGAGCCATTCGGTCACACCCAGACCCTAATAACAAGTTGAATTTAACTAGGTTGTTATAGCTGGGGCATTCATATTTAGTTCAGTATGTACATCAATGTAATTCATGTTCATTATAAATGTGAGACGATCCCTTTACTTTAATCCGAAGTTGGTCACCGTCTTAAGGTGAATCAAAGTTGTGACAAAATGGTCGTCTGGCGTTTTTGCTATGCATCCTAAAGAAGTGACATTGTTCAATAATTACTGAAAGTACATAACTGAAATGAGGTTTTATCAATAGCTAATGATTCAATGTACATTTCTGCACCAGTAAAATAATATTTGATGATTAACAAGTATCTATAATTCTCAATTGAACTTACACAATATCCAGTCGCCAAAATAATGTATGATAATATCAAAAATAATTTAAACTACAATGTACAACAATTGGATTTACATGTATCAGGTTAAAGTTTTATTGGACAGTCACGGGTTCTCGACGTTTGGTCGCACACACAGGCAACAGTAACGGTCATATGACGGTAAAGTGGTAGGTTCGCTTTTATTTTTATTTTCTTCAGTAATAAGTGCATTTCTAATACACAAAACTTCTTTAACAAATTTATTACACAATTCACGCAATTAAACACACCAAGGCATGCAATACCAAACACGTCATGCAATATAATTAGTGGTATATTATGATACTTGGTAAGATATATTAGTTAAAATGCATAAAGCTACATCTGACCAGAAATGCTACATAAATTTCAAAAAGTGTAAAAGAGCGTTTTCTGAATTCAAACAGGTCCTACTCTCACAAAAAAATAAACAATAAAGTATTTTACCTTGAAAAAAAGAGGAAAACTATGCCTGAATAAACATTGAAATTGTTTTGTTTTGATGATTTTTAATTTCCGAGTTATCTCCCTTATATTTCTATTTCTAGTCGTTTATCAAAGTTAACAGGTTGCTTCCAATGATCCGGTGATCTCACTGTTTAAATTTAGGTAATTCCTGTCACATACAAACAAAAAGTCTGCCAATAATAGAACTGTCAGATATAGTTTTATACACCTTAAGCAAGCTATTAAATATAATTAAATGCAATAATAGATAAAAGTTTAACAATAATTGAAAGGATATTGCAAAAAGGCATGCAAATAAAAAATGAGCTTACCAACAAATTTCGCTGAAAGATAGAACGTGAATTGTAAGTAAAGCGTTAATCAGAGTTTACGTATACCATAATGTACGTACATACTGTATAATACACGTAGATAATAACATTTAAATTAAGTATTCGATATAAGTTAGTTTCCAGAGCAATGGTCCGTCAATGGCTATACACTTGAGCATAAAAGAAACCAGAAGTTCAAAGGGTACTCATCATGTGTGAAAATCTCGCAGTGCACGAGTTTATTGATTTGTCGATTGACAACAAAGGCGCGGTGATCTCGTGCAAATGAAGCACGCATGAACAACTTAATCGCCGATTTCCGGTTTCAACACAGCTCACGCCGGGAATCATCTCTTGTCATATTGAATAAAAGTTAATTTACAAAGAAACACTAACTCTTGACCACAAAGCCGAAAAAACATGTTTTGTTAAAGCAGCCATGCCACGGCTCTCTGAAAATCAACGTAATCAGGTTATCGGTATTCTACAAGCTCCGATACTATGGTAACGGACGTTGCACACCATTTTGGGTGTTCTCGTCAAACCATTGGTACAGTTATACCGTGCTCGACCAAATGGATTACCCCGGTGGCGAGGGTTAACAAACTGTATAACTGGCCTATTAATAACTGTCCACGATCTGGTGTAGGCCTGTCTCGTGTGACGTAATTAAGGGACGGTCTCTACATAAGGCTGGATCACCTTCGCGATGGGGTTTCTTTTTGTCAGCAATAGTTTCTGCTCAGTAGATAGGGAACACAGTACCGACAATCCGTAATCGTCTAAGACAGTCCTACGCTGTGCTTCATTGAAAGGGATAGGTCCGGAGGTGGCAGTGTGGTGGTCTGGATCTTTATATATTGCACCGTTTCCATTTGTGCATGCGAATCATTCCAGAAAATTTGTAAACTAATCATGTAATAGTTTTGTTAGCTTGTCCATTTTCACAAATAAAAAGTCATGAAGTAATTTTGTCGATTTTGTAAAACACGGCGATGTTTCGTTAATACCACGACAACTGGTTATACCATCATACACGGTAACCTCACAGCATATATTAAATGGATGACGTCACGTCCGGCATAACAAGTTTTAGTAATGCGCTCCGAAAAATATCATTTTTAATTAATTTAACGAGAAATAAGTGTTTTTTCTCGATGTAAAATATAAGATTCATGTTCGCTGAAAAAATACGCTTCAGTTGATATAAGTTTCACCAACACCGCTGAATAATTGTAAGAAAAACGGGCGAAGAAATTATCTAGGACCAATATACACAGATGGCGTCGGCGTCAGAAGAAATAGCTAAAACTGAATTATTTGATCTCAACCAGGCGAGAAATATTAGAAAAAGACAAAAAACAGAGGAGAGAAATCAAAGAAAAGAAATAAATAAAAAAGAAAGTATAGAAGTGAGAAGTTACAATTTAAATGAAGAAAAAAACATGATGAAAAAGTTACGTTCGACAGATTTGGAACCAATGGAGATAATTGAAACTAATGGAGGAACAAAAATTGTGTTGAATACAGGTACATATGAATTATTGAAATTTGCTAGCAGAAAATATTTCTCTGAAAATTCCGAAAAATACAATTTTTTGTATGCAACAGCAAATGACAAAAAATCTAATGAAGTCGAACTTCGGTATAAAGTTGCTGTTGGAAAGAGCCACTTATATACGTACAATATGTATAATACAACATCCACTTGTTTAGTGAACGGGAAAAACGTGTCTCACTTTTTCGACATTGATCTCCCGAATATATTTAATATTTTAAAAAATGAAATTCAGTCGAATAATGAAACGATAGCGGGAATAAATGAACGCATTAAACGGCAAATTTTGGATTACTTGGAGCTCAATATCCCTACGCGTACGTCGGCAAAAATGTCCATATCATATGAAGATAATGAACTCGTAGAAAATGATACCCTTGCGGACAATGCTACTGATTCGGCAGAGGTTAACTCAGTTGAAGATGAAACTACAGAAATTACAGAGTCTGAGACAGAAACTAGGGAAAACTATTATGTTGATCGTGCGTGCCAAACTGAATCGGTCGAAATCGCAATTCTAAAGGAACTGACGGCGATGAATAATCTACTGTTAGCCACAAAATTTGGTTTGAATGATTTTCAGCAAGAGACAAGATTGCAACTTTCGCAATTAAGAGATGAAATTGCCAGTGTAAAGAACAACATCTCATTAGCTATTCAGCATTCAACAGATCGAGTAGAAACTGTAAGTCAGAGTACAAATAAGCTTAGTAAAGACACAAAACAAGCTAGCGACACGATACAGAGGCGATTGCAGTCAGTACAGGATAATCTGAAGAAGATTATTCCTTCGAAAACGAATATGACTGAAAGTTCTTCGGGAATATCTGATGTTATTTCAGCGCAAGTAAAACGCAATAATCGAGCTGGAACGGAAAAATCACAACTAAACAGAAGTGAAATCAACGGTGCAGGAAGTGGACGAGTCAGTAGGGAAAGAGAACAGTCTTCCAGGATGCAAGAACCCGACTTGAATATTCATATCGCTGACACCATAGATCGGTCTGAGAGAAGTAATGCCGAGAAAACACTTATCATAGGGGACTCGATCCTTGGAGGTATCAAAAGACGCGGACTGAATAAAAATACACAAATTAAAACTCTACCTGGACGGAAAATAAACGACATTCGTCTGACACTGAATTCATGGGACATGACTGAATACAAAAACGTAGTAGTATATATTGGTGGAAACGACATGGCGGATGGAAGCGACACAAGTACGGTATACCGAGACTTTAAGAAATTAATGAACGAATTAAACAAACATAACTGTATTGTACACTTGTGTACAATTGCCCCAAGACGTGACACAGATGTGGTTCCTTTGAATGTCACCATAAAACAAATTTGTGAGGAAACAGGTGCTCAAAATATTGAAGTTTTCACTTCGTTTATCTATGCAAATGGTAATATGGCTCAACATTTGTATGGTCGCGATGGGATACACCTACACGCAAGAGGATGCAGCACGCTTGTGGCTAACCTAAATAAAACCGTCAGCATTGTGAAGACGAGAGGACAGCAGGAACGACGGCAAATGGAACATAACAAAACACGTCATGGAACCTACACCGAAAGTTACGACTACGGGCGTTATGCACAAGGACGAGGCCTGAGGAATGGTAATACTCGCGATCAACAACCGTTCAGAAGACGTGGGTACATGAATAGTAACTTATTTGAGGATCGGTATAGGGGTTCTACTGTGAGAGAGAGACACTGTGACTATTGTAATTATGATAATCATTACACCAGTGAATGTAGACGCTTTGTATCTAATCAGTAGGAACTCGAAGACAGACACAGACATGTGCAAATTGAAAACAAATTTGATATACTGACTGAGGTTTGTAAACATTGTAATAGTATAAACTGTTCATGTGATGAGTCCAAAACATTTATGCATAATTATGATAGCCATGACTTTAATACCAGAGTAAAAGATTCTGACACCTCGGATCAGTATAAAAGTACTACTTGCAATAATGAACTTTTATTACCTTATTCTGTAACTAATAGAGGGTCAAATCTTGCTAAATATGACGAAATTTCTTCGGAATTAGCTTTCAAATTTAAACAAAAAGGACTTCATATTGTAAGTTTAAACATACAACATTTTTTGCCTAAAATAGATGAAATCAAGTACCGTTTATTGTCCAAAGAATGCAATATTGATGTTATTGGTTTCAGTGAAACATTTTTAAACGAAACTTTGTCTGATGTAAATTTAAATATTCCAAACTTTACATATATTCGCAAAGACAGGATTCATAAAAAGGGTGGAGGAATCTTACTTTATATTGGTAATCATGTACCTTTCAAACACAGGCCAGACTTAGAGTCTGAAGGTATTGAATCGGTCAGTATAGAAATTTGCTATAAAAACACAAAGTCTTTTCTGATAAATTTTGTCTACCGTCCACCTGATGGGACACAAAGTTGGATAACAAAATTTGATACACTACTAAATCAGTTTGAGGCTTTAAACATTGAATATCACACACTAGGTGATTTTAATTTTAAATATCTCACCGACAATAAGTCCTTCGAATGTAAAGAGTGGTCAAAAACTGTGTTGAAGCATGGTCTCGTCCAACTGGTAAATACACCTACCAGAGTCACAAACAAATCTTCTTCAATAATAGATCATGCATACAGTAATAGAGCAGACAGAGTATGTAACTCATGTGTCCCTCAAATATCTATAAGCGATCATTATCCGATTTGTATAACAAGGAAAATAAACCGTAAAGTCCCCAAAAATGGCATCCATTCGAATATTAAGTATAGATGCTTTAAAAAGTTTGTGCTATCTGATTTCCAATATGATCTATCAATGTCACAAATACATTCAATTGAAACTGAACACGACCCAAATATGTCTCTTCAAGCATTATATAGAATTTTAAATAGTGTTTTAGAGAAACACGCGCCTTATAAACAAAAAAGAGTAAAAAGCACACATATGCCAAAATGGATAAATAAAGAAGTCATTCAAAGTATGCATGATAGAGATCTCATGCACAAAATTAAAGATTGGAATAATTATAAAATGTTACGAAACAAAACAACAAGTTTAATTCGTAAAAGCAAGAAAGAATATTATAACAATGCTGTTAAAAATGATACTAGTACGACACATATTTGGAAAAATTTGAGACTGATTTCGAATAATGACAATGATCAAAACAATGGAATTAGTTTGCCAAATAAAATGAAAGTGAATGATGTGTTTGTCGAGGATAAAAGTAACATTCTCACTGCATTAAATGAACATTTTACTAACATATCAAAAGTTGTTGATAAACTGAAATTTCACAAAGAAAACTTTAATTATTTGAGTTCATATCTTGACCGTATGTTAAAGAACCATGTATTTGATATAAATTACATAACTCCACTTGAAGTATGTAAAATAATCGACAATTTAAATGTTAATAAGGCTACTGGAATCGACGGAATTGGTGCCAATATTTTGAAATACTGTGGCGATCATATCATAGTACCAATTACTTCGATAATAAATAATAGTATCAGGAGTGGTATTTTCCCAGATTTGTTGAAACAAGCGTATGTTCTGCCAATACATAAAAGCTCAGACAGAGAGGATTGTAATAACTACCGTCCAATTTCGATACTGCCAACTATATCCAAAATATTCGAAAGGCATTTATCAAATGAATTAAAAGAATTCTTTCGTAAGACCAATATTCTAAATAAACACCAGTCAGGTTTTAGAGAAAAACATTCATGTCAAACTGCATTGATAAGACTTATTGATGAATGGCTAAAAGATGTAGATAATGGAAAATGCATTGGTACTGTCTTTATCGATATGAAAAAGGCTTTTGATCTAGTGGATCACGAAATTCTATTATACAAACTAAAACTGCATCATTTTTCGGACAGCACTTTGTCTCTTTTTCATTCGTATCTTAGTAAAAGACAACAGTGTGTCAAACATGAAACTAGTATTTCAATTCCCCTAACTATTACAAGTGGAGTTCCTCAAGGCTCTATTTTGGGTCCACTTTTGTTTCTAATTTATATCAATGACATTGGGTTATTACTAGATAAATCAGGAATAGACTTATATGCTGATGACTCTACACTTTATGCTGCTGGATCAAATCCAATAGAAATTCAGAATAACTTGCAAAATGATATATATTTCATTGAAAAATGGTGCACTCTCAACAACATGCTTATAAATCCGGCTAAATCAAAATGTATGCTTATAGGATCGAAACGAAAAATTAAAAATATAAATCTTGACTTGAAAGTAAACAAAAGAATTATTGATAATGTCACATATCATAAAATTTTAGGGCTTTATGTAGACAAACATTTACAGTGGAAAGTACACATTGATAAAACATGCTCTAAAATAAGTAGGAAAATTTCTCTATTGAAAAAGATATCTAGTTATCTCTCTTATGACATGAAGAAATTATTTTATAACTCATATATCCTAACCTCTTTTGATCACTGCTGTACAATCTGGGGCAAAGCTACTAAAAGAAATTTAATAAAAGTGAATGTCTTACAAAAACGATCTGCAAAAATAATTCTGCAGAAACCGGTTAGGACTTCTTCCAAAAAACTATTTTTTCAACTCAATTGGCTCTCATTTAATAATAGGTGTAAGTACCACACTGCGATTTTGTTATATAAATGTGTTAATAATCTGACTCCGGAGTATCTAAATGACATCATCACTTTTTCTAAAAATAACAACTATAATTTAAGATCTGTCACCCATAATGATATCGTGAATACCAAAGTAAATACTGAATATAAGAAAAAAGCATTCTCATATCACAGCATGGAAGTTTGGAATAGTATACCAATTGAAATAAGATTTGCATGTACATTATCTACTTTTAAACAACAATACAAGAACTACTTATTTACTCAACAAATATAATCATGTATGTGTCTGTCAATTTTAATAATGTGTTGTTTTTTTGTTGTTGTTGTTGTTTTATATATAGAATTTGTGATTGTGAGAAAATGTTTGTGTTTTGTGTATGTATGAGTGTGTATGTATATATAATTGTCTAAATTGTAATTAACTTTATTCAATAACTTTATTCAATAATTCAATAATAATACATCAGTTGTATTTGTTATATTAGATGTGTACAAATTGTTCAGTTTTTAATGATTGCTATTATTTTTCAAGATGGCCACATTGTAAAAAAGTATTGTTTCATTTTCATTATTGTTAATGTTTCATTGTCTTTATGTGTAACCTTCTGTAAATAAAGTTATTATTATTATTATTATTATTATTATTATATTCACAGAGCTCTTTTTGTGTCCCTATCTTGTTGTTAGACTGCCTGTTCTGGTATCTTAATGTTGTACACGTGTGTTAGTCCCTCGTGTTAGCCCGTTGAACATTTGCTTATGTATGTATATTAACTGAGTTTGTTCATTTAAGTTTGTTGAAATAAAACTGTAACAATAAGTAGTAGCTTCTGCTACTAAAACTTTAGTTAAACGAATGCATGCAGGTATCTACATAGTAAATAATTATTAGTAAACTATGGCATGACACTCAAAATATATATTCTAGAAATAAAACATTTTTTTCAAGAAATGATAAGTGTTCAGTAAAAAAGTTAGCTCAATCTGTACCCTTATTACAATAACTTGATTTCCCATCATGCTAAATATACCCAACATATATCTTTTTAGAGTAATTACATTTTTAGTAAATATTTTTTTTTAGAATAAACATATTTTTTAACCAACTATTTTTTACTGAAATCTTTTTTTGAACATAATATATTTAGAGTGAATGAATATAGCTCTATTTGATGTAGAATATTGCAACGTTTGTCATGCCATATTAAACGATAGTTTATAAACATTAGTTTTAACACATTTTAGAATATGTTGAAACAAGATAAAACGATATTTAAGTACAAGCTTAGTAAATACAAATGTAGATGTGGATGTACAACAATAAGGCTTATTTAACCAATAGTCAAAATAGAATATAAGAAACTTGAAAACAAAAGTGACATTACTCTTACCTGTAACATCATGTTGTAGCTTTTCGTAAGTAAATCTTTAGTTAAATAAATACAAGCCAGTATAAATGACAACTATACTGCAACAAATATTTTATTGCATCAAAACCTTACAAGTTTTATGGTCTAAATATATATTATCAATAGAAAGCATGGATTTTCTAAACAGCACACATGATGCTATAGTGCGAATCAATAATGTTTAACATAATTATTATAACGATCATTCAGTTTGTTAATCCTCTCAGCCGGTATAACCTCATTATGCGGGCTTATTAACATAAATAGAACCAACGCCTCTTACGAATTATACAAGTTGTCAACAAGTTACCTAATATTGAATATGTTTAACAATACATTAATTGCCTACTTGCTACGAACAGACTTGTTACAGATAAAGAGTTGAAAAACATTTTTATTTCAGTAATTTCTATCATGTATAATAAATTTAATATGATATTAAAAAATAAAAATCGGATCAAAAAACAATTTGGAAATACATACTTCACAAGCATATCTAAATGCAACGATACATATGAAAGTATTAAAGTTTATATGCACAAAATTGTATAAAAAAATCAAACGTATCAACCCTCTGCTATCAATTATGCAGACTCATGGTTCTGTGACAGTGTTAGCATTTCGGCATGACAATGTAAGACATCCACTGCCCGTTTAACGCATCACATTTTTAGAGAGCCTCAAAATGTTATAGAAGAAACTATGTCAACAAATATTTTTGTTTTATACATATGTATTATGTAATTAATCAGGCGTTTCCAATTAATATGATTTTGTTTTTGAATGTAGATATGTATAGTATGTGATGGTTATAGTGTATATTTGAGTGTTCTTTGTTAATAAGAAAGTTAAAAGGAGCGGTAATGACTGTATATTTCTTATTATGAAGAAAACCCAAATATGCATTCTAGCCGTCATAGGGCCCCGCATGTGTACATACGTTGTGTGGTACTAACTCTTTCTTCGAAAATTAAGTTAGCCCCCAAAAAAGAGAAAAATACTTGTCACTGATTGGATAACAAAGTGGGCGCGCACTTAATATTAGAAACAACACCTCACATTTAAAGTTCTTATTTCATTCACACTTTTATTTTTTATTTTCAGGTAGGACTATTTTTTAGAAAGAAAAAAACAAGGTCTAGTAATCTAAGGAAAAGTACCAATCATAATCAATCGACTGAATTAGAAATATTATATCACCAATAAAGAATCAAAGTACTGAAAGTACTATCGGAACTTGTTTTTTTCATATGAGAAAAGTCGCTCGTGTTGCTCGCAACACAACAGTGACTGTTAGGAGAAATCCTAAATTAGGAACTGTACAGCTGATGGATATTCATGCTTAGGAATTAACATACACCATCTCAATATTACCATTCTATTCATGTACATATTCTGATATTATATTCAAAATTATTATCATGATGTTGGACTATATGACAGGTTTTGAAGTCAATGACTTATATAAGTCCTTGTTGAAATGAAAGTAAAAGTTTATTGTAAAAAGTTAGAGCTATTCGGAAACGAGCCGTTAAACGGCGATATTTGCCGATCTCGCTACGGAATATACCGACATCGCACGATTTCATTAGTTACATTATGATCCTTCTGTCTTAACACCAAAATACCCTTCACACACTGTGAACCAACATAATAATTGCGAACTTCACAATAACTGTTAATTCTTCGCAAATTTATGAGTACCGCCATTCTGTTCTCTGCACTGCGACGGGAAAACCCCACATTCATATATATATAGTTGGATAAATTCTAAAAATAGAATGTGGGGTTTTATATATATATATATATATTAGTGATGTTCTGACATTCTGATGTTCATTTATTCAACGAATCATTGGGGGAATGGTCGTTGACGTTACGATGACGGTGCTCCCATTTCGTCAACGGATAATTGATTCTGCAGAGTTGTCGTTCTTGACTATGGTATTACAGGCCTCTAACACTTTGCTGACAGTGGTTTCACTGTAAATGATTGCCGATTTGACAATCTAGTGACTAGTGTAATATAAAACTGCTATTCAAACTGAATCTGTAAATACAGCATAATTCTGGTCTAGTGTGATTTGTTCAATAGTATATTTTGATGTGATAATAATTCCACTGATATTTCATTTTTTTATTGACTTTGTGATATTCAATTGGATATTAAATTTATGCTGTACTTACATTTTTGGACATTTCTTATTTGATAAGTTTTAATAGATTTATCACTGACTTTTGCCTATGATTAATCAACGAAATGTTCATGTACTGATTACAATCACTAATATATATAGCTCTAGCCGATAGTATCGTAGATCGATACGCGTTATGAATATAAATCTTAACACTGATTTACATATCATGTCAAGAAGTCACATATAAGACATGTTGGAAAAATAAGATGCGATGTTGACTGACTGACTAAATGATTGTCTGACTGATTGAGAGACTGGATGATTGGACGACTGACTGATTGTCTGATTGACTTAATTGACTGACTGAGTGAGTGACTGAGTGACTGACTGAGTAAGTGACTGACTGAGTGATTGTTTGATTTTGAGAAGTTTATATATTTACATATGAACGAATAAGTTTATTTATCATCATGTGACTTAACATTGTGTAAATAAAATTGTATCAAGTTTTACCAAGTTTACAAGTTTATTTTTCAATGTATCAGTTATACAAGTATGAAAACATGAGTATTAACATAATATACAAATACAAGTGTAGCCGAGGTTAGTAACATAATAATAGTTACAGGGTTAGTAACTGACCCGATACGGTATATACGGGTCTGTGGAAAACCATATGGGGCGAGACCGAAGGTCGAGTCCCGATATGGTTTTCCGCAGACCCGTATATCCCGTATCGGGTCAGTTAATATCCCTGTAACGATTATATCACGCAGACTACCTTCCTCCTCATCATTTACAATAAAAGTCTCCATTACAGACCCAATATTTAAATATAAATGACTCCATTACAGACCTAATATATTCTGTTAACCTAATATAGGATATATTAGGTCACCACGTGACGTCAAAACATCCAATGACTGGAGAGTATTTTGTAGTAGGCGTGATATTAAATTTTCTTGTTAGTTGTGTACAAAAGATATAATCAAGTTATAGTAAATGTTAAACACACACATTGTATATTACAAAAAAGAAATAAGAATATTAACATATATATATATATATATATAGCACGTATTTGACTTTACAAAAGATATTCGAGAAAAGAAAAATGCACATATATTTTGTTCACTTTCATAGAATAATAATTTATACGTCATGTAAGGCTATTTTTTAAAAAAATTTTTGGTAAAAAAGGAGAATTAAATAATACTCAGCTAGGTAGCACTTTTGTGTGAGTTTAAGTGTCATAAGCGTTTAAATGTACAAAAACAAAAAGTTTATAACAATAAAAACGGATAAATATGGTACTAGTTCTGACTTTTGATTTTTGAGAGCAGTGTAGGAAATATACACTTACGTCATTTAATAAATGTTTTATTTGCGAAAACAGTTTTCTTTATGTCAATAAACAATGTGACCAAGGTAAACAAAAAGGTAAACAATTATTTGTGTCTGTATAATGGAGACAAAAAGTAGGAATGAAGACAAGGAAAAAGTTTTGTTTATTTCTTTTCTACCTAGTACATGTATTTGTCAAATTTACTTATGGGTGTTTTAGATGCTTTGTTGAAACCATTTATTACTGGAATTTTAGAATTATTTCTTTGATCAGCTATGTTTATGGTTTTCTTTCTTTTACACAACACAATTATAACTGATTTATGTAAATGGCCCAAGGCAACTGCATTGCTGATTGTAACTAAACTTGAAAGCAACTGTTCTAACACGCAGTCAACCAATGATCGAAAGGCGTTGATTGCCGAAAGCACTCGGACGATACCGATGACTTCGGTCAGAAAGGATCTAAACAATTTACTTTAAATTATCCAGTAAACAAACAAGAAATTATTCTGCTTGAACTCCACATGTGTCAAACAAGCAAAGAAGTTTCAATATTTTTCTCGTTGAATGGACGTCCATTTGAACTGTTAACTCGTTGGTATAAAATGACTATTCGACTCGTCATTATGTATTGACTATTTGTGTCTGATCAGATTTCAGATAAATAAATAAAGAATACTGAAGTATGGCGTTATAATGGTAAAACTTTACATGCAGTCAATGCTTTGACCTACATATGGGTGGCCTGTAATTATACAATAAAAAAGTTCTTTAAGTACTTTGTATAAAAGAAAAAAAATGTTTTGAAGGCTATGTACGTGTATACTTTTAAATTATGTCAAAAAAATGAAGAGCAACCACTTATGGTGTAGCTATTTAATTCATTTGTCGGCTTATTTTGAAATATGGGTGTACAATTTCGGGCGTCAATCGCGAAAAAGATTACATTTACAATATCTCAACCCGTTATTAGTGAGTGTACAGTAATTCTATTTGTTTATCTGCTCCTTTATTAGTGAGTGTACAGTAATTCTATTTGTTTATCTGCTCCTTTATTAGTGAGTGTACAGTAATTCTATTTGTTTATCTGCTTCTTTATTAGTGAGTGTACAGTAATTCTATTTGTTTATCTGCTCCTTTATTAGTGAGTGTACAGTAATTCTATTTGTTTATCTGCTCCTTTATTAGTGAGTGTACAGTAATTCTATTTGTTTATCTGCTTCTTTATTAGTGAGTGTACAGTAATTCTATTTTGTTTATCTGCTTCTTTATTAGTGAGTGTACAGTAATTCTATTTGTTTATCTGCTTCTTTATTAGTGAGTGTACAGTAATTCTATTTTGTTTATCTGCTTCTTTATTAGTGAGTGTACAGTAATTCTATTTGTTTATCTGCTCCTTTATTAGTGAGTGTACAGTAATTCTATTTGTTTATCTGCTCCTTTATTAGTGAGTGTAAAGTAATTCTATTTGTTTATCTGCTCTGCAGTGTGTATGTTCTTTCTCCGTTTTGCTCCTAAAAATGTACTTAAAGTTGATTCATCAATTTGAAAATACTCTTGTATGACATTTGATGTTTTGTTTTTATGCCATGTGTGTTTGTGCGTGTGTGAGAGAAATGGGCGTGTACGTGTGTGTGTACGTTTGTGTGCATATATATGTCAAGTACTGTGATAAGAAAATCATAGGAAGAAGGGCGCGGAATGTATCAATACTTTACACCGGGTACAATAAAGAAGCAGGAAAAACTATTTGAAATAAGAGTAGGGATATAAATACCCGACTCTCCTGTATCTTATCTCCCGGGCACTCTCTCTTGGTGCCCTGAAGTGACCACAGCTATCAAATGCGCTGATTAACAACAGATTAACACCTTTTCTGAACCTGATGAAATCAGACATAATGTTGTGAATGTTAGATCTTATGTTTCTCACCGACCCCGAATAACCCACTCGGTAGAGAAACGATCGAACTGTCCAAGCAGGATACAATATATATATATATGTATTGCACTAAGAATTCTCTTATGTTTTATGTTCAATACGTATGTATGTGTGCACGGCTGATTATAATGGCACAAATCAATGAATACCTTTGTAATAAAACATTTACTAACCTGGAAATTATACACCGAATACATCAATTACTCTTCCACACACAAGCTTGAGACAAATTTCAAAGTCAATTTGAAAACGTTATAGAATAATAATCTGACATTAACGCACACATATCCGGGTATTTACGACACTCATTCTTTTTTTTTTTTTCGCTGGTTATATTTCCACGGCTGTTTCAGTGTTCAACGACTGTTTTCGGTATGTCCAAATTGTTATGGCTGGTAAATGAACAAGAACGTTTGTTAAAGTAACAGAAAACACCGTGGTTGTATAAATTGTAATATTGATTAATGGGAGAATATAACACTGTCTGTATGACTATATAAAGTCATTTCTTTGTGTCCATTCGTCTGCTTCCTAAGGCAAGCTAGTCGATGCATGACACTGATATTCAAATAAGTAAATATTGTTTGTACTTTAATCCAAGCATACTTTCTTTTGTCCATTCAATGTTACAAATAAAAAGGAAATGTAAGTCCTGTACAAATATATGTGTACAAAGAATCAATTCCATTATATAGTGTTAATGCTACATTTGTATTATAATTATAACATAGAAAAATATCTTACCTTGGTCCACCAACTTCTTTTGACGATCGAATTTGAACGTAAATTTTAGATTAATGTTTAAATCCTCCGTCATAGGCCAGTAATAATACATTTTAGGGTAAAACTAATTCCTTCACAAATGTTTTCACGATTAAATAAATTATATAAGGTATCTACATTGTGAGAAAAAAGTCCTCAAAAAAATTCCTTGCAAAATCCAGGAAAATCGATCTCAAAGTTTAAAAAAAAATCAATACTAGAACGCGTCTCTTAAACTACACCATATTTTCATTTTGTGCACTTCCGGTTATAACCGGTGTCGATGTCAACGTTCAAGGTTGTTTATGTTTTGGTGAAAATACCTGAAATAACCATCATTCCAGTCACCATTAACCCAAGGTTTGTAATTTTAGTCACTTTATAATCAGACTGATTAATTTTCAAGAGGAAAATATACATGTGTGCAACAATCAATGAATACCAATGGAACAATTTTGCAGCCGACAAAATGTGACATATTTACCGATTTTTAGCTCAATTTTAGTTTAAATAAGTATTGTATCATTCACTCACAGTCACAGAATGTTTACTTTCGAAAAGTTATTTAAAATTGTACATTAATATGCATATACAGTACTAATTTTACAAAAAGCAGATATATTGCGCAATATTTGTTGAATTGTATACTACGGAAGCGTGGTGTGGCCAAAATCACGAAAATTCGGGTTTTATTAAATTTGGTGATTTTGACATATTTCAAGGAGTTGGCATGTTTAAATTGTGAATAGCATAAGTATATTTAATAAATATATTTATTTTTTGTAAAAAAAGTGTGTTCTGTTATAAATATTAAGGCATTTTCCTTTTAAACTGAATGTTTATAAATATTTCCGCATGTAACAAAGTGAAACAGACGTAAACATTGCGCTAATCAAACTAAAATGGTTGCCAATTGAAATCAGTAAGTTGTTATTTGTATTTTAAAAAGTAATTGCATTCTATAACAAAGTTTTATTTCTTATGTTTGTAAAACATACATTGTATTTATGTAAGCAACATGGTTTTCAAATCAATTTACCAATGTCAACTGACAGATATTGGTATTCTACTATCACACCAGTCAAAATTTGATAGTATTAATTCCTATTTGCATCACGAAAATGTCGTAGATAGTACACACAAAAATGTTTAAAAACACAAAATTTACTTACTTTTTCAGTTATCATGTCATACCCTAATAGGTTAGTGATGTGAAGGTGGCATATTCCAATTGAAAGTAAAATAAGGTAAGAAACTCAAAACATTATTATACTTTAATTTTTACATCTTAAATCTGTATAGTTTGATAATTGCTCCAGAAAATGACAATTGTATGTGTATTTAGTTAACATCACTGCCTTCAGTAAATTAATTGTATTTTTCTCCATTTTTTCAGCACTGGAGAAACAGTTATTTATGTCCTTTGTAAGATGGATAGGCATGAAACATCAACATTAAGGGAGAAGGGATGTGACGGGTTAATCACAGCAAGTAAATTGAGAGGATACTAAACTGTTGTGTATTAACTATAGTAAAATAGATTCTACTCATGATGATACAAGTTCAGACGTTAATTGCCACCAACAAAAGCAGACCTCTGAAAAGTTTAGAACTGAATTGGAAGAGTGCACTTTCTTAGGGATGGCGTAAGAAAGACTTGGACTCCAAACTAGTTCCTATCTAAACCTCATTGTAACTGGTCGTTCACCAAAGACCTTTAAAAGTTATAAGATGTCGCTGCATGGTAAACTGTTTTACTAAGAGGTGCACATGCAGAAAACACAGACTTTCATGCTCTACATGTTGTGCATAATTCAAAGGAACTGATTGTAGCAATATGCATGCTATTGATTACGAAAGTAGACAAATAAATTCAAGTAAATAACTTATATTTTGAGACAACAGCTGTTATCATTTACATATCTAGAAGTGTTAAATTTTACTGAAATAACGTAATTATAGTTTGAATATGTTTTCATAAATATCTAAAAGTTCTAAGTGCAAGTGTCAAGTAGTTATAAATGAGTAAAAATTCAAATGTCCATCAAATGGAACTTCAATTAAACATGTTCATATGTATGTGTAAATGTAACTGCATTTTGTAAACAAAGAGGGTGGCACGATGGCCTTACATATCGCTCACCAGCACTGCAGCCTTGGACAATCAAGTGAAGAACAGGGACAAGGTCATTTTGACTCTGTGGATCATGTCTATGAACAATTTTGATATACAATGCCACATGTGGAATCTCTAAGCTCTACTGGCCCTCTGCTTGATTTTTATAACTTTTTAAAGAGTTTCCTATGTACAATCAAGTGCCCTCCGGGGCAGGGTCATTTTAACTGGGATGGGTTCAATTTGAAAATCTTGGTAGAGGTCAACTAGACAATGCTAACCACACTATCTATCTAAACTCTTGATCTAACAGTTTTTGAGAATTTCCGACAGAAATCTCAGTAAAATCGAGTGACCCTGTGGGTGGGAAAATATTGCCCCCCCCCCACCCAACCCTAAAGCAGAGCACAAGATTTTCAGCCTTTTCCTATGTAAGCCTTGGTAAAACCTGGTGACCACAGGGACCAGACCAGTATTGACCCTCAGGGGTCATCATTTGAACAATCTTGGTAGAGCACTACTAGGCAATGCTTGCAATGCTGCAGAATACATATCTAAGCTCTTGGTCTTTTGGTTCCTAAGAAGAGTTCTGAAAAATTTCCAATAGAAATTTGTATAAGTGACCAAGAGTCATTTTTTTTACCTGGGGCTCATGATTGGTAGAGGACCACTAAACAATGCAACACGCCCAAATATATAAGCTCTAGGCATTGTGACCAGAAGATTTTTTAACATTTTCCTGCATCTAGTTCTTGAGAAATTATTTTAAACAAGAGGGCCAAGATGGCCCTAAATCGCTCACCTGAGAACAAAGACACTATAATTAAAGATCAGGTAATATATTTTTCATCTGGTATAACCCGTTTCTACATAGATTTTGCTCAAAACGAACTATAATTTTCATGAATACTTGATGTCAATGAACATTCTGTGTAAATACAATTATGATTATTGAAGAAATGAAGGAGCTATAATACTGTAAACAGGCTCAAATGTAGCAATTATTTCTAAGTCAAGGGCCCATAACTCTACAAGTACAAGTTAAATTCCACCCATAATCAAACTCATCAAAGACCTTTAGGTTATACACATTCATTGTAAATATATTTAGGATTGGTGAAATATCGAAGGCACTAGTCTGTTTAAACAAGCTGAAATATAGCAAATTTTCTAAGCCAAGGGCCCGTAACTCATGAAGTCCTTGTCCGATTTCGCCCATAATCAAACTTGTCCAAGACCTTTAGGTAATACAGATTCACTGAAAATATGATGAGGATTGGTGTAGTAATTAAGACGCTAGAGTGTAAACAAGCTCAAATATAGCTTATTTTCAAAGTCAAGGGCCCACAACTCTTGACATTCTGGTCCGATTCCGCCCATAATCGAACTTGTCCAAGACCTTTAGGCAATACACATTTATTGATGGCCCGAGGGTCATGATTTGAACAATCTTGGTAGAGGTCCATAAAACAATGGTACACCTAAAGTATTAAAAGCTCTTAAGTCTTGCAGTTTTTTGAGAAAAATATTTTTTTAATTCCCTCTGTTGCCATGGCAACTATATTGTATTTTATGAAGTTACATTTTTGAACAACTTTGATAGAGCTTTTTGCAAGGAACATCCCAGTGTTTAAGAAGATGTTGTTTGAATCAAACTGTTGACGACGCCAGCCGGCGGACATTCAATGATCCTAAAATAGGCTCACCATAGCACTTTGTGCTAGGTTAGCTAAACATCTGTCATGTTGTTTAATATACATAATTTAAATAAAATACTAAAATTTTAAATGATCATATCTATTTAGAAAGCTTATAATACCTAGGTTTATTGATACATCTGTATTCTAAAATATTAAATGGTATCTTACTAAATAATTAAAAAATGGTTTTACGATTAGTGGGTGGGGTATTGTTTTATACCAGTCTGATTGATACTTTCATGATTTATGCATTGCTACAACTTCTAGAACTTTTGATTTAGTGTTTTAAATTGAAATAAAGCAAGTATGTATACATATGTGTTATTTTGCTTCACTGTGAATGATCCAAAATATCCATAACGCTACTGAGTCTTAATTACATAGATTTTACAGATTGAAAAACACGTGGTTCAAATACATGCCATTTTGAGCAACTTATACTTTGAATTTTTATGAGGACTTTTTTTCTGTAACAGCACATATATTGTAGATAACAAATATGAAAATATCTTTTGTGAAGGAATTTGTTTTAGGTTGAGTCCATTTTTGGGCTAGAATGCCTGGCCTATCATGCCAAGTTGACGTTGCCAAAGTTTATTTCAATACACATGGATTATACTGTTAAGGTTAACAATCAAATTAAAATAAATCTACCATCCTACACTCACCACCGTCTAATGCGGAATTGTGAAAAAAAATGAAGA